>VXBU01003660.1:37986-104904 GCA_013400315.1 Bombycilla garrulus
TGCCCCGGGATGGATGCTCCGGCGGCACCGAGGGGACCGCGAGGGGCGGGAGCTGCCGCCCCCTCCCCGGCACCTCCTCGCGTCCCAGCGCCCGGCCGCTCCGCTTCTGCCGCGGTGCCGCCAGGGATGCCCGGCTCCCCGGGCGCGGGGTGCCCAGCGCTGGCGGGGAGGAGCCGGAGCGGAGCTCTGCCTCGTCCTCCGCCGGGAGCTCAGCCCGCAGGGGCAGCTGGAGATGAGCCTGTGGCCTTCTGCTGGTGCCGGGGTGGTGATGGGGGTACCCCGTTCCCGACCCGGCTCCCTGTCGCTGCCCCGGTAGCCCTCGCACGGTGCGGGAGGTGCGCGCCGGGATGCGCGGGAGGAGGAATGTGGCTGGAGGGGCTCGCGTGGTCTGCATGGGATCGGTGCAGCTGGGCACCGCACGTACCGGAGATGGCTCTCCCATCGCGGGGCCCTGGGCAGGGAAGGCTGAGCGGAGAAAGTGGGCTCGGGGCAGGGAGCTCCGCCGCTTCCTCCTCAGGTCACCTTGGCATGCTCCTGGGTGACAATGTTCTCGCTGTTAGTCTGGTATCATGGCAGTTGCCATCATGAAGTGTGGCTGATTGAGCTGAAAGAACAGAGACAAACGCACTTGGCTTCTGGCTTGAGGCTTGTTTGGGTTTGGGTTTTTCTCCTCATTTTCCTATTTTAGAGCAATTTGGATGGGATGATTTTTCCTCCTCTGTCGGCAGCAGAGCTGGTAGAGAGACGTGGCTTGCTTTTGAGGAAGTGCAGTTTGAAAACATTCTCACCTTTCTCTTCTCTGATGACAACCAGCGGGCTGTGTGCCACCTTCAGCCTTCTGGTGCCTCAGTTTCCCCATGTCCACAGGGGAAAGGTCGAGAAGAGAAAAGCTGGTTTGCACCAGGGCGGGCTGGGATGTGTGCTCCTGTGTGTGAGAACCTCTGCGGGCATGAGGCTGCCCCGAGGGCAGAGCAGCTCTGGGTCAGGCCCTGGGGAAGCTGAGCCTGTGGCCCATCTTTGGGGGAGGCAGGTGCTGAGTGCAGGGGAGGGCTGGCACTGCCTCTGTCCTGGGCACAGCCCCTGGCAGGGTGCTCCCCGGGTTTACAGCCCTCCAGGCTGCTGGCATCCATGTTGTCCTGCAGTGAGGAGTTCATGCTGCACCTGAGCAGCAGGCAGAACAGCATCCTGGGGGTTTTTTTCATAAGTTGAGGGTTTTTTGGCTCTGAAATCCCCTGTGGTCATTTCCTGCCCGGGCAGTGCCCTGTCCCTGAGAGCGCCAGCCTGTGGCTGAGCCTGCAGCCTCCCACTCTGACTGCTGGCTGAGGACCCCTGTGATGCTGAACTTCCTCTGTGTTCACTGCCAGGCTGCTGTCTCCTTCCGCTGTGGCTGTCACCTCGCAGCCAGCAGGACACTGGGGACCAGCCTTTGCTCATGAGTGTCAGCAGCTTCTGGCTGGAGCTGGGCAGTGACAGTGCAGGGCTCTGGGGCTGCCTGTGAGGAGTGCTTGGCGCTGAGAGCAGCTGAGCTCCTCGGGCTCTGTGATGCTGCTGCAGGAGCCTGTGGGGGAAATCAGCCCTCTGGGACACCCTGGCATGGGTTGGTAGCGTGGCTGCTCTCTGGTTTGACAGTTCAACGTGCCAGCTGCCCGCTTGATTGGCATGGCAACAGCCCCTGTGCTGCAGCTCTGCTCGGAAGCCACAACTTCAGCGTTGCTGCAGGACCAGCCCACAAGGGGGGCACAGGGCGCTGCTGCTTGGGTGCTCCACCACGGGTGGCACTGAGCCACTTCTCCCCACAGCTGGAGCATTCTGCCCCTTCCCAGGGCCTCAGCACTGCTGGCACTGAGCGCTGGCCCTGCAGTAGCCCCAGCTGTTGTGGCTTGTCCTGGTGTGAAGTCCCCGGTGCTGTCCCCAAGGGCCAGCAGCTCTCTCAGCCACCCAGGGAGCTCAATCAGCTCAAGGGAATTGGGATCACGTGTTCAGGATGGAGCAGATGCGAACCTCTGAGCACAGGGGCAGGTGTGGGCACACAGTGGGGATGGACTGAAGTGGGCTCACGCCTCTGTAAACCAAGGATGCAGTGCTGGAGAGAAGGCTGGGGAAGGGAAGAGGTGCCACAACATGTGTTAGGGTGGACAGGGACCTGCTGGCCTCAATCAGGCAGGAGGGCAGCCACATGCTTGCAGTTAACAACAGTGAGGTTGTAGCGAGCCTTGGAGCTCATTCCTGCCTCAGACTGAGCCAGTCTGAGCTTTGAACTGGAACTGAAAAGCATAAAGCCCTGTCTAGCGCAGGAAAAGTCCCTGAGTGGGAAGAAGTCAGGAGAGAAGATGCTGCTTCCACCAGCCACCTTCATGTTCACCACCCGAGCTCCTGGGAGCTGACCTGCAATGCTGGGGCTGAGCAGAGCTCTGGGACTTGCCCGTGGATTTGCAGAGCTGGGATTTTACCTCCAATCCCAGCCCCAGGATAGCAGGAAGAGGCTTTCATTATCTGCCTCAGCTCAGGTCCTTGCTCCCTCCCACTGAGGTCAGTAGCAAACCTCTCCCCTGATTCATGCCCATGAGTTCTGTGTCCTTTGCCAGGGCAGCTCCAGCACTCAGGCTCCATGGTTTTGTCATGAAAAAAGTGTTTAGATAAAGATCGAGTTGGGTGCTGCCTTGGAGGGTCTGTAACCTGGCTGGAGCAAGGCTCACATCATCTGAGAATGGGTCCCCCCATCATCACTGGGCAGCAAGGCTGCTCCCATCTCTCTTACCATGGAGCAGGAAACAGCCCAAATCTCCCAGGGCTGAGGTGCTTTTTGATGCCACCTCCCTCTCCCAGGACAGCCCTGGGTGATGTCCCAGAGGCCGCAGTGAGGAGGGAGATGAGCTGAGGCCTTTTGCTCCCTGCCAGAGCTGGGCCTGTCTGGGTGTGCTCCTCCCCACCCACAGCACCCATGCTCTTGGGCTGCTCCAGCTTTGGAAATAGGGGACAGGGACATGGATCCACATGGAGCACTTAGGAACATGGAGGGACAATTGGCACCATCAAGCCATACAGCTCATCTCATTGGTGGCCTTGGGCACTGAGAGCTGGAAGCTGCCTCTGGCTTGTTGAAGGACACACCTTTTTTCCACTTGATCCACCTAAATCAGAGTATTTTCTCTTCTGTGGCTCCTTCTGCGGGTGTGTTCAGCTCCCCACTTCTCAGAGGGCTGGAAATCTCTGATCTGGTTGGATATTAATCCTTCTGTCCTCCACAGGGGAGAGAGGGATAGCTGCTCCACAGCGCTGTGTGAGGCTGAGTGAGCTCTGCTCATCCTCTGCTCTCACCTGTTATGGTGGAGTTGTCTTCCCTGAAAACAGAGAGCCAGGAGAGGGCTGGGGGAGGCCAGAGCAGAGACTGCTACAGCCAGGACAGACATAATGATAATGAGCCACCTCTGAGGACCTGGCAGTCAAGAAGCTCTTTCGTGCCATTTGAAGGGATGATCAGAACACCGTGGCTGGCTGTGGGGTGGTGGAGAAGCCTCAAATCTGGTGCAGCCACAGCTGCACTGAGGGAACACCGTGCCCAGTTTTCATTTCTGCTCGGTACTGCGAGTGCTCACATGCATTCACAGATGGGCCTTTTCTCCCTGAGAGTGCACAGATCCTCCACTGTGGAAAAACCGCTGTGCTCCTGCCTTGCCATGCCTCCATCCCTGACCCCTCCAACCCCGCCTGCGCAGCCCGAGCGCTCACATGGATGCCTGGTGACGGTGGGAACACTTCTGAGCTCCCTCGTCATTCTCCCTCTCTTTCAAATTAAGCAGGAGCTGGGCTCAACAGCCAGTCAATAGCAAGACTTATCTCTTAAATAGCATTATTGATTGCCCAGGGAGCCTGGTTTTGTATCAGTGGATATGTACACACGCAGGCGAGCCCTGTGCCAGCTCCTGGTGGTGAGTGGCACTGAGGAACGTGCAGAGATGGTTTGGTGCAGGTACGACACACGTGAGGGAGATGCAGCTCTCTCTTGGAGATCAAGGTGAGGCACCCCAGGCTCTTTGGTTCTGGGCCTTTCACACTTGACCAGCATTATTGTGCTGCCTTGACCACTCTGGAACACGTGTCCCTTCCTTCCTGACACGTGACGTTGTGACGCAGGACCTCTGCCAGCTTGCTTTGCCCCTGCGATTGCAGGGAGGCTTCTGGACTCTGCCTTTGGAGAAGATGTGCAGATGTCTGCCCACAAATTGTGTGGTCTCCTCAAAGGTCACTGACCCTGCAGGGATTCTTCACGTGGGAGACTTGGGATAGATGCGCAAAATTCATTCTGCTGTAGCACGGCCCAGAGGGACTGGTTGGAGAGGAGGGTGGATGAGACAGGCTGGACACATTGCCTTGTGCCCGGCTCTGGGCTGGCGGTGCAGGCTGTGAGCCCACGCGTGTGGGGAGTGTGGTGGCACCTGGCTGAGCTCCGAGCAGCTGCAGGAAGCCATGGGAGTGTGGCAGGGAAGACAGCTCGCTGCCATGCCTGCCCGGGAAAGGCAAGGTGTGCTGCTGCTCTCAAACCGTCTCCCCCCAGGTAACGGTGGGTGGAGCAGGGTTCCCGTGGGCTGTGGGCCTTCTCTGGCTCTCAGAGTGGCCCTTGTCCCTCAGAGGTGGCAGAGTGCTTGCAGCAGCCGGGTTGTGGCCGTGTTTGCCTGCACTGCTCATGCCTCCATAGCGTGGAGCCAGCCCCTCGTGTGGGGGAGACAGGAGAGGCCCGGGGACTGAGCAGAGTGTGAGCAGAGCTGTGTCCTTCCTCTTGTGCAGCAGCACCGCTCTCCCTGGAGTGTGCTGGGAGCCCTGGCTGCTCTGTCCTCCAGGGTCGTGGAGCATCGCCAAGGTACAGTGCTGCTCGTGAGAGGAATTGCAAAACCTGCGGCCAGGTTTGCCGTAGCAAACTTTGGGCTGAGGCAGTTTTGCTGTGGTGCTGCAGAGCCCTTTTGCCCAGCTTTGCTCGGGGCTGGGAGCCCTGGGGCAGCCACAGCAGCCAGCCTTGCTCGCCTCGCCTCGTGGGCTAACCTGCACTCACTCTGTGACAGAGCACGGCCCCGTGGCCCATACCTGGCGTCCAGCCTTGCTCTGGACCGTGCTGCCCGATGCTCTGCTCTCTCCTGGGATTAGCTGAGGCTGAGGAAACAGCTGAAACAGCACAGAAGATCTGTAGGGTCGCTCACCGAAGTGAAGTAGAGGCTTGTGGGACCTCTGTGCGTGTCACTGTTCAGCTGATCAGCGGGCATGGGAAGTGCTGAGTGTCACACCTCTGTTTCCATGCACAGAAATGTGTGTGGATGTGTAGCACTCTAAGATCTTGCTCCTGTTTGGACCCTCTCAGCGTTTTTCTAGACAATGCCTGCCCGCAGCGAGCGCTGGTTGCTTGATCTTAGCCAGCCAATCTAAGCAGGGATCTCGGGAAAGAACAGTTGGGGTTTTATGAAGCTGGCATAATTTACAGCTAAAATAGCTCACCAGATATATGTCCAATCCAATCTCCTTTGTAATCTCGTTTTCATTTAAGCCTCCAGGGTGGTGATGGGGGGAATAAGGAAAGCAAACTGCGAAGGGAGTTTATTACCCGTGCCAGGGAGATTTGCATGATGCTCTGCACCAAATGACCTCAATTTGCAGAGGTTAAAGCTGGCTGTGGTGGTCCCTGCCTTGGAGGGGTGTCTCCTGCCTGTGCTGGGGGCGCTGAATGCAAATCCTCTTGCAGATGGCTGTGGGTGTGTTCAGGACCGTGCACGCTGTGAAGCCATCCCAGTGCCTGCTCCCGTGACCAGGCAGGAAGAGCGAAGCCATGCATCCGTGTCACCCTGGCCAGCTCCACAGGAAAAGGAATGAAATTATCTCGCAGCCACTGCCTTTGCGGGTTGCATTTCTCTTTAGTTTTCAAACCACATATTGTCCCAGATCTCCTGCCAATAGCAGGGAGCAAACTGATAATGCAGCTGCTATTAATAAAGCAGCGTTGTTACATATTCATATCAATCAGACTTCTAATTCCACGATATTTTTTCAGGCAGAAAAGGCAGTGCTTCACTGGGGCGATGGAGGAAGCTGTCAGGTGGGATGGTGTTGGAGATGCCTTTCACCAGCACTGGCAGAACCTGCTCCCCTCACGTTCCTTCCCGTGGGGATTCCTGCACTGAGCTGGCCCGGGGGTCCTCACCCACCTCCCTTTCAGCTTTCCTGTTCCTGGGAGTGCTGAGCTAAAAGGGGGATCCCCAGGGCAGTTCCAAAGTCCCTAGAGCACTGTCACTGTGGGGAAACACGATTCGTGCGAGACGGAGAAGTGCTGAATTCCAGCGGCTGCTTTGGCAGGAGTGGCTCCGTGCTCTTCTCCATTTTATATAGAAACTTTCGCATATTATGCAAATTTCAAAGCAAAGTATGGAAAATCTGGGTATAAATCTGGGATGGATGGATGTTTGTACAGCCATTAGATAGGAAAGTGTACCACAGAATTCTGGCTGATGGATAAATATACTTACACTGCCATTCCTGCAGTAAAATATGCTTTTTGTCATTGCTATAGTGTAAGAAAAGTACTGTCTCCAAAACTGTAGCAGCACTTTATGGTACGCTGTAAATTGGAAGAGATACCTGATTATTCATAGAGTATTATGGAGGTCTCAGTGGCTTCACCATTAAGCCCACACCAATACTTTGTCCATAAAGCAAAACCCTCTTCCTCACTTCTTTATGATTGAATTCAGTGTCCAGACTGGGCCAAATAAATCTTGTGAGGCTGAGCACATTTTTCCATGAATGTTTTTCTGGAAACTCTCCCTTACCCTCGGGCTGGGAACGTTTTGAAGCCTTAGCTGTGGGATCTCCAAATCCTAAACCGAGCCTCGCAGCCCTCGAGCCTTTCCGGGCTCTCTCATCCCTGGCGCGTGTCAGGGCTGCTCCCAGCTCATCCCTGCTTCCTCGGGCTGCTGGCCCATGGCAGGGGATGGGGCACGGTTGTTCCTCCAGGTTCCGTGGTGGCAGTCCTGGGCGGTGGGCTGGCGTTGAGCCCTCCCGGCTGCAGCTGCAGCAAACAGTTTCCAAGCAACTCGGAGGCTGCCGGTCTGAAAAGGCTCCTGATAGAGGTTTGTCATGGAAATTGGAGTTGTGGAAAGGAGCAGCGCTGAAGGAGCTGTGGGCAGGGCAGCTGGTGTGGTGCTGCCAATATCCTCCTGCCATCAGTCGTGCCACAAGTGCTGGAGGGGGCTGGCACAGCCACAGCCCTGGTTCCCCTGCTGCCATGGGATGCAGGGCATTGCTGTCCTGGAGCTCTTCAGCTGGGCGCTGGGGCTGATGGAGAGCAGGCAAAAGGTGCAGTCCCTGCCCCACAGAGCTTGTGTCTGGGCCTCCATCCAGCTTTGGCACCTTTCTGAGCAGCTCTGCTCCCCAGCCTTGCTTGGCTGTGTCACAGTGCTCTGCTCCTCTGGGGACAGGCGGCAGAAGGTGCTGGGTGGATTGGGTGGGTCTGGCTCCCTGTGCAGATATCAATCCTTGATCCATGCCATTCTTTTTCTCTCTGAAGGCTTAACTGCTTCTTTCAGGTCATACTCCTTGCTCTGCCTCTTTTTATTTCCAATATTTCAATGCTCCCTGGAATCTTGTGCCCAATTCCACCGTGGTCAGCAGCCACCTTTGAGCACCCAGCCCCTTCTCTTCATCTTTGTTGTTGCTCGCACCCGCTGGGCTGTAATGGGGAGCATTCCCACAGGGACTGGTCGGTACTGGGAGTTACCAGCCAGCACTGCCTGCAGGTGGAGAGAGCAGTGGGACGGCAGTGTCTACAGGCACTTGGAGCAATCTGTCCCTGCACATGGAGCACTCTGGAAGTTGTTCCCTCCGTTCCTTGACAAGTGCAAGCTGGAAATGCTCCTCCTGCTGCTGCACAGAGCCCTGGGAGGCTGGTGTGGTGCCAGTGGGACATGGAGCAGGAGCTGCCATCAGTGTCACATCTGCCTCGGCTGTCGCATCCCTCCTCCCAGCTGCTGGGGTCAGACCCACGTCTCTCTGGGGAAGGCTTGGGGTGGTGTCTGGGTGGTTTCTACCATGGCTGGTTGCTTTCCAGCCCCGTGCAAGCTTCTTCCATCCCAGGGGCAGAGATACCAGCCCTACACTCTGGCCAGGGTCTAGGAGGCACCTAGTGGCTTCTTGTCATGTAAGTGGTGAGTGTCCCTGAGTAGAGTGGCAGCAAAAATCCCTAAACGTCTCCAGAGGATGATGATGGTGCCTGGAAAAGTTCCCATACGACAGAGGGGGATCTTACTGCCTGGATGCCTGAGCTGTTTGTCCTGAGGGCAGTGAAAATACAGGCTGTACAGTGAAAATACACTTGTTGGCCTGGGGAGACGGGTGCTGTGTGGGCAGCTGAGGTGCAGAAAACTCTGTGGTCATAGGAGGAGGCAGGCAGGATCTCTGCCTTCATCCCATCAGGAAAAGCATGGAGAGGAGCCCTGGGAAACTTCCCTGTGGCCAGCTGATGTTGGTGGGAGAGGCCAGCAAAATCCAAAAACCAAATCCTGACGGGATTTCTGAACTCTCAGAAACCTGAGCCCAAGGGAGGAGAGCTGCCATGGCAGTGCTCACCAGGATTTGAGCTCTGATGGCCAAAGCTGAGCCCTCCTTTGGCAGAGCGAGTGTGCTGGGGTGTGACTGACAGCTGGGAACAAATCCACTTTGCCCACATTGGAGGCTGGACCTCCAGTGCCAGCAGACAGATCTGCAGAGTCCTCTGTGGGCAGTCTCTGGTGTGAGGTCACGCCGTGGCAGCATGCAGGAGCTGTGTCCTGCTCTCACAGCCCCAGCCATGTCTGAGGGGATCTGCCACCCTCCCTGCCTGGTGAAAGCTCCACGTTTAGGGCTTGGCAGCCCCTCAGGCTCATCCCCAGGTTTGAAGGCAGGGTTGGCACAGCAGCAGGGCTGGGATTCTGTGGGGAAGGAAGGTGGAGGAGCAGCCTGTGGGGACAAGGCACTGCCACCTGGTCACTTGGTCCCCAGCACGGTGTGGCAGTGGAGGCCAGGCTTGTTCCATGGGAAGTGGGGAGAAACTGAGGTCAGTCCTGCTGGGTGAGCTGGCACCTCCAGCAAGCCCCTTGCCCCCAGCAGAGCACAGGGTGCTCGATTTTGGGAAGGAGTAAGAGAGTGAGAGCTGAGAGCAGTCAGAGCTGTGCTGAGAGGCATTACTGGTGTCACACGGTGCCCTGGTGTCACAGGGGACCTGCCAGGTGCCCGTGCTGTTAGCTGCAGCTCTACAAGCAGGAGGCATCTGGCTTTTCTCACCTTGTCAGTGAATTTAGCTTTCTACCTCTTCTGAGGTAGTGTGAGCTCAGGATGGGAAGGAAGATGAGGAATTCTTTTTTTGCTGATCAAAACCAAATCCAACACTTACGTTGTTGTGAGCAATTACTGAGCCTGCAGGAGTGCAGAGGCCACCAACAGCTTTCTGTGGAAGAGAAAGGGCCCTGTGGGCAGCCAGGCAGGGGCTTGGGGATACCTGGGGATGAGATCCATCTGTCCCTGTGCATGGGAATAAACTGCTGGATGTATCATTGGGACACTCAAATCCAGAGATGGATTTCAAGAGGCAACGGCTGTCGTGGCCCAAATGGGCAAAGTCCTGGTCCTTGGGAAGGCATTTCTCCCTGGAAATGGAAAATGGGTGACTTGGCAGCTCGTCTGTGTTCTGGTTTGGGCTGAGCTCTCACCTGCTGCTGTACAGGGTGGCCACCTACACCAGGGCAGCAGCCAGGGAGCCTCGTAACTCCTGGGCAGGTGGTGCCAGCAGATCATGTGTGACACTCCTGATGTGAGCCAGAGCTGCACAAGGCAGCTGAGCTGGGCGGGTGCCCAGAGAGGGGCTGTGACAAGAAGAGGGGGGACAGGGTCACCCTGCAGCACTGGGGAGCCCACGTGCTGGGGCAGCCAGGCCGCCAGGAGCAGATGGCTGTCTGTCTGTCTGTCTGTCTGTCTGTCTGTCTGTCTGCCTGCTGCAGTCCAGCATCCCCTCTGCTGCTCCGGCAGCGCAGCTTCTCTGAACGTGGGTTCCCACCTGCCTGGAATACCGGACAAGGTGTCACGTCCCCCTGGTGACAGTGGCGGGGTGCTGCCCATGGGGACGCTGGCACTGGGGACTGGCTCCTGGCACAGGCAGGAGGGGACGCTGGGAGCAGCACAGCAGCGCCTGGGCTGTCATAAATCTGCCTGGCATCAGTGCAGAGAGCGTTCCCGCTGACTTATGGCTCCTGTGCTCCATGAGGACAGGGAACAGCGTCTCATGGCTGGCTCTGCTGGCATTCACTGCGTCATGAGCTGTCCTTCCTCCCCGTGTGACGTCAGTGAGACACGGAGAGTGGCTGCTGCCAGCCCCGTGAGGTGCTGAGGGCAGGGGTGCTGTGTGAGGGTCTGGTGGCTCCAGCAGCGTGGGGAGAAGCAGCTGTTCCCACACAGGAAAACTGGATGGTTATGGCAGAGCAGTATCATATCTCATATCGTATCGTATCATATCATATCATAATCATATCATAATCATGTCATATCATATCAGCTGTCACTTTTAGTCCCACCTTGCCCTGAAGAAAAGGAAAGGCCAGGTGTGAAATGGTGCCAGCCCTGCTGTGCCAGCTGATGGACCTTGTCTCGTGTGTGTTACCCTCCATCCTCACAAGCCAGTGCTTGATCCTTCCAAAGCTACCTTGTTTGCAAAGCTGAAATGGCTCTCAGGGAGCTCTGCTGTCCCCAAGGATGGCACCACGCTTGTGGCCTGCCCCGCTCTCAGCCGTGGGGCAGCCACGTTCAGCCCTGTGGCTCTGGCACCAGCTGTGCAGTCCACTCAAGGCCTTGGGGCTGCAAAATGCACCCATCGTGGATGTGGATAAGGCTGGGAAAGCCCAGAGCAGCAGAGCACAGCCAGGGCTGTGCAGGGGGGCACACTGAGCCCTGCTCCTCTCGAGCCAGTGATGTCAGGCCTGGGGAGTGCCCTGTCCCCATCCCAGGGACAATGTGCTGCAGCAGGACAGCCCCTGCCTGTCGAATTGAGACTCACAGGTTTCCCTTGAGCCCTGTTCTAACCAGCCTTGTGGCTGCTGCTGTCCCAACCCGTTCTGAGGAATTTTTCCCCCAGAGCTGTTCTCTGTTGTTGCCTCTCCACACTTCTACTCCACGCTTCCCAGCTCTGGGAAGTCTGACCTGTCCCCCCCCAGTGCAGGAAGCGTGGGGCACTGGGGAGCAGTGGGACGCCCTGCTCTGTTCCTGGCAGCACCTCAGCCTCTTCTCTGCACCCTGGGTCTCATTGGCCAAGTGCCTTCTGCTTCTGTGCCTCGGTTTCCTCGTTCTTGCAAGGGGAGTGACAGTAATGCTTCTGAAGTGTGTTGGGAGGAAGGGGAAGCGCCCTGCACCACCTCTGACCCTGATGTCACCAGGCTGTGGTGGCCCCCTAAAGCCCCTCTGCCCAGGGAGGTCCCTCACTGCCTCTCAGCACTTTAAATAGATGGGATGCAGCTCTTGGCTAAACAAATTTTCTCCACCGCTCTTTTCTTTATCCTACTCAGAATTCAGGGAACATAATTTTGGTAACCAAGGTATTTGCATAATCAGTATTTTGTGGTAATTGCTCCCTTTCAGAAGAGGTGCTTATCATCCCATCGGGGTTTGAGGAGCCTGTGCTATCTTTGAGGCCAGGCAGGGAGGTGGTTTCTGAAGGGGAGTGGCTGGGCTGCTGCCCTGTGCTTTGGGGGTTGCCTCCCTCAGGATGAGCAGGATCAGAGGAGCGTCTGGACTTCTGCATCATCACTGATCTGCTGCAAGTCCCTTCCTCCCCCCCGTGCCTCAGTTTCCCCTTAGTCCCAAAATCCCTGAGCTGAGCGGGAGGAGATGCCTCAGTGCAGTGGGGCACAGGGTCTCCATCTCTGCAGGAGCCGCCTTCCCGGGCCGTTCCTTCTCTCCCTGATGCCGTTGCATGGAAAAGCAGCTTTTGAGAGCGGCTTTGCAGTGCTTTAGTGGCTACAGCCCAGGGGAGCAGGGCGGGACGCGTGGGGCTGTCACCCAGCTGCAGGAGATGCCACTCCACGGTGAGACCCTGGCTGTGTGCCCCCTGTCACTGTCACTGCAGCTCCGGGCGGCGAGTGGTAGCCAGTGCCTGGCGTGCCAGCGAGCCACCCTCGCCCGCCCGGCGGCGTGACTCACTCCCTGAGCGGCAGCTCCCACTCGGCAGCGTTTCCAAGGAGCCCCGGGGATGTGTCCCAGTGGCAGCGGCTGGAATGGGGAGCCCGGGGCCCCGACCCCGAGGCCGGGCGGGCTGTGAGCTCCCTCCCTGCCTGGGAGAGCGGGGAGCAGCCGGCTGGGGCAGGAGCCGTGTGCCAGGGTGGCCAACCGGGCAGCTTGCTCTGGCACAAAAAGCAGCAAAGCCTGGTGTTCCCCAGCGTTGGCACGGGCCGGAAAGGCCGTGAGGAGGGCGCTGCTGCCGGCTGGGATGTGCGAGCGCGGGAAATGCCCAGCTCCGAGGGCACAGCCGTCCCCGGTGCCAGAGGAGAGGCAGGCAGCCGGCTCTCCGCAGGCTTGCAAGCTGGCTCTCAGCTTTGCTGCCGTTCAGCCTCTTCTGCTCTTCAGCACTTCTGCCCGGCTCTTGCAGAGCTCAGGCGTGCTGCCCACAGCTCCTGGGGTGCCTGTGGGTGTGGGACAGCGGTGCGGGAGCCAGCCCGGCCCGTAGTGCAAAGGTTAACCCATCCCCGCGCTCCCTGGCTGGCTGCAAGAAGAAAAACAGCGTGTCCTGTTCCTGCGCCGGGCAGCGGCCGTGCTGCCTGACCTGACTGCTAAACAGGGGCTGGGGCTCCTTGCAGCGCTGATCTCAGCGCTCACCCAGCCATCCCTGCTTCCCTCTCTGCTCCTGCCCCTGGCCCCGCACCGGGATCATTCCCAGCTGGCTCTGCCGTTCAAACCCAGCTCCTCTCTTTCCTGCTCCATCCTCCGTGCCTTGCTTCTGTGCTGCCATCAGCCAGGTAGCAGAGGCTGCTCCTGCCCCAGCACCGACTGTTTCCCCAGCCGTATTGTCTCTATTTAGCTATATAAAATTTCATGTCATTCATCGTCCTAAAAGGCTGGCAGGTAATTCTGTAATTACCATCACTCCTATGGTGCTGGCCTCTCCTCTCTCCTTGCTAGTTGGATATCCTCTTCAAGTTTAATCTCCTGCGAATTTACATTGTCTTTGCAATCCCCAAGAGAACAATGCTGCTAAATCCAGGTCCCAGTTCCAGTGCTGGCCTCTGGGAAGCCCTTAATTGCTTTTCCCATTAGCAGAATGCCCAATTAACAACCCCTGGTGACTGCTCTCCTGGTCCTTCTCCCCGCAGGAGTGGTCTGGGGCTGGCTGTGTGGGGTTGGATATGATGGAGTCCATGCCCTCTTCCCAGACAATCCAGCCTGGGATGTTGGGATGTGTTTGCCCCACACCCTGCAGGCCCCTTTCAGTTCCTTCCAAGGGTAGGGAAGACTTCAAACTGCTTTGCACCCACCACTTTGCCTCAGACACTCCCCAGACCCCCCAAACCCCATGGAGGTTTCTCACTGCAGCCTCCTCAGGCCGTGTCATTGCAGGCTGGGTGGTGGGCAGCGGGGAGGCTGCACTGGAGGCTCTCCCAGCCTTGGGCTGTCGGTGTCAGAGAGCATTTGCGAGGGTCCTTTCTTCTGGTGAGGCAGAGGATGCTGTGAAGCACTTCAGTGCTCCGTTGGTGTTTGTGCTTTGCCTTTTTTTCCCCTTTAATGGGAATTGTATTCTGTGCATGGAGCAGCTGGCGATTCTTCTGGCTGCTGCCGCATCACCTTTGAGCAACCCTCCTGGGACTCCTCCTTTCACTGGCTGTGCGGAGAGCTTGAGCAGAGGAGCCCTGGCTCTGTTCCTGCTCTAACCCTACTGATGAGAGAGGCATTTCTGAGAAGGCAGGAGGTTCCTGGTCCTGCCTGAGCTGGGGACACGGGGAAGAGACCTTGGGAGCTGCGTCCCCACCCCCATGGCTGTGGGGGTTCACACGGGGGTCTGTGTAATCACAGCCAGCACAGCACAGTGTTACACTGGTGTGTAACAGCAGTAAAAAGCTGATTTTTGATTTTTACTTTTTCTTTAAAAAGGTGCTTTCCTCAGTCAGAATCCTCAAGTTCCAGAGGGGAACCAGGCCTGAGCCGAGGGAGGGAAGAGAGCTTTCCCCAGGGAGTGGGGGCCGTTCCAGAGCTGTGGGTTCCTCCAGGAAGGAATAAAGGCTGTGGGAGAGAAGCTGGGTGCTCCAGTCTCAGCTCCCATCCCTTGGCTCTGTAAGAGGGAGATGCTGGGGTTTGCTCTGTTTCAGCTCTTTGGAGAAGATCTTCTTAAGGGAACATGTTCCCTTGCTGCCTGTTCGGGCAGGATCAGATCCAAGTTAGATACTCTCTGCTGATGCTGATACTAACGACGTGCCTGTGTTTACCTGCCCCTGGCAGAATTCCTGCAAATGAGGTGTCAGCAGGGATACTGGTGTGTGTGGGTTTTACAGGACCAATAAAGCAGGGCTGAGGCGTGTGGTCAGCAGGAATCGTGCTGGCACCCAGCCAGCGGCACGTGGGGAAATTTGAGCTGACAGTGTCTCATCACTTGCTCATTCACCTGGCTCCTGTTCAACAGAGGGACCTTGTGGAAATGGCTTGAGCAGCAGGTGTGCTAAGCACAGCTCCTGCAGGCCACTCCACTGATGAGGTGGCACTTTGTCACCCAGGCTCCAGCACAGGCTGCTTTCCCAGAAATCACCTGCTCGTCATGAAGAGCAAAGGCCGTGTGTAACACCTGTAAGGTCCCTCAGTCCCTGCGTGATTTGGCTGCAGAGCCCTGCTCCTGCCTGTCCCCGAAGGAGCAGAGAAGTCTCTGATCTCCCCATCCTGCACAGGGTGTAAGCGATACCCCAGGCACAGCTCTGGGGGAGTGGCAAGCACATCTCCATCAGCAGCACCGTGTCTCTGCCTCAGTGCACACAGGCATTATTTGGAAACTTCCCCTAGACCCTGAGCTTCTTACTGCCTGCAGCCTCCAGCATATCCTGCCTGACCACTCTGTCTGCAGCAGCAGGACTGATGGGGCTGTGAAAAGGTCACCAGAGACTTGGGAGCATCTTGTCTGTGCTGCAGATTTGTGGTACCCTCTGTCACTACCAAAATGCTGCTGGGTAATCCATCCCCAGTGTGTGCACAGGCTGGCACAGAGCCACGGCTCCGGGAGATCTGCTCCTCCTTCCCCCACCACCGGCCCTGGCCTCAGGATTTGCAGATGCTCTTGGTCAGAGGGCTTTGTCTCTCCTCCCTTTTAATTGCCACAAGGATGATTGGTTTTGTGGTTGAGCAGGGGGAGTCCGTGAGTTCCTCTGTAGCGCCCATGCTGAGTGCTGAGAGGATTCCAGAGGTGAGGGTGGGAGCTGAAATCTTTCCCACTCCTTGCCCCACGAGCCACCAGCCTTCCCAGATGGATGTCCATGCCAGAGGACATGGATGGGTGTCCATCCTGGCCCCAGGATGGAGCTTGCAGCTCCTGTCTACCCGTGACAACGAGCTGCTGGCAGCCAGGAAGAATGAAGGACCAACTGCCTCATCTGCTGAGAGCATTTGATTGATGTTGTTATCGTTTTGATTACCTTTTTTTATGGGCTAACAGAAGGATTTTAATCTGAACAGTGAAGTAGGAAATGGGAGAAGCTGTGCCTGGAACTTGACGAGGAGTCAGCGAAGGCTGGGGGCGCCTTGTCCACATCCCTGGGAGGTGATTTTGGAGCTGTTGGCCAAGCTAAGAGTGTCAGGTAGAGGCGTTCCTGGCCTGATCTTACAGGAGCTGCAGCTGCCTCTTGTGTTATTTACAGCACAGCTGGTGCCCAAGCAGCTGAACCCCGGCCTCACAGCTGCCCAGAGCAGGCGCTGCCTCCAAGCATCGATGTGAGCCGGCAGAGGAAAGGGCAGCGAGCTCTGAGGCCACGTTCAGCTCTCTCTGCTGCTTCTTGAGACTCAGGACAAAGTCATCTGATGTGTTGCCACCAGTGGCTACGAATTGTCATTCTCCAGCAGTGCCAAGGTGACGGCTGTGGGGACCACGGGCAGTTTGGTGTGCAGACGAGGAGCAATGTCGGTTCTGGCTCTGTGGTGTCGGTGCTGGCTCTGCGGTGCTCTCTGGATGTGGATGTGGGGCTGTGAACAGACAGGGTGGATGAGAGAGCTGCTGCTGCTGTGCTAACTGGGCCACCTCTCCTCTGAGGCTTCTCTGAGGCTCCACCAGTGCCCTGCAGAAGGTTCAACCTGCCCCAAAATTGATTTGCTTCAGTGTCTCTTGGTGAAGGCAAAGCAGTGATGCTGCAGGCAGATCCATTTGCTTCGCTCTCCAGCAGCTCAAGGGCACAGGCTAGGGCTGGTAGCACATGGCAAGGGAGGGGATGGTGCTGGGGAGCAGAGCTGTGTCCCACAGGACTCAGCCAGCCCCAGAGATGTTTTGCCCCATGCCAAGCTCTCCATGCACCACCAGACAGTTCCTGGAGGGCTGTTGCAGTGTGGGTGTGAGCTGGGCTGGGGCTGTAACACGGCACCTCCATGTTCCCCCCTGTGCCTGCCCCAGCTCCTGGTGCCTGAGTGGCAGCCAGGGGGTTGTTTCAGCCTGGTGCCATCAGCCTGCCATGGGCTGCAAAGCCCGTGGGTCAGGCCACGAGTGTCCTGCTGCAGAAGATACGCAAGGGGCCGGGTGACAAAAGCAGTGGCTGGCATCCCTTGGCCAGGGGACTGCCCCGAGAGGTGACGGAGGGGAGGCAGCGCTCTCCACGCCAGGCTCTGAGCGCTGTGGCGCAGCAGGGGTGCCACAGCCCCGTGGCAGCGTGGGTTGCAGGGTGTTGTGCAGGAGTGTGTCGCAGCTAATGCTGTGTGACAGTTTGACACGTCCTCCCGGGACAGGCAGAGCTGACGTGCCATCTTCAGAGCTGTCACTCTGCCTGCCACACCACGGCGTTCGCTGTAAACAGGCGGCGAGGGGAACGCTTTCCCCCGGTGTGTGAGGAGGGAGAAGGGCTCTGGTTTTATTTGCATGTCCTCGGATGATCAGGCCCTTGTCACTTGGCACTGGGATGTGTCCTTCAGAGAGATGGAGCCAGCTGGGGCAAGCGCAGAGGGGAGGGGGTCTAACATCCCCCCGATGCAAGGAGGTGATGCTGAGCACCTCCCTTAGAAGATTCTGGCATGAGCAGAGCATTGCCTGCCAGCCCCAGCGAGGGGTTTCACACCCACCCACCAAGCTGTGCTGCCACAGTGCCTTGGCTGGGGAGCCAAGGGCATGGCACGGGCTCTTTGGGACTGGGGTAGCCCCTGACACCTGGGGGATGCTCACATGGGGCCCAGAGAAGGCTCTTGAGGCAGCTCCTGCCCAGCCCCACAGTTAGACCTGGAGCTGGATGTGGCATTTCACAAGTAAAATGCCAAGCAGAAGGACACATTCCTGCCTTTCCCAGTCCCCTGGACTTCACCCAGGATGTGAACAGTGTCCTCTACGGACCACTGTCCCCTGCCAGGAATTCTGGGGCACAAGGTGCCCCCATGGACCAGCCCTGGGGGATGTTTGTGATCCTGTACCTCCCATTTCTCTGCTCTGCCTGCTGCTCTTGATGCTCTCCAAGAGCACTGAGGCTCACAGTGCTGAAACCCCCTCTCTCCCAGGGAGAAACAAATGTGGCAAGCGGAGGGGAGCGGAATTACCGGTGTGTCTGGGGAGGCAGGGAGCTGGAACCAGGCAGGCTCTGACAGCTGCTTTCAGGAGGTCTGCGAGAGACCAAGCAGCGTGTCAGCCACACACAGCTCATCCTGCACAGCATCGGCCCCCGTTTTGCCTGGCTGCTTTTGGCATGATCAGCTTGTCCAGGTACCAGGGGCTGCCAGGCTTCACCTGTCCTGGCTGTGCAATGCACTTGGGGCGAGTGCTGGGGTGGCAGCCATGGGCTGCTTCCTTGTGGGATGAGCGGTGGGGAAGTGCCAGTGCTGGCAGTGGGACTGGGAAGCAGCATGTGTTTCCAGGCTGAGTCATGCTGAGGACTGTGCCTTGTTCCTTGTTACCAGTCCAGTTGCAATATTCACTTGGCAGAATCAGCTCATCCTCCCTCTCTCCCCAATTGTGTGTCTGTCCGTCCCTCCCTCCCACCTCCTTCACGTAGCAGCAGAGTAGCACTTGTAGGGAAAAACAGAAAACTGAAACCTCTACGTGGAAGCTCTGCAGGGCTGTAAGGTCAGGACAGCAAACGCTGGTGCTTGCTATGCAAAGCACGGAGCCAGCGGGCTGGGCAAGCAGGTACTCGCTCAGCTGCAGCTGCCAGCGCTGGCTTTGCACCGGGCTGGGGACTTGCAGCCACGGGAGGGGGAAATGATGTCCCCAGGGCCAGAAAGGGGTGCCAGGAAAACGGGGGATCGAGACACAGAGCTCCTGAGTGGGACTTGCTGTGCTCCTGCCGGCCAGGCAGCAGGAGCTGCAGAGAGGGACAGGGCACCTGCACTGCTCTGTCCCCCCTCACTGAGCTCTCTGCTCAGCTGTTCTGTGTCTAGGTTATTTTAGGTTTGATTCAGCTCTGAAATTGCCTTGGCTGAAACTCTGTCTCTATTGTTTTCAGTCTGCAGAAGCATCATTGAATGTGTCAAAAAGATAAATTGGAGAAAAAGAGAGGAAGAAGGAAAAAAAAAAAAATAGGAAAAAAAAAAAGGAAAAAGAAAAAAAAAAAAAAAAAAAAAAAGAGAGGAGTGCAGTGCAGTTGGTGAGGAGAGCCATGCTGGTTGTGGTTTCCCAGAGCAGCTGGCTGCTCCGAGCCCACGCTCCCTTTCCAGAGGCAGCTCCTTGCAGCCCTGTCCCCTTCTCTGCAGGACTGAGACACCCTTCCAGACATCCTCCTTTGCCTCCTGCCAGACGGCTTTTCCCCCTTGGCAAAGCTCATTTAGGCTGAGCATCTGTCCTGCCTGAGCCTTGTCTGGGAGCATTGTGAGCGCAGCCTCTGAGCCCTGCTCTCTGTCTCTGCCCGGGCAGGGGCTGAGACACCGAGTCCAGCCTGGTGGATCAGCCAGAGCACCCCAGCAGGGCTCTGAGATGGCAGAACAGTAGGATGGGCAGCAAGAGGCGTCCTGGCTGTGGGCAGGGGCTCGGAGCAGACCTGTGTGTGTCCCCAGGGGTTTCTCTTGCTGGTGGCCCTGTGCACACCTTGGGCTTCAGCACCAAATCACAGGGTGCACGGAGCTGGGGAAGGTCTGTGCAGCACTGACCATTGGTGGTCAGTTTGGGTCCAGAGCAGGCTCTCTCAGCAGTTCAGGGGGCCCCAAAGGTTTGAAGAGGGCTCAGGCTTCTGCATCCCTGGAAGGATCAAGCCTGGGGGATGAGGTTTGGGGTGTCATTTGGTTCTGCAGGACATGGTGCTGTCCAAGGGCTCCTGCAGCCAGCGCTGGGGCTGTGGCGTTGAACAGCATGGGGTGGGTTGCTGTGTAACACCTTCGTAATTGCTAATTACCTCTGGGAGGAGGAGGCACCTGGGGAAGGAGCTGGCAGTGAGTTATGGGAGGTTGCAGAAGTGGTTGTTGCTGCTGCTGAGGACGCTGGGGCAAATGAATAACCTGTTAAATAAAATGTCAGCCAGGAACGGATGGGAACTGGCATTGCTTTTTCCGCTTGCACTTTACAAAATGAATCTCCCTGTGCGTGGTTGATTTGCTTATTCAAAATAGGCCGTGGTGGAGGGGCTCTCCTGCTGAACCCGCTGACACCAAGGGCTAAATTGTGTAAATTCAGTTATCCAAAAGCTCTTCTGAATAGCTGCAGTGATCTAAGTACATAATCCATAGCCAGAGGAGAGGAGTTTTCAGAGCCTAATTCCCTTTGTTTCTGGAAACAATGAGAATGTGAGAAATGAAGCTGAGAAATTGCCACTGAGCTCCAAGCTGCAGTCCAGTACCAAGACAGGTGAAACCATTCCCTTCCCCAGTTGCCTTTCACACCTGAAACGGGGAAGATCGATCTGTGTGAAAACTCCAGGAGGTAAATACTGAGTGGGTTCCATTAGATAAGGCTGGTTTCAAATGGAAACTGATTTGCATGGGCTGATTAAGCTCATTACTACAGCAGGAACTCAGAAAATCATCAGATCCCTATGCAGCAGGAGTGCTGAGGTCTGCTGCGATGACGCTCGTGTGCATCGCTCCCCAGCTCTGCTGTGCCTTCAGCAGCGTCCCCGGGGAGTGCACACAGCTCGTGGCCAGTGGTCACTCTGCCACCAGCACCAGCCTGAGCTGGCAGCCTTGTGACACCAATATTTGTAAACGGTTTGGCCTCGTTCAAAAACCTGTTGGGGTGTTTCTCGTCGTTAGGGGTGCTTTCAAAGCTGCAGTGCTGCAGCCCCACAGAGCAGGATGTGGGCACAGCAGAGCTGAGCTGTGGGCACCCCCACGGCACGTGGGGCATGAGCACCCTGCTCTGCTGGCGCTCTGCTCCCAGCTGGCACCCCAGGGAACAGGGGGCCCTGCTGGCAGCGCCTTCTGCTGCCACAGCCAGGGAGAGCGTGACCTCGGGTGAGTGTGACCTCGGGTGAGTGTGATATCAGGTGAGTGTGATATCAGGTGAATGTGATATCGGGTGAATGTGACCTCAGGTGAGTGTGATATCGGGTAAATGTGATATTGGGTGAACTGACCTCGGCTGAGTGTGATATCAGGTGAATGTGACATCGGGTGAGTGTGACCTGGGTGCTGCCTGAGAGGGCTGGCAGAGTGGGGGGCTGTGTGCCAGTGGGGGACCAGCACAGAGTTGTCCCTTGGGCTTTCCCCTGGGGACAATGTGTGCGTGCATCCCACAGGGACCCCGTTGCTTGTGTCCTGTGGGGGACAGTGTGTGTGTGTGTGTGTGTGTGTGTGTGTGTGTGTGTGTGTGNTGTGACCTCAGGTGAGTGTGACCTCAGGTGAGTGTGACCTGGGTGCTGCCTGAGAGGGCTGGCAGAGTGGGGGGCTGTGTGCCAGTGGGGGACCAGCACAGAGTTGTCCCTTGGGCTTTCCCCTGGGGACAATGTGTGCGTGCATCCCACAGGGACCCCGTTGCTTGTGTCCTGTGGGGGACGGTGTGTGTGTGTGCATCCCACGGGGACCTTGGGGCATGCAGGACAGATGGTGCTGTGCCAGGAGCAGCTCTGTCCCCCCATGTCTCTTTCAAGCTGAGTGGATTTAGATCAGATGCTAGGAAATAATTCTTGCCTGTGAGGGTGGGGAGGCCCTGGCACGGGCTGCCCAGAGAAGCTACCCCATCCATGGAGGTGTTCAGGGCCAGGCTGGATGGAGCTCTGAGCAGCCTGGTCTGGTGGAAGGTGCAGCTGCCCATGGCAGGGGGTTGGAACTGGATGAGCTTTGAGGTCCCTTCCAGCCCAGGCCATTCTGTGGTTCTATTCCTGCAGCATTTCCCCAGGTGAGCAGCCCTGTGGCTGAGGAGTCACAGGGCTCTACACAAACAGGTGCTGCCTTCCAGGGCTGCTGCTGCTGCTTTTTTGGTGCAGCATTTGTGCACCCACGTGTTGAAAGCAGAGTCTATGTGGGCAGGTGTGCCTCTAAATATATATATACATCTGGGAAACACGCTGCACTCATGGAGCACTGCACTCGTGAGCACACACAGGCTCTGCAGTTTGCAGGGGCACCCTGGCACAGGCAGCAGAGCTGGGAGCTGATTATGAAGAGATTATAAGGAGGTATAAACTAAGCCTTTCTGCTAGAAAGGCCAGGAGCCCCAGGCTGGAAGCATCACACACAAAGGCTCCTCTGCTCCTGTGCTTTTTCTCTTTTTAATGTTTTTGCCTTTATGTTGCATCAGCTCAAGAGCTTTACTAAGCCCCGGAGCACAGAGAGGGGTCCTAGAAAATGCAGGGGTGGAGGGGGACTCTGTGGGGCTGTGTTTGTCACCTCCCATGTGCAGGTTCCTGTGCAGCTCTTGTCAAGGCTGGTGACAGTATTGTGGCCTCACTGGGACAGTCCCTGCTGCCACACAGGCGAGCTTGTGGGCCAGTTCTGTCACAGCTCAGGGGACCCTCTCACCAGTGTTGTACTGCCAGGAGTGCCCCAGTGTTTACCCACTCTGTGCCAAGGCGAGCTCTCACCCTGGATGAGCTGGCAGGGCAGGGCTGTGTGTTGCTGGAGCTGCTGGGTGAGCTTTGAGCCCAGCTCAGGCTCCCTGTGCACCCGGGGGCTGTCACACATCCGTCTGGGCTGGGGACGGTGTTATCTCTCCTGCCTCCTCTGGCATTCCTTCCCCCAGGTCCCTGCTCTGCGCTGTGCTGGCTGGAGATAGGAGTCCGAGTCATCCACTGAGGAAATTGCTCACTGTAAATCCACACTGAAAGTCCTGGGATTCCTGAAGGCCCAGAGGAAAGTGCTTGATTGGATTTTCAAGCCTCTCTGCCAGCTGTGGGAGAGGAGGGCTGACAGCCTCCCTGAATCTTCCTCACCGATGCCTGGGAGGGGATGCAGGCTGTGCCTGCTCGCTAATGGAATGTAAAAGATGTGTAAATCTCCCGCCTTATTTAACTCCCCCCTGAACTTTATATGCAGCGATAAATTTCTCCTCCTGCAAAACTGCCGGAGCAAGGTGGGCCTCGGGTGCCTGGTGCCCACGCAGGTGTGGGGGGAGCCGTTCTCCTGCTGCTGGAGAGGAGCTGCTGTGCGGTGCAGCAGCCAGAACTGTCCCTGAGGAGCACAAGGCTCTGGGGACACGCTGGGTGCACTCGGGGCTCTTGCAGGAAAGGCTCAGTTTGGGTTCAAGCTGCCTGTGCCAGCATGAGAGGTGCAGGAGCACCTGGGGCTGGTGAAATCCCCCTGCTCCCCACGGGTGTTTGCCTCCAGCACCACCAGAAAGCGAAGTTAATGAAACACAGAGGTCTGCTGAGCTAAAACTGCAGTAACGAACAGGCAGAGAGTGGCCAGGCTGTGGTTGGGAACTGGTATCACTCCAAGCCCCCATCATGCAGCTGAGCATCACACAAAGAATGGAGAAAAATGCTGCAAATTTTATTCTATTGCTCCTTATCTCTGATTAATCCTCTTATGTGTTCATCTCATTTTATCCCAGTGTTGACTGTCTGTTTATTGTATTTCTGTAGTCCTCACAAAGACAAAAATCCCTCTGAGTTTTGCCCAGCTGGGCTGGGGGGGCTCCTGCCTGCTGGCACCAGCGGAGCACCACAGAGAAGACCAAGGTAACGTGCCCGTGGTCACCACAGGAGATGGTGACAGAGGAGAGGCTGGAAACCAGTTTCTCCCAGGCCCTAGATTTGTGTCCAGCTGCCTGCGCATCCCCAAATATAAAGAAAGATACCCTAAAAAACCCTGTCCGTGTCCCATGGTGTGGCTTTCAGCCCGTGCTCAGGGCATGTTCTCAGTGTGCTAGAGAGGAGACGGGCTGTTCTCTTCACACCCCTCTCACTGCAGGCAGATTTGTTAGAGCCCTGCAGGGAAGCCCTGCCTGTCTCAAGTCCCTCTTCTCCAGCCCAGGCTCTCCAGCTCTGCTCAGTTTTGCCACAGCTCCATGGTCCTCTACCTGCTGCTGGGTGAGTCAGGAGCACGAGCCTTCTGGGCCTGACCCTGCTGCTAAAGGATTTTGCTTTGATCCTTTTCTCCAGCTGGGGAGAACAAAAATCCCTTAAACGGCCAAAAATCATAGGGAAGATTAGAGGAGAAATTTTTTACCTGAGTGGGAGCCTCTGGTTCAAACAATTTGGTGGAGGAGGATGGTGTTTGTAATAGCATAAAACAATTTGGAAGAGAGTGGTGTTTGTAATGTGGTGGAAACCTGCACAAATGAGGGAACCCACTGTCTTCAGGGGGCATTTAGACAGGTTCAACAGAACCCCAGCCTGTCCCAAATCCGTGCAGGTACGGCCAGGCTGTGTGAGTGAACAACCTGGAGGTTCTCATCATCTCACACTCAGCATCCTCCCCTCCTGCAGGTGCTGAGTGCTTGCCCTGGACCCCGAGGGCCTCCTGAAGGCATCCAGTGGCACTCTCGGGCACGTGCAGCTGGGGTCCCGTCTGTGCCACCCTCAGGTGCCCCTCGGGCAGCCCGTGCACATGCACTGTGCCAGCGAGGTCCTGTCTCCTGCTGCACACCGATCAGACAGCTCTTGGTGTCAATTCTCCCAGCACCTGGCAAGCTACAGCATGGCAGCTGGGGAGGCCTCTGGCTTTAGTAGCTGGAAATTGCTTTTCAAACCCAGCAGAATTTCCAGGCTCCCCAGCATCCTGTGGCAGGGAGCTCCTGGGGTTCGTTGGTTTCTGTGTGGCAAGGTGCTGCCTTTTCCAGGTGTCAATCCTCCTTCCACAGGTGCCTTCCAGTGGAAGCTCTCTGCCCAGTGTCAGGCTGCTTTCAGGGACCATCGTGGTCCCTCTCCTCCTTCCTAGCCTGGAGATCCCAAGTCTTAGCTGGGGAAGGCAATGTCTGTGTGTGCTTGCCTGTGGAAGGTGCAATCCAGGCTGAGCTTCAGGTTCTCAGGGGTGCATCTGGCCGTGTCTCACAGGGCTTGTTTCAGGACAGCCTCTCCCTATGCAGAAGCTGCTTTTTCTGGTGACCTGAGCGTGGCTGGAGGTTGTGACACACAGGGTCTTTGCTAGCCAGGCTTGTACTCTGTTTTCTGTAATTGGCATCATTACTTTGAGAGGTTTTGGGCCCCTCTTGCCCCCAGTACCTTGTTGAGCTGGCTCCACTCCTTGCCAGGGAGCAATAAATCCATCTGTGGCACCCCAAGGATATGACAGGACCAAGGATTTCCAGCTACCTGTGTCTCTGTGCAGGTGAGATGCCAGGACCATTTAAAAAGCTGCAGGCTGAGCAGCAGAAGGCTGCAGCTGCTGCCCGGAGCCAGGCTGCGGCTGCTGCCTCATTATTTACAGCTGCCTTTGGCTGCTCCTGAGCTTCTCCAGCAGCTCTGCTGGACACTGCTCGCTGCCTGCTTGTCCCTGCACTGGAAGCCAGGGGTATTTGTGCCCTCAGACGGGTGCCACCTGGCACCCACCTTGGTACCAGCAGCGTGCCCGGCTCGCCTGCCAGCTCAGGACAGAGCCAGCACCAGCAGCAGAGCTGATTCCCTTGAGGAGCTCTGCTGATTTCAAACTGCTTCCCAATACTGACAGCAGATCCAGGCTGGAGCACAGAGGGTGAAGGCACGGGCCATATGGCAGAGCCCTGTGCAGGCTGTGTTCTCCAGGCTGGGCCCATGAAGGACTTCACCCATGAAGGCCGGGCTGGTTCTGCTGCCCTTAGTGCTGCTCCCAGCCAGGCTGGCACCCCTCAGTCTGGCTCTCCTCGCTTCAGCCAGCTGTTAAACACTGCCAGAGCAGGGCCAGCGTTACCAGGCTCTCAGGGTCCGTGTCACCAAGTGGCTTCTCAGGGCTCTGGAAGAACAGCTTCTGTTTGCCATGCTGGGGGTGTCTGACGCCCAAACCTGGGCCAAATGGCATCTTCCAAGGTGCCCAGATGCCTGCTGGGCACAGACACAGGGCTGATGGAGCAGAGATGACATCCCGTGCCAGCCAGCTCTGCCTGCTCTGTGTTTGTCCCTGCTGTTGGTCCCCACACGCCCTGGCAGCCCCACTGCGATGGGGACTGGGATGTGAGGCTGGAGCTGCCATACGTTCCCCATAAAAACCCTTCTTGGCCTGTTCCCCGGCGTTTCCTGCCACTGCCACACGTGCTCAGGATCCCACATGCCTCACAAGCCGTTCACCAACTGCAGCCTGGCAGATGGAGGAGCCGGGCATGGCTTTGCAGTAGGAGAGGCAGCAATCCACAGGCTCTGTTTGTTCTTGGGTTGCTCACGGCAGCAGAGGAAGGGGGAGGAGAGCTGGCACCCAGCCCTGCAAACTGCCCCTCTGCAGAAGGGACAGGACCTCCCCATACCCACTCCCCATCCTGGAGCTGAGCTGAGCCCTTCTTTGGCTGCACAAAGAGTTTTCACCTGGTTCCACTTGTTTAAAGCAGTTGGAAATGGTGTGAGTGTCCTGGCTAGATGGAGACCATCATTGCTCCCGCGCAGGTGGCACTTTGTGGTTTGCTTTGGTGGCAGGTGGCCAGTCAGCATTCAGAGCAAAGGCAGAAAATCAGCCCTTAGAGGGAGCAGAGATTTATTGCAGTAAGAAATTAAAAGTGTATGTGTCAGCTTTTGGAGTAACTCCTGTTCTGCCTTTATCTGTTTGGGGGATGAGGGCTCTGTGTTCAGCCCTGTTCCATGGCAGGGAACAGGGAATCAGCTTCCTGCAGGTGCTCAGGAGGCTGAAGGCACATCCCGTGGCAGGGGGTGTATCGTGATGGGCAGTGACTGGACCCAGCTGGTGCCTCTCTCACCGTGGGTGGCAGCGTGTGACCAGATCAGTGTCAGCTCTGAGCACAGCAGAGGAGTGTCCCAGCCTCAGCACCGGGATACCTTCATGCCAGGTGCTCCCCCAGGGGCACCTCTGTGGTGGGCTCCTGCTGCTGCTGCTGCTGAGCACAGAGGGGTTTCTCCTGATAAGTCCTTTTACTTTGTGCTGAGCTGTTTCCCTTTGTGCCCTGGTGGTCCCTGAGGACACAAGGGGATGCAGAGCTAAGGGTGGGCTAAGGCAGGTCAGGACACAGGCAGGGTGGGGACATGGACGGTGCTGCTCTGTGCCACCAGGGTGGTGGCAGGTGTTCCCAAGCAGTGCGGCCCCAGGGTGAGGCTGGGTTCGGGTGCAGCTGATGGCACCAGAGCTGCTGAGCTCCAGGGATTGTTTCATATCCTCAGCTCCCCTCTGCGAGAGCCAGGCCGTGAGCTTTGCAGCCCAGTGCAGCTCTCTGCCCAGAAATTAAAAGAAGAAACACAAAAAAAATCAGGTTCCAGGGATGTGATAGCTCCTGGGGTGCAGCCAATTACCAGTGTTAGGGAGAGAGCTACCTTACCCGTTGCTCCTGCTGGTTTTCTCTGACCTCTCGCTCGGGTCCAGGGGGAGCACACGCTAATCCCCAAGCCTGGCATGCGACAGGTGCTGCAGGAAGGACGTTCAGAGCCACAGCCTGGAGAAGGCATGTTGTACCTGCTGCTGAGCATATTACTGCTCCTCCTGGAGTGGATAAGTCCTGCTTACGAGGACGCTCGTCCTCTTTTATTTAATTTCCTGGTAATGCTTCTGCAGCGTCCAGGTCTTATCAGGAGAAGAGCAGCTTAAGAGGCCGGTAAAGGAGTTTTTATTGTCAGTATCCATCTCTTTATTCCCCTCTTCCCTTTGACGCTGGATGGCAGGCTGGTTGTGGCTGAAGTGAGGTGTGCTTTCTTTTCCTTTTGTGTGTTAAAGCTGCAAAGGTTTCCCGGCTAACCAATTCTGATGGTAATTTGGGCTGCGGGAGCCGCTGCTGTCCCCGTCCCCAGGCTGTCACCGGCTGTGGCTCATCCGCGGGTTCTGTGGGGACGAGTGAGGGTGACCCCGACGCCCCGAGTGCACACGGAAGGACAGATGTGGGGACACAGCTGGGCAGCTGGGTCTGCGACTCGCCCGGACCCACTTTGCTGGGAGTTGGTGAGCAAACCCCTGCCTCTGTTTCCCCGGAGCCGTCGCACTGAGCTCAGCCACATCTCCGAGGCATCCCAGAGCTCCGAGCCCTGCTGCTCATCCTCGCGTTCATCTGCTGCGGGGGCTGGTGCATGGGGGGCTGGAATCGCAGCACGGGGAGGATGAAAGGAGTGTCCCCCGGGAAGCCAGCAGCTCGGTGGCTGCTGTCCTGTGGCGGCCAGCTCCGTCTCTGGCATTCTCCCTGGCCACGCCAGGCCAGTGCAGACGCAGTGCTGCATTCAGTCGCCTTTTCAGCTGCACACAATGGCCTTGGATAGCGCTCGTTTGAGAAAATTGGTTGGATCGCGTGATTCTTTTTGTTGTGGTTGTTACTGTTGTTCTTTTCAATGCTCATGGGAGTAGCAGAGCAGCTAATGAGGCGGCGCAGAGACAGTCGCTGGGGAGATGCTCTCGCTGTACTTCCCCGCAGCTGCACTCTCCCGCTGATGGAGCTGGCTCTGCTCCTGCTGGGAGCGCGGAGGGGTGCAGCACTTCCCGCGCTCGGGGAGTGCCCAGACCCTGCTGCTCCTCACCAGCTCCCTTCCCCAGGCCTCACTGCTTTCTTCTCCAGCCGTGTGCCGCTGCGTGCAGGAGGGGAAAGCCACGAGCAGCCGTGCAGCTGGGCGCTGGGAATGGGTCACCTGGCTATGGTGACACCACAGAGCACAGCTCACCCACGGCCAGCGCTGCTCCCTGACCCTGGGCAGACTCACCTGGTGCTCAAAGCTCTCCTGGCTCCCGTGGCAGATGTGGCATCCTCCCTTAGGGGGTTTGGTGTGGTTACCTGAGGCTCAGGCTCGGCACAGGGCTGTCTTTGCTGGCAGTGATGTGCTCAAGGCCCAAGCTGTGTGTGCTGTGTGCGCTGCCAGGAGCTCCTGTCCCCTCCAGCCTCACGTGCCGTCCCTCCTGGCTCTGCAGCAGGTGCCAAACGCAGCGCTGGGAGCGGCTGGAGGTGGCAGAAATGCAGACAGATAGCATTAGATGGATGATGCATGAAATCCGAAACTGATAAGAGCTGGAACAATTGGTGCGTTGTCAAAAGGCCAGGAAGGATCTCTTTTAAATAGACTAAATAGTCTGGACAGGAACAAGCAATGAGCAGCACAGAACCAACAGCACGTTCACCACTTTGTTTTTCTGGCTGGGCTGTGCGTGCTGCCATCTGTGCTGTGCTCCGTGGCCATCCCGTGGTGCTGGGATTGCTCCCCCAAAGCAGGCTCACAGCCTGGAGCCATGGCTGGCATTGCTCCGGGATGCCAAGAGCAGCTTTGACACGACCTTGCCCTGGGCTGGATCTTCCCATCTTCTGGTTGTCTCCACTCCAAGGAGTCCCTGGGCTGATGGTGGGGATTTGGTTGTAGTAGCACAGCTGAGCCTGCCTTAATCCCAGTTTTTAGACTGGCTAAACTTGTTTTTACTTATCTCTGATACTGTTGAGCTGCGTTACACAACATGAATAAACCAACCCTTGAGTTTGCTCTTGCAGCTCTGCAGAATGGCAGCGAGAGCTCTCTGGCCGTGCCAGGGCTGCTGACTGCCCTGACCCTCGGGGAATGGCCAGAGCCACGCCACCAGCAGTTAACCCCACACACATCTCCCATCTGATGAAGGGCAGGGGTGGCACAGGGCAGTGCTGGGAGAGCACGGTGTGATTTCCCCTTGTGGGACATCTCCGTGAATGTCCCCTTGCTGGAGCTGCTGGTGCTGTGGCAGGGACAGGCAGTGAGCAGCTCTGCTGTGCATGGGAGGATGGGGCTGGAGCTGTCCTGGGAAGGGACTGGGAGTGCTGCAGGGCTGGGGCAGGGACAGGCACTGAGCAGCTCTGCTGTGCATGGGAGGATGGGGCTGGAGCTGTCCCGGGAAGGCACTGGGAGCGCTGCAGGGCTGGGGCTGTCCCGGGAAGGCACTGGGAGCGCTGCAGGAGGGGAAGGGCTGCCCCCCAGGCCTCCGAGGGCTCGGTGCGCTGGGCAGGGCGGCGTGGCGGGGCGTTACAGCTTGTCCCTGTGCTTGCAGCGCAGCCATGTGATGCCGGAGGAGCGCGGTGGCGATGATATGGAATGTGGGCAGCTGCCTTCGGACACGCTCCGACAGGTGACGGTCCAGCGCCACCCCCTCTACGGATTCGGCTTTGTGGCTGGCAGCGAGAGGCCGGTGGTGGTGCGGTCTGTGGCAGCAGGTAGGGAGTGGGGGCGGTCCCGGACACAGCTGCAGCGTGCCGGGAAACACAGCGGCGCTTCCCCGCGGTGGGGCTCCTCCCTGGGCTCCTGTCCTCTCTTGTCCCCTCTGGTGGGCCTGCAGGGTGTCCTCCACAGCCACATCCGTGCACAAACGCTTTGGGGATGCTCGGGACCCTCCTGCTTCCCCTCCACCCCGCAGCTCCGGGATGCCTGGGTTGGCCCTGACCCTCTCTCCTGGCAGGCGGCCCCTCTGAGGATAAACTCCTGCCAGGAGACCAGATCTTGGCCATCAACGATGAGGATGTGAGTGAAGCCCCCAGAGAGAGATTCATCGAGCTTGTCAGGTGAGGACAACACTTGTCCCTCATCGCCCCCGGGGAGGGGCTCACCCAGGCTGCTGTGCCCGTACCACAGCCTCGGGGTGTCAGTGCACACCCATGTCACCAGTGGTCACTGCTGGGGTGGGGAATCCTCAGCCTGAGCAGGGGCAGTGCCTTGGAGCAAGTGCCGTAGCCGTTCCCAGCTGGCCAAAGAGCGGGAAAGCATCCACAGCCGCCTTGTCAAGCGCCCCGAGGAGCCCACAGAGGTCCCGGCCCCCACTGGGCTGGGGAGGGTGGGATGCGCTCTCAGTTGCACGTGTTGAGGTCCATGACCATGAGCTCCCATCCATCTTCATTTCTCCTTTCTGTCACAGGAAGGCCAAGGACTTCATCATCCTCACGGTCCTGCACACCCACCAGGTGAGACTGGCAGGGCCACAGCCAGCTCCAGGGTAGCCAGGACAGGGCTGAAAAGCCCTTCTGGGGGCCGAGGCGGGGTTCCTGGACACCCTGGGAGACCACTCGGGCAGCTCAGCTGATTTGTTGGACCCATGTCCCACCGCCCCAAGGCTCTTCCAAGCTGAGGGGTCTGAGAGCTGCCACAGCTCCTTGGGGTCAGCGGGCGTGCAGCCACCTCCCCGCCCTTGTCACCAGCAGGGAGGGAGGGAAAACATTCCCCAACCCATAGGGTTTGCTGAGGACATCTCGTGTGTCTGATGGAGTCACCCATGGTGCCAGGTTGGCAGGGAGGGGTCGCTGCTGGCCTGGAGTCCCGGGGAGCTGGGAGGGCCGGGCTGCAGGAGGGCTGGAGGTGCAGCTGGCACCAGCGGCGATGTGCACTGGGGCACACTGAGCTGTCACACCAGAGGCACCGTTTGTGCTTCACCGAGACTTTGGTGTCAGGGAAGGAGAGAAGTGTGAGTCCCCTGTGCTCCCCTCCTCTCTGGGAAGGAGATGTCCCCACCCAGCGCTGCTCTGTAAGGAGCAGGGGTGTGTGCCACCCTCCAAAAAAGCTTTTTTTCCTCCTGGCCCGGGATGGCTGCCAGCCAGGACAGGCGGCTCTGCTGGTGCTGGCACCACCAGACACACACAGCTCTGGGGCACGACTGTCTCCGTGCTGGAGTGTGTGCGGGCACTGCCACCACAACATCCTGCAGGGATGCCTGGGGTCCTGCCTGAGATCTCCCTGGGGCTGCAAACCCACATGCAAGGGTTCACCTCTCCCACCCCAGCGGTGCCAGTGCCTCCAAGCAAGGCCTGGCTGACATCTGAAGCTCAGCCTGCACAAGGGGAGCCAGGCTCCCTGGGGCACAGCCTCCCTGCCACACTGATGCTGTTGGTGTGACTTCAGGGGCTGCTGCTCATCGTTCTGGCCCTGCCTGCAGCGCTGTGCGACCACAGCCAAGGGGATTTGCTGTCCACCCTCCCCATTTCATGGTTTGCTGCCCACTCCCCATCATCATGCTGGCTCCAGAGGGGTTTCCTCTGGGCCCTGGGTCTGCCTTTCTCCACACCACGGCTCCAGGAGCAGGCAGGTGATTTACCCAGTGCTCTCTTTCCAGTCTCCCAAATCCGCTTTCATCAGCGCAGCCAAGAAGGCGAAGCTAAGGTCCAACCCGGCCAAAGTCCGATTTTCTGAGCAGGTGACAGTCGGCGAGACAGACCCAGTAAGTCCTGCCCTGCCTTCCTGTGTGGTTCACCCCCTGAGGTGTCCCCAGTGCTGTGGGGTGCTTGGGGGCCACAGGGCTCCTCTTCCCTGATTTGGGCTCTGCAGGTGAGAGCAGCGGTCTGGCCTGGGGAGCCCCACAGGACAGATGCCCTTGGGCACAGTCAGTGCGTTGGGTCACTGCTGGGGGGACTTTCTGAGGTCCTCCCCTGTCCCTCTGAAGGAGCCCCAAAGACTGGCCTTAGAAACCTCAACTGAGTCCCCCTGAGCACGCAGGGGAGGCATCCAGGCAGTGCCAGTGCCTGCTCTAAGGAAGATCTGTGGTTTCCAGCCTGATCCCTAAAGCTTTGGAGTGCCTGGATTTGGGACAGGGTGACCAGGCACTGCTAAATGGCTGTGGAAACTGAAGAGTTCCAGCCCAGTGCTTTTATCTCTTAATTGCAAAAAGGTTTTATTAACAACAAAACTAAACTTAAAAAAAAAAAAGTAAAGCGCTTCTAGCATGTTCTATTTTGGAGCAAAATCAATTAGGTAATTATCTGATTGAAATGCTTCTCACCAAATAAAATCAGCCTTCTCCCAACTTCCTGCAGAGGGGATGTGCAGGGTTGAGGGGGGACAGGCTTGGGGTAAGGGTCAGGAAAAGGGGATCAGCTCTGAGCCAGCCCAGCCATAGCTCCTGTCTGGGACACCAGCTGGGGAGCAGGACCGGCTGCCAGGCACGGGCACTGGGGTGTGCTGGTCAGAGCAGGATGCTCTGTTCCCACTGCAGCTGCTGGGAAATGAGGAGGTGAATCTGTGAGGCAGCTCTAACTTGCCTCAGCTCTGAGCTTCTCGATGGCTCAGCAGAATGCTGGGGTTTCAGGGGAAATGTGTCCCTTAGCACAAGAGCCCAGAGCAGCGGAGGATGCCACGAGCGCTCCATCACTGACACTCTCTCTCTGTCCCCACCCTCCCTCCGTCTGTCCGTGCCCCCCACCCTCCTCGCCTCCCCTTTGCCGGCCCCACATGCCAGGACATGTTGAAGAAAGAAGCTCTCCTCCTCATTCCCAACGTGCTGAAGGTTTTCCTGGAGAACGGGCAGATCAAATCCTTCACGTTCGATGGCCGAACCACTGTGAAGGTGAGCTCCCCGCACGCCACCGGGACGCTCCTCTCCTCCCACCCGCCCAATCCGCGTTTCCTCTCCTGCTCCCCGCGCACGAACGGCGCAGCAGCGCTGGGCTGGCAGCGAGCCGCTCTGGCACGATGGATGGCCCGTCTGCCTCCGCGGGCAGCACGCTTTGCAGCTGGCAGGGATGGGGCTTTGCTGGCTCTCTGCCTCTCCTGACTCCTCTCCGAGCTGTGAGCCTGCCCTTCAGCCGGGGCGGATGCTCCTGCCAGGGGCCAGCTCCCTCAGCAGCACCACGGTGATACCCTGGGGCTCTGGCTGCTGGTCACCTCCCTCTGCAGAGTCACTGGGTACCACCCTGGGGACCCTCAGCCCCGTCCTGGCACAGCCCCCTTTGCCATGGACAAGTGGGCTCCCAGTGAGGTCCCAGCTCCCGCTCGGGAAGTAGCCAGTGCCTCACACCCAAGCCTGTCCGTGGCACTTGCAGGACGTGATGGTGACATTGCAGGACCGCCTGTCGCTGAGACACATCGAGCACTTTGCCCTGGTCCTGGAGTATTCCAGCCCGGAGCACAGCCACCGCTTCCTGCTGCTCCAGGACAAGCAGCCGCTGGCCCACGTAAGCTGCTGGGTGCGGGAGGGTGCTGGGATGGCCAGGGTGAGGGGCTGGGCACAGCCAGGGTGAGGGCTGGGCACAGCCAGGGTGAGGGCTGGGCACAGCCAGGGTGCTGGGATGGCCGGGGTGAGGCTGGGCACAGCCAGGGTGTTGAGATGGCCGAGGTGAGGGCTGGGCACAGCCTCCTGTTCCCCAGTCTGGGGCTTGGCTGGGATGGTGCTGTGGGGTGGCACAGCCTCCCCTTGCCCTGGCATTGTCCTGCAGGCTCAGAGGTGAAAAGAGTGGTCAGAGAGGGAGACAGACAGGGTTTTATCCATCCCACGCTGACAGCACCGTGGAGCAGCTCTGTGCTCCAGCCTGAGCAGCTGCAGACAGCACTCAGGAGCGTCCTTGGCTGGGAGAGCCAATAAGCTGGTGCTGCACAGAACCAGGGTTAAAATGGGGATCGTGGAGCAAACGTTAGCCTGAGTGGCATAAACCCTACAGTATCAGGCAAAGCTGCCACGCCAAGGAAGGCTGGGATGTCGCTGGGATGGAAGGTGGTGCACAGAGAGGAATTAAATACCAGGCCAGAAGAGAGGAGAGGGCATCTCATGTCCTGCAGCCCATGGTTCCTGGGCTCACCACTCCCCTCTGCTCCTGCCACAGGTCGTGCAAAGAACACACTACCACGGCATGAGATGCCTCTTCCGTGTGAGCTTCTTCCCCAAGGACCCAGTGGAGCTGCTGCGCCGGGACCCTGCAGCTTTCGAGTACCTGTACATCCAGGTAGGGGCTGGGAGCTGCAGGTGCTCATGGCCCACACGTCTGCCGAGGCTGGGCCCTGTGGCAGCTCCCCCAGGCGGCAGTGCCGTGTCCGTGTGGCTGTCTGAGGACACCTCTTCTCCCTCCCGCAGAGCCGCAACGATGTCATCAGAGAGCGCTTCGGCACAGACCCCAAGCCAGAGATGCTGCTGGGGCTGGCTGCCCTCCACATCTACATCACTGTCTCGGCCACCCGCCCCAGCCAGAAGGTCTCCCTCAAGAATGTGGAGTGAGTCCTCCTCCCTGTCGCCCTGCTTTGTTGTCCCTTCCCCGTGTCCCTGTGTCACCGCAGCGTTTTGGGAGCATGGGATGCTGTGAGAGCCCCCCTGAGCTGGGCGGTGGCTCAGGGGCTGGGCAGCAGTGACAGCCAGCCCCTGTCCCCCGTGGGGCTGTGTAGGACCCCCCTCTCTGACAAACACCTGCAGGCAGCAGCCAGGGCTGGGAACGCTTGCTGTGAGCCCAGGATCATTTCCATGGGAACCTGGGCTGATTCCCCGCCCGCAGCCAAGGCAAGGAGAAGGCTCTGAGGCTGTGTAATCTCAGCCTGTCACCAAGCTGTGCAGCACTGCCTCAGCCCTCCTGTGGCTCCTGGGGGACCTAAGCCCATTCCCGGCCCATCTGTGCAGGCTGGCCCTGCCCAGTCGGCACAGGGAGGGAGGAGGGAGGGCTCACCCCGACACGACCCCACAAGAGGTTTGGGAATTTGCCCGCATCCCCTAACCTTACACGAAGGTGAGTGGGGCTGGGGTCTGCTGCAGAGCGTGGTGCTGCTGTTCCCCAGCCTGATGCTGTGTCACCAGCCCGGGTTCCCATCCCCTTGGGGACCCGAGCTGGGGGCTGCTGCTGCTCCGGCTGTGGCACCAGGGAAGTGCTGGTGTGGCTCCAGCTCCCTCTGACGGCAAGAGGATGCTCTGGGACGGTTTTCTGCCCCTCTGTGCCCGCTGGCAGTGCCTCCGACCTGGCAGCTCACGCAGGCTTCCCTCCCCACAGGAAGGAGTGGGGCCTGGAGCCCTTCCTGCCCCCCTCGCTGCTGCAGCTCATCAAAGAGAAGAGCCTCCGGAAATCCCTCTCGCAGCAGCTCAAAGCCCACCAGCACCAGCCTGGCGGCACCAAGGTGAGCCCAGCCCACACAGTCCCTGCTCAGGCCTGGTGGGGTGGCAGCCTGCCCTCCTCCCCAGCCCGTTGTCCCCAGCTTCTTGAGGACTCCTGTTACTAAATCCCCTGGGATGGGAGCTAAATCCCAGCCAGTGCCAGGTAGACTCTCCCTCTCCCGAATCCACTTTCAAGAGCTGATCTGGATTGCAAGGAGTGCAGCGAGGATCAGGGCTGAGATCAGCTGAAGCTTGGCTGAAGTGGCACGCATCAGCTCATTGTTATCTCTGCTTCTGGGCTTGGCAAGCTCTGGAGGCGGCTGCTGAGCCGCTGCCTTGGTCCCTGCAGCCTTCACAGCTCCCAGGGAGGGACGGGGGGTTGTAGATCCCAGGGGGGTTCTACATCCAGCACTGAGCTCCTTCCTGGCCGTGCTCTGAGTTACCTCCTGTCTGCCCGGGATGGCAGGGGAGTGCAGACCACCCTCAGCCACGATTCAGACTTGCTGCCAGGACACAGCCCATGCCAGGAACTTGTTGTGCACCCCTGCTTGAGAGCCCCCAGGTCTGCCCCAGCCTCCTGCATCTCTTCCCCCTGTGCTCACAGTGATCACCTGTGGTGTTTTGTCAGGTCTCCACAGCCCAGGCGAAGCTGCAGTACCTGAGGATCCTGAACGAGCTGCCGACCTTCGCTGGGGTTCTCTTCACCACAGTGGGGCTGGTACGGTAATTCAGGCGGGGCTGGGAGGTGCCTGCTCCTGCGTGTGTGCTGGGGCCAGCCAGGGGACGTGTGGCTCCCACAGAAATCACTTCCCTTGGTCTCTTGCTCTGCCCTGCTGAGCTCCAAGCCCATCCAGAAAAGCCCCCGGAGCCTCTGCTGTCAGCAGGTTGGATTTTCAGGTCCGCAGGGTCAGGATGTGATCTGTTCTTGCCTGTGGGGCAGCGAGGTGACCTGCTCAGTGAAGCTGGAGTAGTTTCAGGCAGGTGTTTGTAGCCTGATGGTGCCCTGGCACATCCTGCCATCCATCCTGGAGGAGGGAAGCTCCTGGCAAAGGCCTCCGTGTTCCCCGCTTGCCCACACAGCCCTGGCCGGGCTCGTTGCCTCTGTCACTGCCACAGTGATGCTGCATCTGCACTGCTCACCCAGACCACCTCAGCAGGAGGAAAGCCACCAGCCCCACATGGACCCACAAAGGCTCCCCACTGCCTGGCTCACCCCTTCATCCCTCTCACCCCACCTCCCACCCAGAGGTCCCTGTGCAGTTGTCACCTTTCTGCCACCCTTTCCTTTTCCCCCACCCGTGGTCTCAGCACTTCCCTGGCTTCCCGTGCTTTGCCTGCTGGGTTCCATCTCTGGCAGCCTTCAGTCTGCTCTGCTCCTCAGCCCGCAGCTCAAAGGGCTGCCTGCAGGAAATCAGTGCAGGCACAACCTTGTGGAGTCTGCTTGGCGCCAGGGCAGAGCAGGCAGGGCCTGCTCCTCACACTGCCTGAGTAGACTGCATTTTTTTTTAATCTCTGACACCAAAGCCATGCCTCTGAGCCAGCCTGTGTGTTGAACTCCGTTGAATTGGTAAAAAGTATTCCCTTATTTTCTGCAATGTCTGCCCAGCTCCTCTTCCCCTCCACACCTGGCTTGAAATGTCCTTTTAGACCAGAGCAAGAACCATCCCGATTTCCAGGCAAGGCTTTGGTCTTTCTTTCTGTTTGAAGTACATTCAGTCCCCCCTTTGCTTCCTCCTCTCAGAGGCAATGTCAGATCAGACAGATTTGTAACACACTTACTTTAGTGTAGTGGCACCAGTGAGCCTGAATATTTCATGTGGACACTCATTTCAGAGCTTTACATTTAAATAGCCTTGGCATCCTGCACAGCACTCCCAGCCCTGCAGAGGAGCTCAGGGAGGCAGGATGATGGCACCAGCCTTACCTGCTGCTCTACAAAAGCCATCCTGCACCTGACCAAGGTGCTGGGTGCAGCCTGTGCCACCCCCAGGGTTCACCCTGTGTCTCTCTCTCTCCATGCCTGTGCCACCAGGACGAGAAGCAGCCGGCCACCACGCTGCTGGTGGGACCCCGGCACGGCATCAGCCACGTCATTGACCTGAAGACCAACCTCACCACGGTGCTCTCAGAGTTCAGCAAGGTCAGCAAGATCCAGCTGTTCAGGGAGAACCAGGGCGTGGCTCGGGTGGAGACGAGCATCCTGGATGCCAAGGTAGGCGTGGGTGCCGTGGAGGCAGAGAGGGCTGGAGATGAGGTGGGGGGTTTGGGGCCAGCCTTTGAGGGGATTCAGGTCACAGCTGTGTGATGGAGAATCTGCTTGGGGATTCCTAGAGACTCCAAAACCCCTTTCACACCGGGGTCTGCAGCATCTCCCCTGCTGGTCTGACTCCTTGTCAGGCTGTACAGGCAGGGGTTACTGCTGAGGGCCACAGGGCAGGCATGGTGACATTCTGGCCATGACCCAAACACCTACCTAATGGTTCAAGCAGGGTCCTCAGGGCAGAGGGGGTGACACAGGCCAGGCAGGTGGCAGGACCCCTTGGAGGCAGGACAGCACCTCAGCTCTGCTCAGGGCTGGAGAGGAGCAGTGCACAGCCATACCTGGGCTGGGTGCAGCTCCTGCTGGGGACTGGGAGGTTTCATGCATTGGTAGCACTTGTGGAACTTCCAAGCCAAGCAGGACTGTTGAATAAAGTGGGAATGAAAGGAAGGAGGTGTCAGGCTCAGTGTGAGCACAGATGATTGTGTGTCCCTGGCCCAGTAGCCACCCCCTGGCTATCTTGCCAGCTTCCCCCTTTATCCTCCCCCTCAGCCCCCAGAGCCCTCCTTGGCACGCCCTCCTGACCTCCCGTGTTATCACCCCGTCTCCTGCTGGTTGTTGTGCGGTGCAGTGCTGCTTGTGACAGTCCATCCCTGTGGTCAGGCCCTGCCTCACCCCTCATGGGTCCCAAACCCTCCAGGAAAAGTGTCACCAGTGCAGTAAGATCTTTATTTACTTCCTTGATGCCCGTTGCAGCAGCCACAGGATCCTAAGGAGATTCCTTTTTGGCCTTTGCTCAGGTTTCTAACAAGCTGGGACATGTCCCTGACAGACTCCGAGGCAGATAGCTGTGTGTGTCTCCAGGGCATCCTCGGTGTCACTGCCTCCCTGCCCCATAGGGAAGGACAGCTGAGATCTCACAGACAAATCCCAACCCTCATCTTCTCCTCTCCTCCCCTCCCACTTTGAATTCAGCAGCACAGAGTTAGGGTTGAGTTTGGAGTTAATTAGCCTGGAGCAGTAATTGGCACGGACTGTGGGGCTGTGTGAGGCATGGAGGTGCTGTTGCTCAGGTGTACCTGCACGAGCCCTCTGAGCCTCTGGCTGTGGGTCAGATTTCCTGCCCCTGCATTCATCCCTTTTTCCCCCGAGACTGAGGAAGCTGAGTTGTTTTGCCAGCTGTCTCTGTGTTTCATCTCCTGCAAGGTCTCAGAGCCCCAGCCCTCTCTACAGTCCTTTCTTTGCACTGGTTCAGTCACAATCTCCCAGCTGTAATCATGGTGGATTTGTTTAGGATTCTCCTGCTGCCTCCTGTCCTGGTGGATTTTAGCACTTTCTCCCACTCGGCTCATTAATTCCTCCAGGTCTGTTTTCCTGTGCCCGCTCCAGTAGCTCTGCTAACCTGCAGTAACACAGCCAGAGCTGTGTTAATCCTCATGCCCTCTGCTTCAGCTCTCCCCTCCACAGCCTCATCGACAAAGCCCTTTTTCTGCATTCCTAATTCAGTGGGTATTTGGTCAACTGTAACATTTTTAACATTTCCTGTTCTGCACCCCACCGAGGTGAGTCGTTGTGCGGGTAAAGCCTTGGTGTCCTGCTGTGCCTGTCCTAACCCTTCCAAGCCCTCCCGCTCCCCTGCAGCAGCCCGGGCAGGTGGGAGCCCTCCTTGCCCAGCCCCTCCAGCTGCCTGGGCTGTGCAGAAATCCATCAATTTACTCCTCACAGAGCAGGAATAACCAGGGAATAGTGCCTGCACCACGAGTAACCCTGCTGGTTCCTCCTGCTGCCCCTGCCCCTTGGATTTGTGTGTATAAAATCACCCTATTAATGCATTAATAATGGGCTGGTCATGACCTTGTCACTGCTCGTGGCTCACTGTGAGTGCTGTGAGCATGGCTGTCCCCACTGTCACCGAGCCCTTGGGGTGCTGCTGTCCCCTCCCTGGTGTGCAAGAGAGCGCTGCTCCCCCGGCACAGACTGGCCACAGGAGGGACAGATGCTCTGGAGGCTTAGGTGATGCCGGCATCCATCTGCTCTAAATTAGGTGGCAATTCCCACGCAGTTTGTCCACAGATCCTGCAGCGCTGCTCCCCACAGCCATTCCCTGCTGCAAAAATCCTCTGTGTGCCTCCAGCAGCCCTTTCCTGCTGCAGGAGCAGACTTTCTCCCGTGACCCCGCTATCCAGCCCCCCAAAGGCTGGAGAAAAGCCAGCTCACTGGAGTAAGCCAGCTCGCACACTCCCTGCGAGCACGTCCGCATGCACCATGGCTTTATCTCCAGGAGAAATTCCAGGCAGCTGCCTCTGGCCACCAAAAGCCCCTCTGAGCCTGCCTGGAGTGGAGCAAGCACCCCATTTGTGGATCTCAGCAGGCTCAGCAGCACCGTGCCAGGGCAGAGGCTGCTGTTATCTGTCTTCATTTAGCCATTATCCGAAGGGCTGGGTTTGAAAGCCAGAATGTCTGCTCCAAAATGAGGCATATGCTAATCCTACGCAGGACAGCGATGGATGAGGCAGGCTAAGAAAAGCAGGCAAAAAGATCATTACCTCACAGTGCTGATCTGCTCTCTACAATTATTCTATTGCACTGAACGTGTCGCTGGCTAAAGCCCCAGGTTGCGAATCAATCAGTTTGTGCCGTGAGTTGCAAACCATTAGAGGGCTCAAGGTAGTGTCCTAACTGCTCTGGGGACCCGTCAAGTGCGTGCCACCCTGGGAGCTTGTCAGGGCTCCGTGGATTGCAGTGCAGGAGGGGATGTCCCCCCGGGCCATTGCACCCTGGTGCCTGGCACTGCTGCTGCTGTGGGGTGCTGGTGCTGGGGCAGCTCCCGGCCTGAATCTGTGGGAGGTGTTCGCTCAGTTACTGTGGAAACACAGATGGTCAGTGATGGTTTAGGGTTTTGTGCAGAAAGAGCATCTTGAATTTCTAAATGTAGTTAAAATGATGGGGTATTAAGGGGTTCAGGTCATGGAGCAGCCCTCAGCTGGGAGGTCGGAGCACCCTGACCAAGCCAGCACAGTCCAGACATCTTTACCTGCTGCTGACCTGCAACCACAGCCCAGACTCACCTGCTGGGAAGGAGCTGGGGGAGATTTACAGGTAACAAACAGGCTGGAGGAGACCATAAACCATTTGCATTTATTTTGGGCAGAAAATAAATACTGTTTGTGTTATGAATTATTCACTAGGTAGTTAATTGGTTTGTTTTGGAGCTTTTCCATCCTGGGCTTCAATTTCTGTTTCAAGCAGCCCATCTGGGATACAAACCCAGGGCTGGCACCTCTGCTTTGCCTTCTTTAGCTTTTTGCCACTGTAGCAAAAGGGGAGCAAATGCTGACAGAACCCCTCAGAGAGGAGCTGCACAACCTCGGGACAGAAGAACAAAAACCTCCAGGCTTCTGCTGCTGGTTCCAAGGATTTTTGTTCCCCTGCAAGATCTGTGAGAGCTGCAGGGAGGACAGGAGCAGGTTTTGTCTCAACAGTCACAGAGGGAGTGAGCAGTTTTGCTTGGGAATGGTGAAAAAGTTCCCAGCCTGTGGCTGGGGGCAGGACTGCACATCCCCAGCTGCTCTGCAGTGGTACAGGTGGTCATTTTGCAGATTCCAGTGGTCATTTTGCAGATTCCAGCAGTCATTTTGCAGATTCCAGTGGTCATTTTGCAGATTCCAGCGGTCATTTTGCAGATTCCAGCAGTCATTTTGCATATTCCAGTGGTCATTTTGCAGGTTCCAGTGGTCATTCTCACCTGACAAAGCCTCCTTTCTGCTGGGGCTGTTGCTTCCCTGTTCTTCCTCCTCGTGTTTGGACACTGATTCTGCACTCATTTATTTTCTGGGGACAGGGAGGTGGCACAAGGTGTCTCCTGTGATCTTTATGCATTAAGTGCATCTTGCCAGGTTAGAGAGCTCTGCATCCCCCAGGGGCTTCCCCCTCCTGCTGGGAGCAGCATTTGGGAGTGGCCAGTGCTTCTGAGCCAGCTGAGAATCGAGCTTGGGGCATGCATCTCCCTTCCTCCCCCGGGCAGCACTGCAAAGTCCTGCTGTAGCTGCCAGTATCCCGGGAAGGACAATGTCAGCACCTCCTGCCTGGCACCTGGACAAGCCTGGCAGCCTGCACGGGGCACGGGGAGGTGACTGCACCCCCGCGCTCCCACTGCGGGAGGTGTGGGGGGAGCTGCCCGGCTCCAGGCTGCCCTGGCTGTGCAGCTCCTGCAGGAGCAGAGGGTTTGTTCTCTCTGGAACGCCTTTTCCAAGGGAGGGTTCCTCCTTGCTGATTTACACAGCTGCACACCGCTGGGCTTTTTGTTGTTAACAGTCTTGACACTGGGGACGAAGGCTGCTGAAGCACTCTGAATGTGAATGAAATGGGGGACAGCCGGCTCACCTGAGGCCGGACGGGCGAGTGCAGCCCAGCAGAGGAGCTGGCCCAGGCTGTGCCCGCTCCCTGTGCTGGGCTCTGGGGCAGGAGCCCGCGGCGCTGGCCGCTCGCCAGGCGCAATTCAATCAAAGGCATCGGGGTAATTGACTTTGGTCTCCCAGCAGGGCCTCCAGCCAGCCGGCGCTTAAGCAGAGATCAAGACTTAAGAGAGGAAAACAAAGGAAAAATTAATTCAGAAAGGTCCCTGGCCGCTGCTGGGATCTGGGTACTGGTGTTCCAGGCCGCGCTTCCAGCCTGCCATGGAGAGGAAGAGCGCTACCCAGAGCTGGGGCTCAACCTCTCCCGTGGAGGGAGCCGAGGAGCCCCTCCCTCTCCCAGTGGTGGGATGCTGACCCCTGAGCCTTCCCCGCCGCAGCCAGCTCCCCTCAGCTGGTCATGGCAGGGATGTGCTGTGGTGCTGAGCCCAGTGCCCGATGTGAATGTGCCGAACTCCCGTCTGAGAAGAGCAGGGAGCCCTATCAGGGTCAGCGGGGCAGGCGAGGCCGGCATTGCTCCCGCTCCTGCCAGCGCCGGCCGCAGCCCCTGAGAGATTCCTCCTGCAGGAAGAGCGAGGCTTTGGAGTGACAGCGGGCCCGCGGCTGGGTTCCTTACACCAAATTAACCTTTATTTGCATTAAACCATTCTGAAACGCTGTCATCTCGTGGGAGAGAGGGAGGGATTGAGATTTCCTTTGGCTCGGTACCTGGGTAAGAAAAGCAGACGCAGATCCCTGCTTGCAGTGGGATGTGAGGCAAAGGGATAGGACGTGAAGGAAAGGGATGGGATGTAAAGCAAGGATATGGGATGCAAAACTAAGCACTTCCCAGCTGCAGCACCACCCAGAGCACTGCCTGCAGGCACCCAGGACAGGAAACATAAGAGGCAGACAACATGTGGAGAGGATGAATTTCCAAGCCGGCAGAGCTAAATTTGATTTGTTCATTTAAAAAAAAAAAAAAGAAAAAAATAAAAAGGGAAAAAAAAAAGAGAGAGAGAAAGAAAAAGAAGCCCCAAACCCAACCAAAATATGCAGCCCTCTAAGGAAGGAGAGAGCTGCCTAACCAAGGCAGGGCCCTTATTGACCAACAAGTGGGAAGGAGTGGTCATGAGCAGCCTGGTATTGATAGAGCTGAGTTAATAATGCTTAAGGGCAAAGAAGGGAAGGTCAATGTAGAAGTGAAAAATTGACTGCTGCCTCGTTAGGCCCAGGTGCCTGTATTATTAAATAAAAACTTGGCAGGGCACCTCAAGTAAACCAAGGAACATAAATTATGTAAATTCATCTCCCATCTTTCTGCTGCGCTGCATTAAAGGAAGCAGGGTAAGACCCAAAGTACATGATAAAGGGTGGGGGAATAAAGGGAAATGTGTATAATCTTGGAGGTTATAGTATGAATAGATTGGGTCATAAATTAATTTCAGTGTGAGGACTGTTAAAATCATCTAGCATAACCCTGGCCAGAAAATTTCCTACAGACCTTTGTCTGAGCAAGAAAATACCCTCCAGAAGGACACTGAGATCTTATTTAAAAGCACGGCATAATAGAAAAATCCCTTTATCATTAATAAGCTAATGCAAAACTAATTTCTTCTATCCGGTATAAATGTATTTTGTTTTACTTCACAGAGAGACTGGTTGCCAAGCAGGAGACTTTAAATGAAAAGGTGTCCTTTCCTCATGAGGCCTAGAAAATCTAGGAAACCATGATGAGTGAAAGATCAAACCATCAATAATTTCAGGCTGGTATTGCACATTTAGATGTAGGGAGAGCATCCCAGTAAAAATTTGCTTTTTTACATGTTGGCACATTACAGGTCAGAGATGAACCTTTACCTGGGTGTCCCACTGGGAATCTGAAGTTTGGCCAATTTTTAGAGCAGTAGGATTATCCCAGTAAGTTTGCTTCTGTGTAGAACTCAGAGTTTTCATCCTGAAAGTGCTGCTGTCCTGACAAAACACAGACAGGGATTTCTGCTTTGCCCTGCCAAGGAAGCAGAGCCCTGGGTACCACTGAGTAGCTGGAGCAACAAGAATGTGTCCTTGAGAATGAGGAAGAGGATGGGCTGGGGGGGCATGAGACAGGCCAGAGGTGCGTGATTGTCACTGTTCAGTCCACAGCAACACAAAATTACTCCAGTACAACAACTTAGTAAATCAGGAAAAAAGGCCATTTTTTTGAAGAGAGCCAATCGTTTTTATAGAAAGGATCACGAGGTGAAACCACATTGGTCAAGTAAAGAAAAACAAAGATTGATTGGTGACAGAAGGGAAACAATCCTCTGAAAGAGAAACATCACGTAGACTTGTAGGTGCATATCGTATTTTTCATTCCTGGCATTTTTTCTCCCAGGATAGCATGAGAAATGGTTTATTCTCCTGAGCTCTCTGCACTCCTTCAGGAGTTTTCTCACTCAACACAGCCTGAGAAAAGTTGCCTTCCTCAGGCCTCTGCAACCCCCCAGGCCAAGCCTGGGAAGAGCTGCAGGCCTCTCGGGCCGTGTCGGGCTGTGTGACCACACGTGGTGGGAGGACACCAGGGGTTAGCCAGGTTGATAACTTGTGATCAACATCATCAGTGATCTACATCGTCAGTGATCTACATCATCTCCTGATCAGCAGCTGGGAAAGAGGGTTCTGCCCCTCGTGGCCACAGTGCTGCCAGGCCAGGGAGCAGGGCTCAGAGGAACAGCACTGCCTTTGCCCCTGCTGCATCCCTCCCTGCTCACAGAAATCTCTGCCCGACGGCACCACTGGGCTCAGAAAACTCAGAAAGGCTCATTCATGCTCTGTCGGGTTGCTTTTTTGTTTGGTTTGGTTGAGACTGAGCAGTGAGTTGAAAAAGCTGCAGGGAGATACACAGGGATGTCCCAAAAAGGCCCAGCCCTGTGTGCGCCAGTCCTGACCTCAGGCACGAGCCCTCACTGCCTCTTGCAGGATGTTTCTAAGGGAAAGGAGGTGAATCCCCTTTGCCAGAAGCCATGGGTGTCACAAGGAAACCCAAAGCCCAGACTGCAGTTCTTAAGTTGCTCTTATTTAGAGCATCTCCTCACAAAGCTGCCCTGAATTTGCCATCTAAAACCCTCAGCCACGGGCTGGAAATGTTTTGTGTGCCTGTTCACAAAGTCAATGTTTGCTCAGCTTGCCCGTGCCTGGCTGTCTCCACACGATCTCGTTTGCCTTGCCCACATGGAACAGGGTGACCAAGGTTGCCAGTGCCTAAAAATAACACTTCCATTAGCTGCCACCCCCAGTACTCCTCTTTGTGGAATCATTTCCCAAGAGAACAGGGCTGCTGCAATCTTGTTGTCTCTTTGCCTCTTGACCCCATAAATCACTTTCAGATCTGCTGGCCATTTTCAGGGGGATGTGGCAGCAGGGTGGACATCTCAAAGGCAGCTGAGCTGTTGCAATCTCAGCAAAACTACCGAGTGTAGTGGAAGAGAGAGACTCAGTCTTGTAACCCCGTGTGGGAAAGGCTCAGCTCCTGTGCCAGAACTCTGTTAGTGAGCAGCAGAGAAGCCACCAAGGCCGAAGGAGCTGCCCAGCCTGTCTGCAGCAGCTTTGCTCACAGTCAGTGTCTCTGTGAACAGCTCACGATCCATGAGCAGGATACAGACCCGTGGCACCGTGGGCTCCCAGGCCGGGGGCAGGTCACACATCCACAGCACAGGGGGATGGCTCCAGGCTGCACCTGAAGTGATTTAATCCCTAATGACAATATTTAAACGCTTGGCAATTGAAGAACTCTCACGCAGCTTCCCTGACAGAATACCAGAGTAATCTTTTCTAAGACGTAATGTTAATCAGGTTTAAGATCCCTCCTGCAGTTAATCCCACATGCCATGCATTTATTGCTGGAAGTCATTCTGGAGGCTGGACCTGCTTGGAGACCTGGTAGGAAGCTCACAGCACCCTGGTATTTGATTTGTAGTCCAGAAACATCAGTCAGGATTGTTGTATCTCAGTCCTGTCGCCCTTCAGGAGGACTGAGCCAGGGGCTGCCTCCTGCCAGCAAGAACTTGCAGTCCCATCTCTGGATGGGTGGGAGCATCCTGAGGCTGAGGGAGCTGAGCAGAGATGGAAATGGGTCTCGGAGATGCTGGGGCTGCCCTGGGGGCTGTGTGGTGAGTGCTGACAGGGAGGCAGTGAAGGTCCACGACCCCGTGCCACTCTGCCTTGCTTGATTCACACATGGTGGAAGTTATTCCCTGGTTTTCCTTTTGGAAGGGGATTCTCAGCCCACCCTGGCCTCCTGGTTTAATCTCCCTGCAGTGGGTGGTTATCAGCCAGTGCCTCCCTCCCGCTGGGATTTGCTCCCTCCCTTGCTGCTGACACTCCAAACCCTGCAGAACAGAGCAGGGGAAATGCACAGATACGGCCTCATTCAACAGATGGCTTGAAAAACCCAGGAGGGCTTAGCCCTGTGTAGAAGCCACTTGTTTTAAGGATGCTTCATACACAGAACACATGGTTTCCTTTCATCACTTGTGTCAGGACTGGAGCTGGGCTAAGAGGTGTCACCCCCCTCACCACTGCCTGCCTGCCTCCTTTGAGCTATGTTGAGAATCTCTTCACTCCTCTCTCTCTGGTTTGATACTTCCCCTTGGATCTGTGTCATCTCAGGTTTATTTTCCAGGATTCAGAAAGAGCCTTGTCAAGCGGGCAGGGGCAGAGCCCCTCAGCAGAGGACGTTGACTTGTCAGGCTACTTCTCTTCCACATCAAGTTATTTCTTTTCCTTTATCTTCCTGCACAGCAGCCAAAGAGGGAACTTCTTTACCCTGGCCCTGGGAGAAATCTGGCTGGCGTGGCTTGGGGATCACATGCAGCTCTGCCCAGGGCTGATGGCTTCACACCCAAGTTTGTTGCCCTTTATGGTCCAGAGCAAGGCACTCTGGCCTGAGGTGGGCCTTCCTTTGCCAGAATTGCCTTGGTGGCTTGCAGCAGTGCACAAAACTGGCCAGTGGGTACCAGGAACCTCTTGTGGTTATAAAACAAGAACACCAAAATAGCTTTAATGCTTTCCACACTGTGTAGGCTTAAGTGTTTTTTAAACCATCCTTGGTGTTCCCTAAATGTGGTAAATGAGTTCTTCTGAGTCCTGGAGGGCTCTCAGTGTGCAAGAGGCTGAGCGTGGCAGGACATGAGGCAGCAGCAGTTCAGCATCCCCCAGCTGGCTCAGATATCCCCTGTACCTGGCTACAGAGGCCCTTTAGGTAGAGGTGCTTTGTGCAGGAGCAGGTGAGGGCAGGAGCTGCCTTTTGCCATAACTGTTGAAGGCATTTGTCAATTTTTTCCATCTCTTGGGTCTGTCTTGAGCAGAGCTGGGGGCTCAGATGGAGCATGGACCTCTCAAGTGGGCCTGCTCTGCCCAGCCTGGTCCCACTCTCTCCCAGGACCTCCCTGGGTGGGCAAGAGTGAATTCCACCCCAGCAGCTTCCCTGGGCTAGCTAATCTTCTCCTTGGGACAGTCTGGGAACTGGGAGTTGCACTGTCTGCTGCTAGATTGTGCTCTGAGGTTATATGTGTCACACAGATCACGTCTGAGTTTTATCTCTCTTTAAAGCAAAGATCTTTTTTAGCATGCAAACAAATGCTCTCCTAAAAGGGAAGGCACCATCTGCTCCTAAGCACAAATTTAATTTTCCAAAGGGTTAGGTTTAAATAAGATCCACAGTCTCAGAGTGGTAGCTGGGGGAACCTGCAATGGGTTTTGTTTTTAAACCCTTTGGCATCTTGCTGGAAGCAGATGTTTTAATTTATGGGAGGGAGACACGGTGCCTGCAATGAAAGAGGGGTCCTGGCAGCTGGAGACAAACTCCCTGCGCTCCTCCCGAGGCCTGCAGCTTGAACAGGAGCTTCCTCAGAGCACTGACATGGAGACACAGGATCAGAAGGAATTGTGGGTCCCTCATCCTTGGGGAGTCAGCCAGCAGGAATCACAGCAGCAGCAGACACTCTGCTGTGCACAGTGAGCTGGAGCAAGGCTGTGCACCCGGCTGGTTCTTGCTGTGGGAGTGCTGGGAGCAGCAGCAGCTCACCAGTTCCACCAGTGCAGGGCCCAGCAGAGCACAGTGCAGCTCTGGTTCTCATCAGCTGAGCCCTCATGCTCTGCCTCTCTTGCCTTGCAGCCGCTGGTGTTGCTGATGGAGTGGCCCGAAGCCACCAACTTTGCCTGCCTCATCGCAGGCTACTGCCGTCTCCTGGTGGACTCCAAGAAGATGATCCTGTCCAGGGCCCCCAGCCAGCCTCCTCCACCCCAGATTATCAAGGCAGGTACGTTTCAGCCTCTGCTTTCTGTGCCAGTCCCTTCCCAGCCTCCCTCCCCTCCCTCTGCCCAGCGCTCTGCAGCGTTAGAAGGTGAAGGATTTCTCTGACATCTCCCCTCTGCTCCCATTCACCTTGAGAATCAGGACACTCTCTCTTCAACCAGAAACAAGGAGCAGGGAGACAGGTCCTCATTGTGGATCAGTCAAAATGACTTGTGGTATCAGCTCAGGCCCTAAGCACTCACCGTGAGCTGTCGTGGCAGCTCCAGGAGGTGCTGTTTGAGAAGACCTGTAAAGCTGCCAGCCGCATGCTGGGCCCTCACAGAACAGCCTGTGCTCTGCTGCAGGGCTGCAGCACCCGTTCCCTGGCTGGCATCCTGCTCTGGAGCCCCACCTGAGTGTGTGAGCTCAGGGCAGTGTTCCTGCTGCCTCTGGACACTGCTGGCTCCAGAGCCTCAGTGCCTGCTCTGCTCATTTCCTAAACCTGGATGGCAATTTGGCTGTCCCAGCTTCTCGGAGAGCAGAAAAGTGTTTCCTGGTCTGGACACAGCCGGAGCTTCTGTCCCAACAAGCACCAGTGCTGTCCCTTGAGGAAGGAGTGCAGGTGTGAGTCACCCTCCAAAAAGAGCAATGATTCTCAAGAGTGATTTCAAACAGGAGCCAACCAGCAACATTGCTGTTCCATGCAGGTGTTTGCATCCAATCAATTTTGTGTAGGGAAATATAAAATACACATTCAGTGGCTGGAGATGGGCAAAAAACCAACCCAGCTGGCTCTGGAAGGTCACTCCCAGACCTCCCAAGTGACACTGCAGCTCCAGAGAGCTGTGACAAGTCCTCAGTTTAGCTGCCAGTGTCAAAACTCCCTTCTCAAGATGGGTTTGGCTTGGGGAGGTGGGAAGAGTGAAGAGCTCACAGGGCCCTTGGGAAAGCACTTGGTTCCTTTGAGGAAGGCACCCAAGCATAGATTTGGCACATGGGGGAGGACACACTCACCAAAGCGATCAGGAAAACATCTGCAGCAACCTCAGGGGATCCAGAAAAGGCCTGGCAGGTAATTTTGGTGTAAGTATAAGCAGTTTCCTCTCCTTTCTTCCCCTGTGCCTCTGAGCTGTCACTGTGCTCTCCCCTGGTTGCCCTGTGGAAATGTATTTATTTACATTTTGCTGTGAGCAGAGGCCGTCTGCTACTGGACTGGTTTAACTGTCATCAGTGCTCCTTCCCTGGCTTACGGCAGCCTGACGTGGGCTACAGGGACACATGGGGCACGAGTCTGTGGGGAGTCAGAGAAGTGGAGAGCATCCCTTGCCCAAGGGCTTGGAAGGAGGCTGGCAGCACCCACAGTTCCTGCCCTCTCAGGGGATGTCTCAGCGTGTGCTAGTGGTGTTTTTCCACACTCTAGCTACTGTGACAGGAGCCAGAATTATTTTTGAGATTTTGCTTCAGGGTCATGGTCCAAACCTCTACCAAAAAGAGTTGTAGATGTTACCCTGTTCTTGACAGTCTCAAGAAACCAACATAACTCTGCAGGGGTGGGAGTGAGTGTGAGAGGGAGTCACAGTGTGGGTAGGAGAGCGATGGATCTGTGCCAGCCCCTCTCTGGATGGCCTGGTGTGCCTCCTGGCTGCAGTGAAAGCCTCTGTGCCCAGTGGAGAGGAGCAGTTTCTGTGCAGACCCAGTGCACTCAGCCCGGTCTCTCGGGCACCTTCCAGAAGCAGTGAATTTAGAGTGTACAGGGGAAAGAGTCTGCTCACAGTTCTGGTCTCGCAGGGCTGCAGGCTGAGCTGTCAGAGCTGGGCGGATCACAGGGAGCCGCCAAGGCTGATCATTAGCACATCCTTGCAGGAGAAAGCTCCACTGGGATGAATTAAGTTAGCCCAGACTTCCCAGGCTGCAGGCAGACTGTGACAGAATCTTAAATGTAAAATCAAGCCTCGGCCCATGCTTTTACCTAGCAGAGGAGCACATCCATCTTCCCTGAGGCCCATTAGAGCCTCCTGCTGAACAGCAGACATTTTTAGAACTGCACACGCTGTCCGAATGTTGTCACTTAGATCCATCTCTCTGCATTTCCCTGCGGAGCCATATGCCAGAGCCTTGCTCTCCGTTGTGCCGTGCTGGAGCCACACAGGTGATTCACCTCCCTGTCCCTTCTTGTCCCCACTCTCACCATCAGCCATCATCAGCCAAGCAGCTCTGTGCCCTGAGTTGCACTCTCAGCTCCTTGTCAGGAAGTTTTCTCCTTCCTGAGCGTGCAGCAGCTGGATTTTTGGAGTGTAGGGGTTTGGCCCCATTCAGCAGCAGGCCCTGGCTTGGCCTGGGCAGCCAGCAGGCCTCTGCCTCAGCTTTGCCACCCTGCTACAGCCCCACACGTCCCCAGCTCCAGGAGCCTTGTGCTCCCTCACACAGCTGTCATTTCCGAGCGCTGCCACAGCCAGGCATGAAAGAGATTTTGTTTTTACTGGGATTTTAGCATTGCAGGTGATGAACGGTATAATCCAAACATGTGTTTGGGGAGACAAATTGTCCAATTTGTTGAGCTAATGAATTTAATGAGGATTTATTTGATTTAATTTATCCTTAGTAAGACAGAACCTGCCTCCCCCGGCAGCCGCTCTCAGCACAGCTGCACGGTCCAACCTGCAGTGCAGACAGATGTCCCTCCTGAGGGATGGACCCCTGACCAGAAATCCAAGCAGTATTTCAGCCATTTTCCCTGCACAAGGGAGCGAGGGGACGCTGTCACTGGGAGATACTTAACAGCAAGAGCAACGGGCTCTGGTGTAGCCAGCCTGATCCAATAGCTGTCAGCCAGATAGAAATAACACATGGATCACAGGCAGCGAGGGACGAGGGGCTGGGGGAGTGTCTGTCACTTGAACACAGCCAAACTGCAGTGGATGTCTCCCCAAAAGGCAATATCACTCCACTTTTAGTAGTTTCCTGACAAACACTGCTTGGTGTGGCCAACACTGCCCAAAAATGGCAACAATGTTTTCTTGCCACATAACCTGAGAGCTGTAGCAGGCTGAGGCTGGAGATCTTTGGATACAGCAGCACCCACATCCCTGTGTCACAGTGTCAGCTGTGCTGGCCAGCCCTCCTCTGGCTCTGCCCAGTACTGGGACCAGGATTTCAGGTCTTCATCGAGGACACCGTGGATTGAGAGCACCCTCAGCAGCTCTGCAGATGATTCCAAGCTGAGTGGTTCAGAGGGACAGTGTCCTGAGGGACAGTGACACCCACAGGGACCTGGACAAGCTCAAGCAGCGGCCCATGGGAATCCCACGAGGTTCAACAAGGCCAAGTACAAGGTGCTGCACCTGGGGCAGTGTAACCCCAATGTCAACCCAGGATGGGGGATGAACAGATGGAGAGCAGCCCTGCTGAGGATTTGGGGGTGCTGGACATGACCCAGCCGTGGGCACTCCCAGCCCAGAAAGCCAAGTGTGTCCTGGGCTGCAGCAAAAGCCCTGTGGGCAGCAGGGGAGAGAGGGGATTCTGCCCCTCTGCCCCACTCTGGCCAGACCCCACCTGCAGGGCTGCCTCCAGCTCTGGGGTCCCAGCACAGGAAGGACATGGAGCTGTTGGAGTGAGTCCAGAGGAGGCCATAAAGATGATCAGAGGGCTGGAGCACCTCCTCTAGGTGAGAGAGTTGGAGATTTTAGTCTTGAGAGGAGCAGGCTCCAGAGAGGCATTTTAATAGAGCTTGTAGCTATAGGACAAGGGGCAGTGGTTTTAAAAGGAAAGAGAGTAGATTAGGATTACATACAAGGAGGAAGGGTTTTACAGTGAGGGTGGTGAGGTGTAGGCAGAGGTCCCCATCCGTGGAAACATTTGAGGTTTCCTTGAATGTTGGACAGGGCTCTGAGCAACCTGATCTAGCTGAAGGTGTCCCTTGCTCATTGCAGGGGGACTGGACTAAGATGGCCTTTAAATGTCCCTTCCAACTTCTTCTGTGGTGCAGGACATTTCTTCTACCCTCGTTCCTGGCACACGGGCCCAGCAGGTTTTCCAAAGGACCAGCCAGGTGGCCTGACTGTGCTGCAGGGAGCGTGGGTGTCCCCCCTGCAGGGCAGCGTGCTGAGGGCTGGAGGGCAGAGAGCACACAGGTGCTTCTCCGGGGTGAGCAGGAGCTTCCCACGCTGTTTTCCCTTCATCCGGGTGCTGCTGCTAATGTGCCTGTTGTGGTTTTGGTTTAGATTACATCAACGCACACAACTTCCACCGGCCTGCCGCGGCAGGGCACATGGGAAAGAAAGAGAATGGGCTGGTGGGTGGCTCTGCCGCTGTCACCGGAGCAGCCGGGGCTCCTGCCACCAGAGCTTCGGACTCGGAGCTCATCCGCTTCTGCTACCTGCACATGCGAGAGCAGAGGAAGGAGAGAGAGAGCGGGACGGATATCAATGAAAACCTGATTTTTTTTGAGGAAACTCGTCCCAGGACCAAATCTGACCCCACTTCCAAAAGCTCTGGCCAAGGCTACAACGGGGCAGCTAAGGAGTACAACCCGGATGGCCTGGAGCAAGACAGGCACGCGAGCAGGGCCCGGGCCCACACCATAGACACCCACCTGCGCAGCGACACCTCGCACCTCTACTGCGAGTCCTGCCAAGCCAAGATCAAGAGCAGGCTGGCCTCGGGCACGGGGGGCAAGCCTGGCAGCACCCGCGACAACATGGTGGACTTGATGTCGCTTCCCCCTCCCGGCAACGATGAGGAGGAAGACGAGACGACATCGCTGCTCCCCGCCATCGCCGCCCCCCCTCCTGGCTTCCGGGACAACAGCTCCGACGAGGACGACCCCAAGCGCCGGGCAGCTGCCCAGAGCCAGGAGCAGGGCCGGCACCTCTGTGGCATCCTCTACGATGAGATCCCGGTCACTCTGATCGACAGCGTGCAGCCACGCACAGTCCGAGACCACGCCCAAGAGCTGGATGATGCCCTGGTGTCCACCCTGCAGGCGCTGGAAGCCCTGGCTGCTTCAGAGGATTGTCCACATCCCCCTCCACAGCAGACAGCAGGTATTTTAGTGGCTGTGACTCCCTTTTTTCCCTATAGCCTTTCTTTGCTACTATACATTCCCTTTCCTACTGTACCTCCTCCCATCCTGTAAGTGACTGTGAAGCAGCTTCTAGTAAAAACTAAGTTGTGGCAGCAGGCTGTAGCAGGAGCAGCCAAGCTGCTGCTCAGAAGATTTCTAAGAAGCTGAGGTGGGACTCCTCTCCCTGATAGTGGCTGAAGGAGTCTCTTGCTAATCCCATATCTGCCACATGCCCCACGCTGGGGCGAGTCTCTAACAAACCAGTACTGGGGGCATGATTTCCTGCCCACTGTGACCCCACTCAGCCAGGACTTTTGGCCATTGTCTTTGCAGGTTCCCACCCAGGTTTTGCAGTGTGTGAGCCCTTCACAAGGCAAACCTGCTGCCAGATGGGTGACTCTGGGACCAGCCTGCTGGCAGCACAGTCCTTTGTCCCTCTTCCCACCTTGGCTGCCCTACTCACAATGGCAGAGTACCTGTTGCCCAATTTTCCTTCTTGTGCCAGACACGTCCCTATAGCTCTGCTACTACCAACAATGGAAAGCTTCACAGGGTCTTTTCCTGGGCCAGAAGCTCTTGCTGAATTGAGCTATCAAGCCAGCTCAATGCTGACAAGTGATCTCCCTTACAAGCCTTAACTCTTAGTTGTGAGAAGTCACAGAAGTTCCTCCAAAGTGCCCTGCATTCCTGGGACCCTCCTGCCGCAAGGAGTTCCCCTTTCCTCCACACAGCACTGTGGTGTGAGGGTTGTTCTGGGGTTTTCTTTGTGTCCCTCCTCAGGTCTTATTGTCCTGGCTGCCATCACTCCTGAGTCATCCTTGGACTCTGGCCACGAAACGAACTCCTCAGAGCTGACCGATGTCTCGGAGATGGTCTCTGCTATGAAGCAGCACCAGAACGCAGCCTACTTCCTCACCCAACACATCAACAAAGAAAACCTCCTGGCCAGGAAGGACTTGCCTTTCCGAATCCAGAGCTGTGCTGCCCAGGCTGTTCTCACCTCACCCTACCCCCTGAGCCGCCAGGACCCGAGCCCTTCACTGAAGCCAGCCTTCTCTACCCAAAGTCCCAGCCTTACCAGCTGCAAGAGCAAGCAGGAGCAGCAGCACGGGGAGCGGAGCTGCAGCTCGGCCGCACAGCCGGGGCTGAACCCCCAGCTGAGCGAGCAGAGCAAGGGGCCTTCAGTGCCAAGCTCTGAGTGCAAAGGTGCAGGTCACACAAAAGCTGCCTTTGAGGTATCTGTGCGTGCCACAGCAGCCCCGAGCAGGGAGCAGGCACAGGATCCACAAGAGAAGATGCCCAAAGAGGTGCAGCCGAGCTCCAAGCTCCTTCTGGATCAGAAAGGCGGTGTAATTCCTGCCATCGTTTCAGCTGCTCTGCAGCAGGTGGCAAGTGCAAAAGCCTCAGCTCCCCAAGTGGTATCAGCCTTAAAAGAAGACCAGAACATGAACAGTACCAGCAGCTGTGCGCCAGCCAGCAGCAAGCCTTTGACACTTAAAGGAGGTCCACAAACTGCAGAGACATTATGCAACTGCCAGCAGCAGCAGCAGCAGCTCTCTCCGCAGCAACACTGTGAAGTTTCTCCAAGTCCTAAGGAAGCTCCTGGCAGTCAGGCTGAAGCTCTCCATCTCGCCTCAGCAGGCGAGGAAATGATGTCCAGTAAGACTTTTGCCTCTAAAAGCTACCAGCAAAAAGTGAGTAGAGATGCTCCGGGAAAAGCTGCAAGCGGAGAGACAGGTCAGAAGGCAGGTGGGGAAGCCACGAGCCTCATCTTGCAGAAACAGACAGCTCCTTCAAACCAAGGACAGAAAATACAACAGGAAAGCTCGGCCAAAATCTTAAAAGCTGAGAGCAGCAATGTGCACTCTCCATCACCTGGTAGCACTTTCAGGAGCACCAGTGAGGAAGCCAAAGGGCCAATCCAGCTGATGCCCAGATCCGAGAGCCTGCAGATTAGCACTGTGCCTTCCAAAAAAGTAGAGAAAGTGCTGGAGGTCACCCAACAAGATGCTGATGTCCCAGCTAAACCCAAAGCCCCAAAAGCTCCCTTCAGGCTTAGGAACCTGTTCTCTGCAACATTTCCCACCCGGCTGAAGAAGGAGACGGACGAGCGGCAGGCCCAGCTGCAGAAAGTGAAGCAGTATGAGCTGGAATTCCTTGAAGAGCTGCTCAAGCCAAAGAGCAAAGGTGACCTCCCGCCACAGGAGTATCTGCACCCACCTGCCCCCGGGCGCTGCAGCTGCCAGCTGAGGAGCAGTCCTGTGCAAAAAGTGCCGGGGATGTCCAGGGAGCAGAGGCGCAGCTGTGACTGCAAGCGGATTTGCAGGGGAATGAGGCCACCCCCCAGCCAGCTGGTGATACCAGAAGTGGAGAGGCGAGGCAGGGATAAAGCTGCAGATGAGCAGAAGCAGGTGGAAGCCATTAGGCTGACAAGCATGAGCAGCCCTTCCAAAGGCAAACGGATACGATCCACAAGCTTAGAGTCCAGAGACAACCGGTCAGAGCCAGAGAACGACATGTCCTGTTTGACGACATGCACCTCCCGAGGGGAGTGCATGGGGGAACCGCAGTACAGGAAGCTCCTGCGTCGCTACAGTGTCAGTGAAATAGATAAGACTGACAGGACATCCCTGTCCTCTGACGTCTACCAGAACATCTACACCACCAAGCAGAAAGCCCCCCAGAAAGAGCCTGAGCCCAGCATCCTCTGTCCTGTTCTGAAGAGCAAAATCCAGGAAGCCTCTGGAGTGGCTGACCCCTCCTATGTCCAGATAGCACAGGACAAAAAGAACCAGAAGGGTTCAGCAGTGTTCTCTGTCCAGGAGGAGATGTACCCAAGTCCTGCTGAGCTGCGGGATGAAGACATGGAGGATGAGAAGTGCTGCTCCATCCGCTACTGCTTCTACTACAGAAAATGCGATGTCGCAGATGACGGGAGCGAGAAGGATGAGCTGTCCTATTCCATCCCCATGCAGATACTCCCGGGAATGAAGCTGGACAATCAGATGGTCCCAGTCATGAGCAGGACTCTTCAGGTCCTAGATGCAACAGCCTGCAGCAGTCCCAATGAGAGTCAGACCCAGGAAATAGATTTAAGGACCTCCAGTTTTGAGGGGAGCTTGGCAAAGATCAACACCCTTCGAGGCCACGCCTACAGCTTTCCCAATGGGTTCCTGCAGGTGCAGCTGGACACCAACGAGCTCCTGACCATCCTGAGGCAGTGCGTGCTGAGCCCCGAGGTGCGGGACTGCAAACCCTACATCTCCCAGCTGGCCGAGTACAAGCAGGAGCTGGCCCTCAAGTTCAAGGAGTTCCGGGCGTCGTGCCGCCGCGTGGCCGCCGTCGACAAGAGTCCCACCCACATGCTGTCCGCCATCACGAGCAGCTTCCAGGTGCTAAGCAGCCTCGTCGAGACCTTTGTGAGGCTGGTGTACGTCGTGCGCTCGGAGTCCCAGCGCCAAGAGCTGCTGACCAAGGTGGAGGAGGTGGTGAGGAACTACACCTTCCTCCTGAAGGCTGCCGAGGAGTCCACGGCCAGAACGCTGAGCCACCAGCAGACTGTGGAGCAGCTCGCCCGCCAGTCAGCCACGGTCGCCACCGTCATGAGCACTCTCACACGCTCCCTGAAGACGTTGATCAACAAGTAAAGCCAGCTGTGAAGACCAACAAGGCAGTGTGTGCCAGGCCGTGCTCTCAAATCTCCCAGGTCTGGTGAGGATGCCATGTCTGCAGGCCACGTTTAGCGGGGTTTGCGATAGCCAAGACACTCTTCGATCTCTGCAGAATGGATGGTTGTGTTGGTGATGGGTTCGAAGGGTGGATTTGTGCCCTGTCACAAGCTGTGTAATCAAGGGTCTCAAGCAGCTTCTCTGCTTGTTTTCCTACGCTGGCTTGTTGGTGACAGTATTTGGGAGGTACAGGCACCCCATCTCCACAGCAGTTTGGTTCCATGGGGGTCTGTGCCTCGCTCATGCAAAGACCTTTGTCACAGTTTGTGGTGGGCCAGTGAGCTATCAGGAGCTGAGCTGAGACCTCCTGGCTTCACTTGGGCAGTCTGGAGCCAAACCAGTGTCTTGCCACATAAACAACTCCTCTGCCTCTAGGATCTTCCTGCCCCACTAACACAGCATAATCAGCAGCAGAAGGGATCTCTGAAGTGCAAGTCCCTGCTGCTGTGCTAGGGCTTGGCAAGCAGTCCTAGCATGGGCAAGGTTGCCATAATCCTGGGACAGAGCTAGGGCACCCTCCTGGGCTCTGCCCTCACAGCTGACTCCCCAGTGCTCTAGTCCTGAGCACAGGCACTGCCTGATCCAAAGGCGAGGGTTTAATGCCTGCCTGTGGGGAGGATCCAGGGAACTACAGGCCTGTCAGTCCGACCTCGGTGCCGAGAAGGTCGTGGAGCAGATGATCTTGAGTGCCAGCACATGGCACACACAGGACAAGGGGATCAGGCCCAGCCAGCACGGGGGAAAGGCAGTGCTGCTTGAGCAGCCTGGTCCCCTTCTATGACAGGGTGACTCTGTGGGTGAAGGAAAGGCTGTGGATGTTGTCTGCCTAGATTTTAGTAAAGCCTTTGACACTGTGTTCTTCTCCTGGAGAAAGCGGATGGATGGAGGGGCCCCAGAGAGTGGTGGGGAATGGAGTTAAATCCAGCTGGGGTCATCACCAGTGGTGTTCCCCAGGGCTCAGTGCTGGGGCCTGTCCTGTTTAGTATCTTTCAAGGGCACCCTCAGCCAGATGACACCAGTTTGGGTGGGAGTGTTGTGCTGGAGGGCAGGAAGGCTCTGCAGAGGGATCTGGATCCATGGGCTGAGGCCAATTGTGTGAGGGTCAGCCCAGTCCTGCCCTTGGGTCACAACAACGCCCTGCAGCTCCAGCTGGGGCAGAGGGGCTGGAAAGTGCCTGCTGGGAAAGGCCTGGGGGTGCCGCTCAACAGCAGCTGAACGTGAGCCAGGTGTGCCCAGGAGGGCAAGAGGCCACTGGCACCTGGCCTGTCCCAGCCATGGAGTGGCCAGCAGGACCAGGACAGTGACATCCCTGACTGGGCACTGGTGAGGCCGCTCCTCAAATCCTGTGTCCAGCTCTGGGCCCCTCACGACAAGAGAGACACGGAGGGGCTGGAGCGTGTCCAGAGAAGGGAATGGAGCTGGGAAAGGTCTGGAGCACAAGTCAGATGGGGAGCAGCTGAGGGAGCTGGGAAAGGGGCTCAGCCTGGAGAAAAGGAGGCTCAGGAGGGACCTTCTGGCTCTGCACAGCTCCCTGACAGGAGGGAGCAGCCAGGTGGGGATCGGTCTCTTCCCACAGGTAGCAAGGGACAGGATGAGAGGAAAGGGCTTCAGGTTGTGCTGGAGGAGGTTTAGATTGGATGTAAGAAAAATTTCTTCACTGATGGTGGTCTGGTTTGGAACAGGCTGCCCAGGGAAGTGGTGGAGTCACTGTCCCTGGAGGTGTTTAAAAGACATTTGGTTGTGGCATCTGGGGACACGGTTTGGAGGTGTGCTTGGCAGTGCTGGGGGAATGGTTGGACTCAGTAATCTTAGAAGTCTTTTCCAACCAAAACAATTCTGTGTTCCTCTTGTGGATGGCTGAATCCATGCTGGAGACCCTGCAAGGAGCCCAGATGGATTGATCTTTGACCACTGCAAGGCAGAAGGTGGGCTAGCAGCTGAGGGGAGACCACTTTCACACCGTTCTCCAGAGGATAGGCTCGTGCCCTCAAGGCTCAGCCCAAACGCTCTCCTATTTCTTTTCACTGTGACCATCAGAGAGCAGCCCCAGATCAGCTTTGACCGTGAGCCAAAGTGTTGGGGTTCTTTTTCTGTCTTCACCAGGCTGGCTGCCATAAGAAGCATTATTTAGTTCTGTGAGGTGGTTATTTACTTGGAGTTGGTGTTTTTTTGATTGTCTGGGGTTTTTGTTTGCACTTCTAGGTGAATGGTAAAATGTTTCCTAGTTGTGTTCCTTCCCACCCCAAGGTTCCCCTCCTCCTCCCAGTCTAATAATGGACATAATCAATGAGACAGCCTTAACTGGTGTTTCCCTGCAGCCAAAACAGAGCAAGGAGAGAAATGCAAGGTCACACATTGCAGCGCCCTCACCCTGCCACCCTCTGCAGCTCACGGCCCGCCAGGATCCCGGTGCCTGTCCCCGTCACAGCCCCTCTGGCTGGGCAGGAGCTCACCCACAGCACTGGCCTCACGGGAGTGAGGGCACTTGTCCGGCCCAGCCAGCTCGCCCCAGCCCTTGGGGATGATCAGGGATCTCCGTGCGAGCAGTCGCTTCCCATCTCTGTTATTTTTGATAGATATGCACATTGGAAATGTCTTGTTCTTCCATAGGAGCTATGGAAATGCACAAATGTGCTTTTAACATGCGCATCCTTGGAGTGCAATAACCTCCCCTGGCCCGTGGCTGTCCTGGACTGGGGCCCTGGCTGTCTGCAAGGCACAGAGGATCCTGCCGTGGGGACAGCCTCCTGATTCCAAGAACCATGTAGCAAATATCCAGTGGAAGAGCCAACTGGGACTCCAGTCCATGGTGGGCAAGGCCTGTTACAGTGCTGAAGGCTGACAGGGAGACGTGTTTTCCTTTTCCCTGGGAATTATCTAGTATGAAACTCTGAGTTTCTTCAAAGCTCCCCGTTATGCCTATATCATTCCTCCATAAATCTCAGTCTAATACAGAGGAAAATTTTTTTATTGTCTGTATATAGTATATATAAATAAAAAAAATATATAAGTTATATCTATACACAAATTTATGTCTTGTTTTACAAACAAGAAAGATTAAATATATTAATCTTAATATCCAAACTAGCATTTGCGTCTTTTTTTTAAGAACTTTCTGGCTATTCTTAGATGTGCAAGACAGTTTGTAAGCGAAACCTATTTTAGTTGCTGTAGAAATGCAGAGATCACAGACAGGTTTGAAATGAACTGTTTGACTTGCCAAGGTCACTTTTGTTTTGTTAATGGCTGTTTGGGTTTAATTCTCCCCCAGGAGGGGAAGGCACAGCATGGATTCAGCGCTGGCACTGGGCACTGTGGCTGTGCTGGGACAGCCTGCTGCCCTAAAGCTGGGGAGAAAGGGGTGATTTAACAAACCCCTGCCTGGTCCCTTTCAGGTGAGCACACACTGACCAGCTCCAGTCTGTGTTTTCACCCAAGCCTTTCCCTGGCTCTTCTGCCTGGGAAGAGGGGACGGTGTGGACCTGCCTGATGGCTCTGCTGCCCTGTGGGACTGCTCTGGGGTGTCTGCAGGGGAAAGCCCAGCAAAGCAGAATGCCAGACCTGGGGAGAATTCGGAGCCAGGCAAACAATTTCCTAGCTGCAGATGATATCCAATGTACACGGTTTTGCCTGGCACCGTGGACTGCTCTCCATTTATCAGGGAGGAAGGTGTTGATGTGTATTCCCTCTACGCACCCCAAAGCCTTCAGGAATGTTAAAAGCCAAGTCTAATAAGGATCCAACACAAAAAAAGCCCCTACAGGAACTGGGTCATTCTCTATATGGGGGTTGAATGTGTTGTCTAAAGCAAAGGCGGCAGCACTTGAGACTCACACACGTTCTCTGTGCCTCCAGGCTCGTTATTTTAATCTGCATCACACCATTTCCCATGCTGAACTAACGATGACACTGAATGGGACAAAACCCACCTATTTATAAAGCTGGATGTGGATCAAAACCACAGAAAAGCCAAGAGGTTTTCTAACAACCCCCAGAGCCTGAAAACGTTACTGACAGCAGGCAGTGTAATCAGCGATTTCAGACTCGGTGCTTAGTACCATCTAGAGGGCAAGAAGCACACGGTCAGAATGTTGTTATTTGTACAGGGATGTCATCCAGGAGCAGCCAGATGTCCCTGTGTGAACACAGGAGCTGGACTGGTACACACCCCAGAGGAGGAGGATGCTGCTGCACTCATCTCTTAGGTGTGGGCCCTGCACTTGTTGGGGACTTGTAAATACTCTCAGAGGAAATGATCCGGGTAAAACGTTGTTGTTAATGGTTCTGAATCACAGCTATTTCAAAAATTGCATCTCAGTAACACAGCACAGATAATTAAAAGTGTTTTTTTTTCCCCCAAATCTAGTTCCTATTTCACTGCCCATCTAGTTTATCTCCCTGCAGACTGCCTGGTTCTCATTTAGCACCAACAGTTCTTCACTTCAAAGCCACTGTGCCCCGGGAAGTCAAAGCAAGTTAAAATATTGTGTGTAAACCAATTTTTCTATATCCCTTCCCACCAGAGCACTCTGCCTGACAGTGGCAGGTTGTATTTGCTGTCCTTCAGCACCTTCTCAGAGCAAAGCCAGCAGTACCTGCCCTCCTCATGCTGCCTTCACCCCGAGGGTTTTGCTGCAGCCTCAGGGCTGGTGCAGATTTCCTCCAGAACCTCCCCAGCTCCCGGGAGCATGGCTCAGCCACAGCACGCACTCCTGCCCATCTGCACCCCACAGTCTGCTCCCGCCCTTCATCTCCTCTAATCCATGTCTGCTCTCAAGGAGTTCTCACCAAGGCTCTATCAGTGACCATGGATAGAAAAGGAACAGAATTTGGGCCACTGCCGGTCCCTCTAATGCTCAGGAGATCAACAGAAGACCTGGTGTGCTGGTTTTGGTGGGGGTAGAGTTAATTTCCTTCCCAGCAGCTGCTGTGGGGCTGGGTTTGGCTCTGTGCAGGAAACAGGGCTGATAATAACCAGGGATGTGTGAGTTATCTCTGAGCAGGGATTGCACAGCCAGGGCCTCTCCTGCTCCTCACCCTCACCTGTGAGAGCCTGGGGGGCACGAGGAGCTGGGGACACAGCCAGGACAGCTGAGCCCACTGAGCCAGGGACATCCCAGACCTCATGGCATCACCCTCAGCACACACAGCTGGGGAGAAGGAGGAAGGGGGGACATTCTGGGTTTGTCTCCCCGGGTCACTGTGACACTGGTGGAGTCCTGCCTGCCTGGAACACCTGCCTGCCATGGGAAGCAGGGGATGAATTCCTTGTTTTCCTCTGCTTGCATACACGACTTTTGCTTTATCTGTTCAGTTGTGTGGTGCTGCTTTGCCAGCTGAGGCCAAACCTCACTACCTAGCTGTCAGGGGTTAAAATGTCAAAGGCAGAGGCTGGAAAATCAGGAGGCCTCAAGCAGCAGTCCCAAGATAGGTTTTGTGTCTCCGTGGACTTTGCTGGTCATTGTCAGCTGGAGACAGCAACTGGGCACCGTGGTTGAGAGCACTTTGAACTCTAATCCCCGTGGCGGAGCAGGCACATTCTCCTGTCGGGATTTCCATCCTCTCCAAGGTCTTGGCAGCACTACACAGGACTTGCAGGAGCCCCAGATACAACAGCAGAGCGAGCTGAATAGCTGGGTCCCACTGCTGCTTTCATCATGCCCAAGGGAACTGACAGTCAAATGGAAGTGAATAGCGCCTATTTTATCCTCATTTAAAGCACAGTGTCTGGATTCCTGTGTGAAATACCCTAACAAATTCCTCATGTGGGCAGTCACAGTGGGGCTGGGCAGGACACCTATGGCTTTCTGTGGACGTGGGGGAAGTCTCTTCTCCAGGGAACACAGTAACCCCAGCCTATTTACAGCACCCAAACACACCCAATATACACAAAAACAGTCTGCACACTCGATAGGAAATTTTTCCAAAGGTTTTTGTGTCATGTTATGTAATTCCATGTCAGGGCACGAGCAGACACCTCATCCCACTGCAGCTGCTGCACAAAGCCAGCTCAGGTGGTGTCCCTTGCTGTCACCTGTCCCCCACACACAGAATGGATGGAGGGGGGGTTCTGCAGCTGCAATTTTAAAGTTAATAAAATGCCAACACACCATGCCCAAAGTGGCAGAAATTCCAGTGCTGCCCCGCTAAGGTTTGTTGCCCGTGGTAGTGGCTGGTAAGAAGATCAGGCCTGGGAACATTGCACTAGATCAGGACACTTTAAATGCTTTCCTAAATCCCAGTTTCGAGATCACCTCGGAAATATTCCTAAATCTAATGAATATTCACCTCTTCCTAAGGCAAGACAGTTCATTCCTCATACTTTTACCTGGGCTCCTCAGAAAGGCACAGCAAAAACGCTGAGTGGAAAGATCAGAAACACAAAGGGAACCAGTCAGGATCCTTTAAAAACGATCTCTAAGTCTGTATTGGTTCCACTGGAGACTTGACAATACCATTTATTTCCCAGAATTTTCGCCTTTTCCTGACAAACGGTGTGCTTTTCCTTGGAGGGTGTGGTCCAGGGTGTCCTGTGTAACTCAGGTAATATTTACAGTGCTAAGGGTGAGCACCTTTCCTAATCTTTCCCCCTCTCCTTCTGCCCTCATGTCTGTCTCTCACCCCTTTTTAGCACCAGCTTTCAACCTCCCTCACCTTTTCAGCCTCTACTTTTCAGCCTTCTAACCTTTTTGGCGTTGTTTTTTTTTCTCAGCCTCTACTTTCCTATCTATCCTCCCACCCTTTTTCTACCTCTACTTTTTTTTTTTTACCTGTTTTGACCTCCAATTTTTTCCCGGCTCCTCCTTTCAGCCACCAAGGCTAAAGGGCAGAGCCCGGTGTTATTTCCATCAAGTGCCATTCATTAACAGAACCGGCTGTGAGGCAGTGAAGTCATAAGGCAGCAAAAAGAAACAACCCTCAGCCACAGGCTTTTTTGCATGAAAATGTGCTCTTGATTAGTGGCTGATGGTAATTGAGTAGCAATTGTATGCAGGAAAGTGCCAAGAGGGGGACGAGGGCTATTTGTCTTGATTGACATCGCCATGAAATTTGATGCTGTTATTATGCTGCTTAAAACTTCCTGGAAAAATTCTTTCTCAGCTTGTGACACACACAGGTATTTCTGATTAATTGCACCTCCTTAGAAGAAGGTAAGTAAAAAAGAGGGTTTTTTTGGCTGTTTGTGTGTTTTCAAGTTTTCCTTAGTTGGACGGTAATTTAATTCACAATTTACAGAACTTGATGGAAAACAGCACCTCAGGCTGCGAGCTTGTCCTTCCTGCTTGTCCAGGCCAGCTTGTGCTTGTCTGTACTGTAAACCACAGGAAAATTAAATAAAATTCTTTCGATTGAAAGCAAACAATTCAATTTATTGTATATTGCTTTCAGAATGAGGCACACCAGCTGCAGTGAGGTGCTTTAATTCTGTACGAGGGCATCCACACGAGAGCTGAGACGCTACAATGCACTTTCACGATGTGAGATCATTTCCCTGAGCATCCTTTGACAAAAAACCTGACTCCCGAGCCAGTGCGAGTTTGGTTTTCAATGGATGCAGCCACAGTCTCTCCTTTCATCCCAGGAACCAGATCAGCCTCTCACTCTCCAAGGCTGCTTTTCCTTGTCCCTGCACGGCAGAGCAAACTGCTCCTAGACAAGCTGAGGAACCTCCTAAGCGAGTTTCTGCATTTGTTTAACTTAGCCTTCGGTGCATTAAGAGCTTCTCCTTAAGCAAATCCCCGAGGTTTTCCTGTTCCAGGAGCTTTGTGAGTCGTTATGGAGGTGGACTTTCGTCCTCAGGAACAAAGCGCTGGCTAATCTACAAAGGCACGGTGGAGGCTGAAATACTGAGGGAAGCGGGTGGGTGTGAAAACACACCTGGCCGCCAGCTCAGAAAGGGAAAAATGAATTATCTTTGATTTTACACATAATAGGTTGCCAGTTCCTGGTTTTAGGATTAGGGATTTAATTTTTTTTTTTGTCAGATTTTCAACTCTTCCAAATCGCATCTCTGTGATGGCAGGAGGAACCTGCTAGGAAAGCTTCTTCTAAGTCCTGTGTAGGGAAGCCCAGGCAGGGCTCATCAAATAGAGGCATAATTTGCATGTTTAAATATGCCCTCTGCTGCCTTCAGCCTCAAGGTCCCAATGCCTGGTTCACAAATAAATAGAGGGGAGCTCAGGATGTTGGGGCACAGAAAACTCTCATTCTGTATTCAAGAACAGGGGAGAGAAAATGGAATTTAAAACAAGAGTGAAGCAAACACTTCAAAAACCAAGGTGTGCCCCAGACCAAAGACCAGGAATCAGCAGTGAATGGCTGCAGTGATGTGGATTTGGGGCGATAATGTGTCTGCTGGAAATTTGGGAGGGATCCACAAATCCCATCACTTGAACCATCAGGCAGCCACTCACCAATGAAGTTTTCTTCCCTGCTAGGATTAATTTTGTTTGTTAAGATGATTGTTCTTTGTTAAGATGAGCAATGATTAGCAACAAATAATCAAAATTATCAATATTAATGTTCCAGTTCCATCAATGCAGAGCATGGAAATCAGTATCTATTTTAATGCAGATGAATTCTAAATTTAATGAATCTGTACAAAGTGTTATAGAAAACTTCCTCAGAGTATGGTTTTGTAGTCATTAATTTATGGCTCTGTGGGGATAATGGCAGCAGCATTTGGGGCCAGGAGAGTTTTAAGAAAACAAAGAAAACGTGACCAGCCCCTCCCTTGATTGTGGATGACTTCTAGTTGAATTCTCAAGGACAAAGCAAATCAATGTCAAATTCACTGCAGAAGTTTATTGTCTCTCAGAAATTCAGGTAACATGAGCAGGAATTACACAACTGTATGAAAATTCTGAAGAAGCTGTCTGTGGCATATTTTTGTGTATTTATATATATGTGTCAATCTTCCTCCTTCACTTTGTGGGGAAAATAACAAGCAAGACAGGGCGTGAAGAGTCCCTGGCTTGGTGGACTTGCTGGTTGTGTGTCTGACAGAAACACAGAAATGTGAGCAATTTTTTGTCAGTTCCTGCATTTTCTGTGATGAACCATAGGGCCTTTTATTTTCAAGAGATTTAGAATACTATATACAAGCTAAAATTTTAGTATCATTTCCTTCAAAGTAATGAAAGGTAACTAGAGATAATTAAGTTTTAGAAAAAAGGACAGGACTGTATTGGCCTATTAACAATGGGAGACAGGATCAGAAATTTAGAACAAGAATAAACCACTACAGAAATCACATTGGTGGGATGCTTGGGGTTGTCCTGTGCAGGGCCAGGAGTCAGGACTTTGTGATTCCCTCCTAAATCAGGATATTCTACGATTCAATGATATCCAGGTTGAAAGGTTAACAATCCAGGTTTAAAGGTTAAAAACCCTTAAGCTTTTAAGTTACCTTAAGTAACCCTTAACAATGTTTAGTTTTGCTAAATTAATGCATTAAATTAATGTGTATAATGCAGTCACGTACAAATCGATAATTCACAGAAAACTGATTTGGCATTAGTCTATGGTTAGTTACATATATAATTATACATATGATAGATATACACACGCATACATATATCTATATATGTGTATCAATACATAATTTAGAATGGAATTGGGTACAAAATCCCGACTATAAACATAAAAACCCCTCAGGAACTAACCAGCCTGTTAAAACATCCCCAGGCGGGTTGCAGCCCTGACCCAAAACCAGAACCAGAACCACCCCTACAGTGCCGGGCCGACACCCCCCGCGCGGCGGGGCCCGGCGGGCCCGCTGCCACCCGGTGTCACCCGGTACC
>VXBU01003660.1:105383-121346 GCA_013400315.1 Bombycilla garrulus
GCCCTCGCGGGAGGCGGGCGGGTCCCCGCGCGGCAGCCGCCGGCGCTGCGTGGCGGAGCGACGAGGAGGAGGAGAAAAAGGGCACCGCTGCCGCAGCCGCCGCCATGCCCAACATCAAGATCTTCAGCGGGAGCTCGCACCAGGACCTGTCCCAGAAGATCGCCGACCGCCTCGGCCTGGAGCTGGGCAAGGTGGTCACCAAGAAGTTCAGCAACCAGGAGACATGGTGAGGCGGGGCGGGGCGCGGCCGCACTACAGCTTCCGGCAGGCCGCGCGGCGCTGCGGCGCTCGGTACCGCGCGGCTTCCGCGCGGGGGGTGACGGGGGCTGTAGTTCAGGGGCGGTGCGGTCGGGCCCGGCTGCGGAGCGGCGGAACCGCGCTCGGGAANGCCCGGGCTGTGCCGCCAGCCGCCCCCGCCTCACGGCGCCGGCCCCACGCGGGCTCCCTGCGCCGCGTCCGGGGCTTCCTCCACCGGGACCGCTCGGGGCTCCTGGATTTGGCGGGTCTGTGTGAGCTGGCCGCCGTGGCAAATGTTGGAGCGGCGGAGTTCGCCCCACGAACCTTGCTCCTCCACCCCAAAGCCGCGAGCTGATGGGACGGCCTCCACTGATTCGGCTTTTTCATGCTTAAATCTACCCTGTGATTTGAGGCTNCGGGCCCGGCTGCGGAGCGGCGGAACCGCGCTCGGGAACATCCTCGGAGCGCTCCCGCCGGACCCTCGCTGCCCCGGAGCCCTCGGGTGCATCGCGCACTTTCCCCCGGGCGGAGCCGGGTGTCGGTGCGGGGCGAGGCCGGGCCGCGGTGCGCCCCGGGAGCCATGTGCGGCCCGGGCTGTGCCGCCAGCCGCCCCCGCCTCACGGCGCCNGATTTGGCGGGTCTGTGTGAGCTGGCCGCCGTGGCAAATGTTGGAGCGGCGGAGTTCGCCCCACGAACCTTGCTCCTCCACCCCAAAGCCGCGAGCTGATGGGACGGCCTCCACTGATTCGGCTTTTTCATGCTTAAATCTACCCTGTGATTTGAGGCTTGATAATTTTGTGTTTAGCAGGTAGCTGGTACCTTAAAACTACTCTGAGGAGCTTCAGAGTCTTAAAAAGTACTGGTAGAATTCCTAAGGAGAGAGAAGAGGCTCACACCCCCGTGCATCCCACGGTGCCTTTGCAGCCATGCAGTCTGTTTCCCTCAAGCTTTAAAATCTAACATTCGCCTTGTTTTATGTATCTGTGCTTTAAAAATCTTGCTGCCATCCCACGTAAAGCTAAAAAAGAGGTTTAAAGTTGTTCAGAGCTGGTTAAGCTTGCTTTAGAGAATTCACTATCCGTGTAGGCACCACAGAGTATAACACGAAGAACCTGGATTGTTCCAGCCCACTCTTTCTGGAAACAGCTTTTTTTTTTTTTCCCGTGAAAATCCAGGATGTACATGTGACGTTCAATATTATGCTTCTCTTGCATGGATATTGATTGTAAAATCAATAGTAGGTAGTACAAAGAGTTGTAGAGGAGTTATAAAATGTTCTGTTTGATTTACAGCCTTTGCACACTGTTCTCATTGTTCTTTATTAACTGCTCTTACCCACCTAGTTGGCTGGCCAGCAGGTTTCTATGTCAGCAGGTAATGTGACTTGAAGACCTAAAAGACACCTTATTTACCCCAATAAACTGACAGCAGGTTAGTTGAGAGTTGAAAGAGCCAGACTGTTTCAACAGAATAATTCATAGGCTTTTTGTACCATAAGTATCTTAAATCATCCTGATATTGGAGATGAGACTTGTGTGCTAGCTGCTGATAATCAGACACTTCCCCAGCAGAGAGTTCTCATTGACTGAAACTCTCCACGAGAGATGGATGCATCCTCTAAGTCAGTGGGCAGTAAAGATGACAGCAGCTCTCTGATGGATCCTGAGCAGTAAGGCTATAAATAGATAACAGTAATCAGAAAAAGTTTGAAGAAGAGATCAGAAAGGTCAGAGAAGGAAATATTAGAATTAAAGCTCTACCCTGAGCGGGTAAGTGAAGTGGTTTCTTTTCCACTCTCTCTGGTGCAGGTGTCTCCATACGTGCACTGGAGCTGGCATTTTGCTGCTGGCAGACAGGACCTTTGGCTTGTATTCAGGTCCTTCATCAGCAGGGATTAGTGTGCATTGCATCCAGGAGGAAATTAACCCCAAAAGCTTTTCCAGAGTGAAATGCTGGAGTGCCTCTCTGCTGGAGGCACTGAGTGGCTGTTACAACTCTCGAGCTGATAATTGACCACGGTGTTGGTTTGGTAGCAGTTTGACCCCACTCTGTCTGGTGGCTGGCCATGGTCCTTGCACCTTTGTACACTGCTGCTTTCAGATTTTGTGCCTGTGATTCCAGGGGAGCAAGGCCTGCTCTGGGGTGTTTACACGCTCAGCTTGTGTAGAGATCAAGAGTGCAGGCTGAGTGCTTTTAGCCTTAGTGGCTGGACCATTAAATCTGATCAGGGAGCGCTGTAAAACAGCCACAGAGCAAATAAACAGCAGTGTTGTGCTCAAGAGCCTTGATTGTGTAGCACTGTCACCCACAGACCTGTGGGAATGCAGTGCCTCGGTTGCTCTGCAGGCACAGGTAATGGCTGTGCTTTCATTTGTGTTTGGCTACAACTCTCTTCTCATCTGTTTGCAGCGTGGAAATAGGCGAGAGTGTTCGAGGGGAGGACGTCTACATTGTGCAGAGTGGCTGTGGGGAAATCAATGACAATCTGATGGAGCTCCTGATCATGATAAATGCCTGTAAGATTGCCTCAGCCAGCAGAGTCACAGCTGTCATCCCCTGCTTCCCTTACGCCCGGCAGGACAAAAAGGACAAGGTAAGGGATGTGATAAAAGTTTCTGCAGGGAAGTTGAATGTACATCTTGAAAGCCTTGACTGCTGGAGAGAATTTAAATGAAGTTTTGTCGCCTCTTCTGAATATCCAGACTCTCTTCATTTCGTTAAACTTTCGGACATTGGACTGCAAAATTATCTTTTCATAAAGATCTAGTTCTTCTTGAAAATATGCTAAAGTCTAATCACTAGCTGATGGAAGGATGCAGTGTTAATGAGTGCTCCTTTTAGTAACTGCTTGTGAATCACTGCCTGGAAGCAGAAGGCTGGCATCTTGATGAAGGAGTTGAACTTGTCTTCTACTGTCTCTTTTTTTTCCTGTACCAGAGTCGAGCTCCAATCTCTGCCAAGTTGGTTGCAAACATGCTGTCTGTGGCAGGTGCAGATCACATCATCACCATGGACCTGCATGCATCTCAGATTCAGGTAGGAGCAAAAATCAGGAAAGGACTTAACCAGGTCCAGTCTGAGCCTCTTGACTGCTCTGCAAGCTTTCCAGTCATCTGCTTTTTTGAGATACAGCAGGCTTGGGAATTTGGGACTGGATGGGGAGGTGGGTAACTGGTTAGCCTGTAAATGAAAGTATAGTTGTTCAGACTGAGTGTATTGAGTCCTGTGTAGATGAACTTGTAAATGATCACTACAGCTTTGTTGCCACACAGTGACACTGTTGATGATGATGTTTCTTACACAGCTGGGCTGTGTAAGAAAACTGGTAAGAATATTTGCCAGGGAGAGGAGGGGCTGCAGGCTCAATTTGATTTTGTTTCTCTCCGCCTTGAGCAAGTGCTCAAGACCAAGAAACCAACTCAGTGCAACTGAAAGGGGTGTGGCAGAGGGAAGGATGTCTGTTGCATTGCTGCAAGGGGTAAGGTAGCTACTGCCTGGTGAAGTGAGAGGGCTGGCTGTTGTTTTAACATTTGGAGGTGCAGTCATTCACACTTCAGTATGATTTGCCCAGAAATACTGTCTCAGATGAAAAAAATCTGTGGGGGCACAGCTGAGAAGGCTCTCAGAGCATGAAATAACTGAGCCCATGGGGGTCCCCCTTTTCTTTAGGGGTTTGGAATTGGTGTGTGCCATAGGGGTGACCTTGTACCAGGAGCAGTGAGGAGATTTAATGGGATCATTTGTGCATATGTGCTTCCAGGCAGGTTTCAGCCTGGTTCTGTAGCTGCTGTGTTGCTGAGCACAGAAGGGATGATGTGAGAAGGGTCTGTTACCCAGTACCTTGAAGCATTCCTCAGGAGTAGCTGCCCCTGACTCTCCTGCCTGTTTCTCTAGGGTTCACTTCTGGTATTTAGTGACTATGAGATTTGGAGAAGTCTGCAGGGTCACTTTAAAGTTATGGAACCAGCTGCATTAGTTTCAAGACAGATGTTAGTCAAGCCTGTTTTGTAGATGTGAGCAGTCTGGGTAATGAGCTTTAAAGACTGTAAACAGGCAGCCAGCTGCTCTGGAAATGAGTGCATTTGCTGCAGGCTTGCTGCAGCCCCCAGGACAGAACTGGTTTCATTTTGTGGAGGTGTTAGATGTAAAGTGTTATTTATGCTGCTGAACTATTTCTGGCTCTGAAGACTTCTTACATTACTATTCTGTGTATCCCAAAGACTACTGCCCTTACATCAAGGGAAGTAAAAAGGAAAGCTGAAAGCTGTGGAAAGGTGATGACTGCATGTCTGATGATATAGAAGGCTTCTTACAACTGTTTCTGGAATGGGACTTTCAGCTACATCTGCTCCTGTTGTCTTCCTTGCAGGGTTTTTTTGATATCCCTGTTGATAATTTATATGCCGAGCCTGCTGTACTGAAATGGATCAAAGAGAATATTCCAGAGTGGAAGAACTGCACCATTGTTTCACCAGATGCTGGTGGAGCCAAGAGGTGAGCTGTCACACAGGTAGCTTGAAATGCTGCTTCTCTGTCTACTTCAGTTCCTAAGAATACTTGTGAGCCTATTTTTAAAACATGTTTCTTCTGTCAGTCTGCCTTCTCTCAGACAGTCTGGGACAGCTGGTGAAGAGTGGTCAGATATTTTTCATAGGGAAGATCTAGAAGGTTTCTTGGGCTACATGGAGGATTAAGTAGCTTCTAGAATCACAGCTGCATAGGTAGGAGTTGCACAACAGCTACATCCCTTGGACTAAAACAATTGGTACAAGAGTATTTATGCCAATTGAAGGAGGAAATGGTGTAGCTTACACCCCTATGCCAAGGCAAGCTTACTGCTGATTATTAATGATACATTTTTATCCAGGCTGCTTTCTTTGCAGAGTTAAACTTGGTCTGTTGAGGCATTTTCTCACTTTATTACCCTGGATTGAATATCTAGCATTGATTTAAGCCTGCTGCCACTCTCCATCTTCCCTGAGAACGAGGAAGATAGATGGTTCCTTTCCAAAAAGCAGCAGCATATGCTGTAGCACATTTCTATTTTGATAGCCTGATGATCTCCCTGCAGACAAACATGCCAGTTTGTGGGCAGCCCAGAATGTTCTCAGGTGCTTTTTAGGAGAACCTAGGCTGTTCCTTGAGGCTTCTGCCAGAGGGCTACATGTGAACAGTAGAGGGACACAGGTGTTATTCTTTAATCCAGAGCTGTCACACCAAAACGTTGTGCTGATGTGATTCACGTGCCTCAGAATGTTTTAAGTGGTGTGTTTCAAACAGCCAAGAGACACTGACACTGAAGGTCACTGTGTGTCTTCTCTAGCTCTGTGTGGTCCATGGGTTGGGCAAGACCTTCTGTACATTTAGCTGTTTCTGCAGCTTGTTGCATAACACAATATATGAAGTGCCAAACCAGCCAGATATAATCTGACTCATGAAAAAATCTGCTCAAAAGCCTCTTATGCTGAAATGGGTCGATCTTGGCAGTATTTTATGGTGATATGCAAAGGCAAATACTTCAGTTTAATTTAACAGTCTTGTGTAGGATCTTCAGGATGATAAGTCTGATCCAGTGAGGCTGAGAGTCTGCTTACCTCAAGTGTAGAATTTCTTGGGGGCATGTGTGTTTTACTTCTTCCACTCTTAATGCTTTTGAACTTTTTACTATTATCAGTGTTGATATATAAAGTTAAGATCCCTCTAGTGAGGTTGTTCTGCAGTCACTTTAATGGAAATAAATATGAGGTGGTGCATTTGCATCTCCTGGATGTGTAATCCTGCCCCAGTCTGTACCAGTACTTGTGTGCATGATTGTTGAGTGCTTACAAGAGTGACAGTAAAGCCCTGTCATGGCACAACTTAGGCCTTTCCAAGGTAGTGTTACAAAGATGACAACTTTCCAAGTGTTTGCATCACTTCAAGTTTGCTGACCTTGCTGGTTAAGGTTTGTTTTCATCTTAAATGCAAATTAGTTTACAGTGGTCATGATGAAAGATGAGATCTATCTGCTGTCACTGAGAGAGATTAGATCAGAGGTCCCAGTTTAGCTGCCTGAGGGGAAACTGAGGTGGCAGAGTGCTCTCTATGAAGTGCTTGGGAACAGTAGCAGATGTGGTGACAGCTCCTCTTAGTGCAGTGTGTTTGATACTGAAAGAGCTCTGATTGAAGGTGCTGTGTGGAGTTAAGTGTTGTCTGGGAACTGTTCTCTCTTCAGAGTGACCTCCATTGCAGATCGGTTGAACGTAGACTTTGCCCTCATTCACAAGGAGCGCAAGAAGGCCAACGAGGTGGATCGCATGGTGCTGGTGGGGGACGTCAAGGACAGAGTGGCCATCCTGGTGGATGACATGGCAGACACGTGTGGCACCATCTGCCACGCTGCAGACAAGTGAGTGGGGCTGACTGCTGCCCTCCCAGCCCAGGAACAGGGTGAACACTGTCTCATGGCTTAAGCAGATTATTTGCATGACAAGTTTCACAAGGCTCATGCAGTTTCTTGATTATTCATGTTATACGAAATAAGGAAAAAAAAACCCAATAAAAGTTCTCGCAGTGGGAATATGTAGGAGACCAGAGTGTCTTTTTTTTTTCTTCATGCCAGGTAGAAGTAAGTGTTGTCTGCTTCACCAGCTGATTTTGCATTAGAAATAAGATTTTCAAACTTTGATATCATTCATGCCTTTTACAGTAGAAACACCAGCATGTGCAAGATGGTTAACTGTTAAATACAGTATTAAATATTAGCACAATAATTCATACTGTATTAAATACTGTATTGAAGTATTAACACAGTATTAAGTATCTGCTACCTCGTGTAGGCAAAAATTACAGAAGGTGATTTGTATGATTCCAAATATTCCAGAGCTAAGAACAATGGGGTTTTTTCAGTGTGTGCTTTGCCTGTGGTGGATTTCATGGTACTTGTAAAACTGTTTTTTTTTTTTCCCAAGTCACTAGAGAGGGGGGATCAAAGGTAGCCTGTTCCCTGAGCACATGGTGCTGCTCCTGTCATGCTTACCATGTGCCCTGCACTAATGTCAGCTTAATACTTGCTGAGAATTACTCATCCTTCTCCTTTACCCCCCCCTTGCAGGCTTGTGTCAGCTGGAGCCACCAAAGTTTATGCCATCTTAACTCATGGGATCTTTTCTGGGCCAGCAATTTCCCGGATCAACAATGCCTGTTTTGAGGCAGTTGTCGTCACAAACACAATACCCCAGGAGGACAAGATGAAGCAGTGCCCTAAAATCCAGGTGAGTTTCTGTTTTCTGTCACTCCTGGGGGGTGTTGGCCGTGTCTGTTCACCTGTTGGGGGTGCAAACCCCACAATACTGTGGTGCTGACAGTGGTTCTGTTGGTGCTGCCATCAGTGTTGCCTAGTTCTCTTGGCCCTATTGCTGTGGGGTAACAGATATGGAACACTGATACAAAGCAGCTGCTGTTCCAGCTCATCCCAAACAGTTCATTAAAGGATCTTCAGGGTTTGTTCTACCCTAGATCAGGTGTCTGATTTAATGGGGCCACGATGTAGGCAAGTAGTTGGATGTGTGCCCTTTGGAGGAGTGATGTGCTGATGATGTGCAGTGCTGAAACAGAGGTAGGCAGGAACTTCAGATGCTGGTGCTGACAGCTTTGTTGTGTATCTGTCACTTTAAAACTAAAAGCTGGTAATGAGCCCCAGAATCTGCTGTTCAGCCAGTTCTCAATCCACTCATCCTTGAGTTTGCCTGTGAGGATTTCATGACAGTGTCAGAAGCCTTGCTGAAGCTGACAGTATCCACTGCTCCCCTCTCACCCATCCAGGTAGCTGCTTCCTCATAGAAGGTGATCAGGTTGGTCAAGCATGGTTTGCTTCTGGTGAATCCATGCTGACTATCCTGATCATGTTCTTGTCATCCATGTGCACAGTGATGGCCTCCAGAATGAAGTGCTCTGTCACCTGTCCAGGGATTGATGTGAGGCTGACTGGCCAGTAATTCTGGGTGGTATTTGCTTTCTTCCAGTCTTCAGGCTCCTCTGCTGATCTCCAGGAACTTTCGAAGTTGATCATGAATGCCTGGCTGTGGTGTCTGCCAGCTCACTCATGAGTGTATCCCATCAGGGCCCATGGCTTGTGGATACCAAGTCTGGCCAAGTGTCCTCTAACTCAGTCCTCCCTAAGGAAAAGTCTTCCTGCCTACATTCCCTTACCCCAATCTGCCTGTCAAAGACTCATGCAAAGAAGGTGCTCACTAACTGCCTTCTCTGCATCCTCTGTCATCAGGGTCCCCCTTCCCTTTAGTAACAGGCCCACGTGATTAGGTTTTTCCAAATACATCAATAACAAAAAAGAAAACGTCCTTCTTGTCCCTGGTGTCCTTTGCCAGATTTAGTTCCAGATGGGCCTTGGCTTCACAGCACCAATATTTAGGACACAAGCATTTGGAGTTCTGGCACTACTCACACTCAGACAATACTTCCCCTCTACTGGGCTGCTGGTCAAAGGGAAGCTGCACTGGTTAAAGCTGCAGTCAGTTTTAAGCTGCTCTTGGAAATATGTTATAAGCTGATTGCAAGCTGCTGTTGGGTTGCATTTCTTTCAGCACTAACTTCTGGATGATACTCCTGCAACATCTAAAACATGTCTGGTGCTTCAGCTTGTTTCCAGGCTCCACACTGCAGCTGGTGTAGGCAAAATGTTAAACTGGCAACCTCTGTGTAAGTAGCTGTAGCCAAAGATTGTAGTGGAGCAGTTTTCCAGGCTCTCCGTTAATACCTCACATTTGAGGAACACAGAACTAAAGGATTTGTCACAAGTCTCAGGCTTTACTTTGCAGCAAGTTATTTTTTCTCCCCTTTAGAGACAAACTATCTAAAAGATAAAAAACATTAAATATGGTTTTCACTTGGTTTCTTTAATGCACCATGAATATGGTGATTCTTACTAGACCACATATATTGAAATGCTTCAGCTGTGGGGATTCAGAGCTGGATTTGGCTGAGACTCAGCTTTCCCTCCTGCTCCTGGTATCTGTCTGACCCCACCAGATGGAGCCAGCACAGCACCCAAGAGCTGAGCTGCAGCACAGCAGCTTCATCTCTCAGACTGCTGGCAGCAGTGCTAAAACCTCTTGGCTCAAGGGAAGTGATTTCATCTTGATTTAGACTGCCCTAAGTTCTCTGCACAAAGTGAATAACAGAGTCCTGTGGTAAACAGCCTGAGCCTAGGGAGTCTGATCCCAGCAAGGGGACAGTAGACTGTAACTGACAGACCAATTGGAATAATTGTAGTACTATTTGTTGGGTATATTCAGGCTTATATGTAATTAAATCCTAATCCTGTGTGGAAGTAATTTGTCTGCATCTGGCATGTTATAAATGTGGGTGATGAGTTTATTCTTTAGGTTCTCCCTGACTTCCCAGCCGTTCTTTCAGGCTTGATGCCTTTTCTCAATGGTGCTGATGCATCTTTCTTCCCTTCCAGGTGATTGACATCTCAATGATCCTTGCCGAGGCCATCAGGAGGACTCATAATGGGGAATCTGTTTCCTACCTATTCAGCCATGTCCCTTTATAACAACAGATGTCAGCTGCTGCTTGTATGGCTTTTTTTTTAAAAACCAAAAGTTGTTCAGCTTGTCGTAAAGTTCAGTAGAAGACTCTGCTTGTTCCAGTGCAGTTCTCCACAGCTCCTGCTTAAGTCAGGCTTACTGGCTCTGTTCCCAACACTGGGAGGCTGGTGGGGGAAAGCTCATCTCTGTAACAGCCAACTCCACCAGCACCCCTGTGCATGGAGCTGATCAGTAGCACTGACTCAATTCTGCAGGTCTGTGGAGAGCAGGACTGACACATGGCTAATTGCCACAATTATTTTGAGGGGGGGAGGGAGAGGGTTTGTCTGTGGGCAGGGTTAGATGATCTGGCATGCGCACCCTAAATTGTTTGGGAAGTAGAGCTCCCTAGGACATGTTGATCTGCATCTACAGCAAGAGCCCAAGAGACTGCTGGCTGTCTTACCACTCTGTACCTGACAGAACCCTTGGACAGTGCTGGGGAAGGCTTGTGTCTTGGCTAAGCTTGACCCTTGGTGAAGCCCTGGAGACACCTGGGAGGTGGTTCTGCTACAGCTTCCTCCCATGAGAGGAGATCAGTGTAGCTTGCAAACTTGAATTCCCCTTAATTGTTAATGAAATTAAATGCCCTTTAGTGTGCTACACAGCAAAGCGGGGGTGAGAGCAGAGTCTGTGCAGTGCTGTGTTAGCTTAGTGGGGAGGTGCATCCTGGACAAGTGTTCTTTTCTGAAAACCCTGACATAGCAAACTCGTGGTCGTTGTGTGTTTTGGTTTCTAGTGCAGGCTAAAACCAGCTTCTCAATTTCACAGCTTCCTGTTAGCCTTGCTAGCTAACTAGAGGAGTGCTGTCATGTACTGCAGCTGCACCTTGATCTGCTGTGCAACCCCCCGACCCTTTTTTTACCAGTACAGTAGTTAACAGAGCCTCTATCCAACAGCAGCAGGGCTGTTGCATCTAGCAAGTGCCTGCTCTGATAGTGGGGTGACCTGAAACACAACAGCTTTGTGTCCAGCTGGCTCAGCCTCTCATTCATTGCCTGCTACACTCCTGTTATCCTGGAAGTTACTGCCACAGCTTGTCTGCCTTTCCTTGAAAGCATTGCTTCTTGCAAAATACCTTAAGCCAGAGAGCACTGCAGCTTGCAGGACAACAAAACCTGAAGGAGCCCTTGGAGAGTGGAATCTGATGCTTCTCAAAGTGGCAATGAGTTGAAGAGGCTGGTGATAGCTAATACTGGGAAAACTGCAGATTTAACACCAACCTGACAGGCCACAAAGTGCCTGAAAGAAAAATACCAAAACTAGAGCTGGCTGAGGCTCTTGGATGTAATAAGTATCATCTGAAACTTGAATACTTAGAAAATGTACCAGACAATCGTAAGGTAAACTGCTAAGTCTCTCTTGAACTCTTACGGTTTATAGACCAAACTGTTTTATTCTGGTTTTGTTATTTTGATTGTTTTTTTTAATAAGCACTCCTCTTTTATTTCTTTTTGAGCTGGAGGAAGGGAAAAAAGGGAAAAGAAGGAACTTGAAATTACTTTCTACAGTAACCAGCATGGCTTTGAGAGGCTGGAGGCTGGGGTATAAGTGGAACTAACTGAAAGATGTTGTTAAAATCTAGGGAAGTACTGCTTTAGTTGTGCCTTTTACTGAAGACTTCTCTCCCTTCCTAAACTCCTGTCCTGTGGCAACGTTAACACTTCCATTAGCGTAGAGATTTTGTTTTTTGTATAAGAATTGGTGTTTGTCTGGAAACTGTGCATATCTTGCTTCTTTGCTTTGCATCCTGCACTGAGCTCTCCTGAGAGTCTGTGATCCCACCTCCTGTATGGGAGCCCCTGCTGCCATCCTGCTGCTGCTCTGGGAGCCAAAAGCCAGGACATCAGAGCAGCGCTGGGAGCGTTTGCAGCAGCATTTGTGTTCAAAGTTAAGACCTGATGAAGGAATTAAACTTTTATTTAAAAACCACAGCCTCTGCCTGTAAGTGCTTCTAAATATCTTAAGTGACATGAATCTTGTGAGTTGGATCATTTTAAGGGTAGATCCTGAAGTAATTTTATTTAGAAGGGACCTTGTAAAGTCATCTGGTTTAACCCTTGCATCTGTAGCCAGCTGTGAGGTTCAGCTTGGCTCTGCTCACATTGCATGGAAGAAAAAGCATGGGAACAAGCACTGAGCAATTGCTTTTGTCCACGTTTGATCTCCTGGACGTAATTGTTAGAGGTGGTAGTGCAGCTTCTCTAGTACTGTTCAATTATGTATCTGAGCAGATTTGTTCACATAATGTTCAGATGGGAGAAGCTTGAATATTTTAACAAGTACAAATGAAGAATTTGTAAGTGTCTTGCACAAAGCTGATGATCAGAGGAAGTAGGATTATATCCTGAGCAGCACTTGTTCTGACTAAACCCTGATCCTTTCTTATTGTGTGTTGCAGGTGGGGAAGTATAAATGAAACCAGAAGGATGGCAGGTCTAGAGAAGGGTCCTTGACACTACAAATAGACTTCCAGGCCTAGACTGAGCATGGCCACAGCCTCAGGCAGATATTTGCTGAGGATCACAGTTGTCCATGTGTTAAAATGTCTTGCAGTACTGGCCAATGAATAAGTGAAAAAAATGGGGGATTTTTTTTTTCCCCAAATAGCAGGGTGGGTGCTGTGGGTCTTGACAGGATTATGTAGATTTAACCTTCCTTTGATTAAAAAAAACAGAACAGAGCTTTACAGCCATTTGCACACAGGAGACCATTGCTAATAATGAGTGTATAATGTTTTCTTAGTTACTTTAATAAAACCAGGGTTTTATGTTGGGAGAGGGTGCAGACTTAATATGCTGTATGACATTGTAGCTCTTCAAAAGATGGGAGATACTGCCTTGGAACAGTTCTCAGACCTGTGTGAAGTGACTGCTCTGAAACCTTCAGATCAGAAGGGATTCAGACTTCACCAAAGTCTGAAGGTGAGCTGTGGGGTGTCCTAGGCTTTCCTCACAGCTGCCCGAGCTACTACTGTACAAAACAAGTTATTTCCCAGGAGAAAATCTCAACTGAGTTGTTTGCTGTGCTGCTGTAGTTGGAGGTCTGCAGGAGCAGGACAGTTCCAGCAGCTCGCTCTGCCACAGGCACAGCCAGATTGTGCCTGCAGGTTTGAGAATGCTGGTGCTGGGAGCCGTCTCGTGCCTGTCTGCCTGCTGTTAGTTCCCAGGAACAAGGAACACAGCAATCCCTTGCCCTATATCCGTCCCACTCACCTGCCTGGGTACCTGATACCAATGCCCAGGGTGGGAGCTGAGCTTACCAGGTGTGCCCTGCAGGATGTGTCCACTGTTTAAAGCATGAGGAGACACATCTCAATTTGCTGGCACCTCCCTCCTGCCTTACTGATGTAAAGAGGTCTCCTGGAGTTAATGTTTCTGTGATCTAAAGAAAGCAGCACTTTGCCTTGCTGCTGTTGGGCAAGGGGAAAATGGTGTTAGCAAGTCCTTCTGTAAACTGCAGCAACATCCAGAGGAGGAACGAGCCCTCCTGTAAGACATAACAGCCCCAGCCTGCTGCTGCCTTCTCGGGGCTCTCTGCTCCTGCCCTGATGGATGTGAAGGGCTGTGGCAGGAGGCTGGGGTGAAAATGGGAGAAAGTGCTGTTATCCTGGCAGCTGTCATGGTGGTGCCCTGCAGGCAGATGGGTCAGGAGGTTGAGAAAAACCTCTGATCAGAGAAAATATCCTGCCTCCTTCCTGTACAGGAGAGTAAGGCATTCCTGGAAATGGCTATCAGGGAGGCTCTATCAGCCCTGGCAGCCTTGTGTGCGAGATTTAAAACCATCTAAAATGGCTGGCAGTCAGTCTGTGCTATTTCAGGTCAGGGCTGTTTTTGCTTTCTCCCTATCTCTTGATGTCTCAGTTCTTTTGTTATAAATTATTGAAAGCAGAAATACCAAAAGACGTAAGAAAGAAGCTGCTTGTGCAGTTATGGGAGGCTTTGCTAATTTGTCAGGGGGAAAAGCTCTTGCTGGGATATAAGCTCCTTTCTGGTTCTTTGTGCAAGATGGGTTTTAGCAGCTCCCCAGCAGCAGCCCCACCTCTCCCCTGCTGGCGGTGCACTGGGTTGGCTTTAAAGCTGCTCTGGCTGTGGTTTGTACGAGTGTGGCTGTGTGGCTTGATGAAAGGGGAGCGCCCCTTCCCCTGCCGGCGTGGTGGTTTTGTGCCCAGACAAAGACCCGGGGGTTACAAAGTGCTGCAGCATCTGGAGATGCCACACATTGCCCAGGGGCTGTGCTGTGCCAGTGGCGGATCTGCTGAGGGGCTGGGAGGATGGGGAGCAGGTTTTGGCTGCAGCTGGTGCTGGCGAGGGGCTGTGCACAGGCAGGGTGGGGATCAGGTTCTTTCACACTCGCTGCCTGCCAGGGACAAAAGCTACGTCAGACTGCAGCATCCACAAAGGAGAAGCGTGTGGAGAACAGGCAAGCAAAAGGGGAAGGTGAGCACAGCCAGAGAGCAAAACACATGGTAAAACACTTGTCTGACTATTTGCATGAAGGCAAAAAGGATTTCCTGTGTTCATTTTGAAACTGAATGGATGTTTTGGTTCTCTCTGGCTGTGCAGGAAAGATGAGCCGTGTTTCACTGGGGCTGGGCTGTGTGATGCAGGCTCTGCAGGGTGGGTTTGAAGGATGCTCGTGAAGGTAGCCCTGCCTGGGCTTGCAGCTCCTGGCTCTGTGGCACTCTGAACCTGCCCCTGCCAGGGGCCACGCCACCAAATCAGAGCTGCTCTGGGAGCAGCCTGGCCTGGAGCTTTGCCTGCAGCCTCTCCCTGCCTCCTCCAGGCACAGGAATGGGAGGCTGTTTGCTGTCCAGGCTCCTCTTAGAGGAGCAACCTGGCCTTAGATCTTGGCCTTTGCCTTTTCAGCATTTGCCAAGTCTCAGCGCTTCTCAAATTCAGAGCCTGTATTCTGGCTGGAGCAAGAAGGTGCCTCAGGGCTCGCGGCAAAGGGCCACCTCCGGCCGTGACCTGCTGTCGCTGTATAGCACCCGTCCCTCCTGCCAAGACGGCAGTCGTCTTGCTAAAGAACACAAAGCAAGTGTTCCCTCCGGCTTGCTAGGGATTTTCTCTGCAAAATCTCCAATAAGCCCTGAGCAAAACCCAGAGGCTGGCAGGCCAAGAGGAGGTGGAGGTGAGAGTGGCTGCAGCCTAGCTGCTACCCCTTGGTGATCTGTAACAAGTTCCTGTTCACCATGGCACCAAGATCTCTGCAGAAAGGTTTTGGCAGGTCTCATCTGCACACAGGATACCTTTTCTTTTGCTTCCTCCCCTTCCCCTCATTCTCTTCAGCACCTACAGGACCCTCCTGGCCCTCTACCCCCTCTCTATCTATGCAATTGCCTCCCAGACTGCCGCTATCCTTCCTGCTGGGATCAGATAGGCTGCCTGCACTGCCCCTTGGCTTTTTCCCACCACAGGTGTTTCTCACATTTGCACACCTGCCCATCTGCACAGTTTGGACTGTTCCGCAGGCTTGCTGCAGCCACGCAAGAGCCTGTCACTATGGTCAACTTCTTGTCCACCCATGCTGCTTCTTTAGTGACCACATCCCCCCAGGAAGTGCTGTGGTCAAAGACAGTGTAGGCATGAGCTCGGCAGTGGCCAAGCATCTCTCAGAGGTGTGAGAATAGGGTGCTGGGTTTAGCCCAAGACTTGCTGTATTCAAGTTCTGCTTCAGCAGTGAGAGTATCCCTGCACACACACACACACGGGCCACAGCTGCTTCCATTACCGTGGAGCACCTGCTTCTAGTGGGGGGGCTGATGCTGGGACAGTGGCTTCGGGTTCATCAGGTCTCATGGGGACCAGCCTGCCGCCCCTCACAGCTGGCACCCAGGTTGGCGCGTGTGCGCACGGGAGGGGCAGTGGGAGCCATGCCCGTATGTGGGGGCAGCAGGAGCAGTGTCCCCGCGCGTGTGAGGGGCTGTGTGACGCCTGTCCGTGTGTGCTGTGAGGGGCTGTGTGACGCCTGTCCGTGTGTGCTGTGTGTCCGTGTCCCCGTCCCCGCCGTCCCCCTCGCTCCCTCCGTCCCTGCCCGTCTCCCTCACGCTCGGTCCCCTCGCGCCCCCGTCGCGCGGCGCGGCGGGAACGGCCGCCCCCTGGCGGGCCGCGCGCTCCCCGGCGGGCGGGCAGCC
>VXBU01003660.1:121714-131935 GCA_013400315.1 Bombycilla garrulus
CCGGTCTCACGGCCGGAGCACAGGGGCGGTTTGGGGCGGCAGGGCAGAGAGAGGTGTGTGCTGCCCGGGGCAGTGGGCACGGGCACTCGGAGAGGGCTGTTGCGCCAAACTGATCCCTCAGGGCATCCCTTTCCTGCGGACAGACGCAGACAGGTGCCCGACTTGCTGCCACGCATACGTGTGGCTTGTCATCTTCTGACTTGACTGTTGAACCACCCCACTTGAGATCAAACCGCAAAACTGGCCACCAGGGCCTGAGTGAATCCTCTGAAACCTTCAGTTCGTGACAAAAAAAAAAAAAAANGAGACTAATGGGCCTCTATTCTCTTGCAGCTATTGAGCAGGAGAAGGAATGTGTGAAGTCTTCCTAGAGAGAGATTGCCTGGCAGGAAGAGCGACTACTCAATTATTTTGCTTTGAAATGAATCACGTGGGTTTTTTTAAATTTACATCACGTACATGTATAGAAAACAGCTATATCACCTAACACACTGTCCCACTTTGCTGGCAGCTTTGGCAGGTGGGGGGACAAAGCGTGGTCCTCTCAGTCCATCAGTAGCCTCGCCCGATGCCATCTCTGCTGCTCAGCTGCCTCCTGTGACAGCACTGATCTTGCTCTGATGCAGTGGGGAGATGAGCAAGGGTTGTGGAGGCTTCTGGGCACGGACCCCTTCTGCCTGGGGGCGTGGGGAACCTTTCTGGCCTCACCTCCGGCCTGTGTCTGTCTTGCATATTCTTCACCGACAGTGTTCTGTAGCCTCACTCACAGTTTTTTGTCTTCCTTGGGGGAAAAATGAGAAGTTTATTATAAAATAAAAAATTGTAATGATCTACCTATGGCTTGTGACTTCTTCCCTGACAGAGCTTCTGGCTGTAGCTTGGCTTGCCCTGGAGGGTGGGGAGGGCTCTGCCCGGTGCTGGTTGTTCAGTGTTGCTCAGAGGATGATGTGGGATGGTTCCCTTTGGGGTGAATCCAGCTTTGGGGATTGGTTCCTGGGGAACTGGGAGCATTGCTGGCATGATTGTGCTCCACCACCATTGTGGTTTCTTGGTGAATCTAAAAGCAGAGGCTACCCTGGGTCTTGCTGCCCATGTGGAGGCTGAGTCTCTTGCCTTGGAAAACTTGGTGTCCCCTGCCTAAAACCTTGTGGAGCTGGGCTGGTGCCTTGTCAGCATGGCTGGAGGTGCTGGCAGTGGAGGTGCTGGCCTATGTGCTGCTGCTGTGGGGGCCAAGCCAGCTCTGCCCACCCAGTTCTTGGAGCACAGTTCTGTCACTGCATGGCATTGCCCTTCTGTTCCCCTTGGGCCAACCTCCACCCCCGCCTTCACTGAAGGTGGATTTTGCAGCCCTGTGAGGATGAGTTTGAATGCAGTAGATCCCTTGTGTGCTCTCTGGGCTGATCCCTGCCCTGCAGGGGTGGAGATCCCTGGGTGATTTTGGTTGCCAGCACAGCGTGGGTGAGCTCTGACTGTGCCTACGGGTTTATGCTGAGGCTTCCTGGCTACTGCCAGGACTTCCTCACCTCCACCTGGCCTGCGGGGTCACTGAACACACACAGGCCGCTCACAGAGGAGGTGGAGGCAGACTAGCCAAAACTTGCCACCCAACAGTTTTGGTCAGTGCTCCTAATGAGCTTGGTCAGCTGGGGACAAACACGGGGCTCTTGTGCCTGCCTGGACATGGTCCCTATCTGCCTGGTGCCTCCACCCACGCTGCTGCCAAGGACTGCAAATAACCCTGCCTGTGTGCTTGCCACTGCCTCCACCCTTAAAAAGCAGAACTGAAAGAGTGGCAGGTAAGATTTGGTGTTTGTGTGCTGTTGGGGCAGTGTGTGGGGTTTTCCATGGGGTGAGGGCAGTGAGAGCAGTGCAGAGGCCCAGCTGGGGCTGCTGCTCTGTTGGTCTGAGCACTGGGAAGCCCAGCACATGCCAGGTTGGCTGTGCCGCTTCAGCACTCTGCTGGCCGCAGGACAGAACCCTATCCTGGATGTGGGAATCTTTTTCCCAGTGCCACCAGCCAGGGTGGTTTGTCAGGGTGACAATGTGTCCCTGCTCAGGGCTGGTTTCTCTCATGGAGCAGGGGCAGGCAGGTAAAGCCAGCCTGAAGCCTTTCCTCATCCCTGAGAGCCAGAGGCTGAGTTGAACCAAGTGGAAGCTTGTGGGAGGGAAACACAAAGTGGCAGTGCTGATCTCCCCTCCTCAGTGCTGCTTTGGGGAAAGTGAGGTCTCAGTGGCTGCTTCTGACACCGCCCGGTGCCTCTCCCTGCTGCGTGCTGCAACGGGCCTCTCTGCAGGCATGGAAAAGCATTAGGGAACTTATCTCTGCCTGAGTCACATGGAAGTCTGCAAGGCCACAGCAGGAGTGTCCCCTCCCTGGCACCGCTGTGCTTGCAGTAACTCCCCCTCACCCTGTGCTGTGCACACAAGCGGCAGAGCTTGCCAGGGGTGCTGGGCACCCCAATCCCACAGAGCCAGCTGGTTTGCGAGCCAGGGCTGTGGGGTGCTCCACGTGGCAGGGTGGCTGGGCCAGAGGCTGGCAGTGCTCCAGCGTTGACCCTGAGTCTGTGGAAGCAGCCCACGCATCCTGGGGAGCCATAGAGGTGTTGATGCATCTGGGTTTGGGTTGCTTTTTCACTGCAGCCAACCCAGGCATGTAGCAATACAGATTTAGACATGGGGTTAAGTGCTGGCACAGGCAGGTCTGTACCCCAAGGAAGTCACCCCGGGGGCTGGCAGTCCCAGCCCGGACCCAGGGACATCACCTGGAGCTGGGAGCAGCTCCCCAGCAAACACATCTCCATGTGCTTTGTGGCCGATGTCCTGTGTTCACCTAAAATGAGGGTAGTCCAGGCACTTGTCCCAACCGCATCCCTGCCAGAATGGTGCACAGGAAGAATCAGAACACGTTGCCTGAATGCCCTGTCTACACACCTGAATGCCCTATCCTCAAGAATGGGGGTAAAGAGTAACCTATTTTGCTAACCTGTCCCTGTTGCCAGCAGAATGTGAGTCAGTAAGGGGAGAATCATTACAGAAAAGCCTTTTATATCAGCACTTTCCCTCCCAGATCTTCACTTTTTCACCCTGGCACACATGGGCCCACAGCTGCCAATGGTGTGGGAGGCCAGGACAGCAGCCAGACTGATGTCCCCTGGAAATGTGGTGGCCGCAGCAGCACGGGCTGTCCCAGCAGGCACCCATGCACAGAGGATGCCATCCCAGGAGCTGGGCCTTCCTGGCAGGGCTCTGTGACCCTTCCCTAGCTGGGCACCAGGTGAGTTACTCATGTCAGCCCCTCTTGGCAATGCCAGGAGAACATGATCCATGCCTCTCCCATCCAGGGCCCATCCTGCTGCTTCTGGGCGGTTTCCTCCCATGCTCAGTGAGAGAGTGAGCCGTGGCCTCCCTGCAGAAGGAGGGAGGAGAAGGCTGAGTCACCATCAGGAAGAATTTGGGCAAATACCTGGTGACCAGCAGTGTGAGGTGAATTCAGATCAGGACTTGTGGCTGGGATGGGTGTCTGCCCCTGCCACTGCTCCATCCCCTCTGACTCAGACAGGAGAGGACTTGGCCCACAGACGTGTGGAGGATCACAACCCCATCTCTGGCAGAAGGTGCCTGAGTCAGCCTGTGCATGGCCCTGTACTGGGCTCCCCTGTGCCCCACGGCTCCCTGCCAGCCTGTGGCACCTTCCCCATGTCCCGCAGAACCATGCTGGTTTGCAGCACAACTCCCCCAGGGCAAGGGAGGCTTTTGCACTCTGGCAGACAGGTTTTCCCTTTGCCACTCAGCATCTGGCAGCCCCAGAACTGCAGCAGAAAGTGGTGAGAGCCAAGAGGTGTCAGCGATCAAGGCCTAAGGCAGCTCCTTCATGGCAGGAAATTGCCAACCTCATCCTGAGTTGCGGGTGGCCTAAACAAAGCTCCTTTAGCAGGTGTGTGTTTGGCACCAGAGCAAACAGAATAAGGTGAAGCCAGGCTGCACAGACAGGTGAATGCTGCAGATCCTCAGTGGTGAATCCTGCCCACTCTGACCTCCCTGTTCCCTGTGTCCCTGGGGTAAACCTGTCACCACCTCTGTGCCACTTGGGTTGGCCTTTTTCTGCCTGCACAGACACATTGCCAGGCACAGAGCTCAAACCACCCCATGGTGGCTGAGGTTCAGAGGAGAAGCCAGGGGCAGCAAGCATGAGCTGCCAGGGGAAACCTCTGCTGGGAGTGCTTGGGGAGGATTTGTGCATGGGGACAGCTAAAGAGGAAAGCTTGTGGCTGTAAAAGAGGAAGGCCGAAGAGAAGGAGCAATAGTGGGGAAATGAAAGTGTTGTGTGGGCTGCTGACCACAGTCCTTTGGCACAGGAATTTACAGTAGGACACCACGGTGTGCAAGAGCTGTATGTGATGGGGCCTCTTGGTGACATGGGAAGGAAGGACGGACAAGCTGTCCCCATCCTGTGGTGGGGAGGAGCACTGTGCTGAAGAACCCCCATGGCCACAGAGAAGGAAAGCCACTGTCCCTTTGCACGCACAAAGGCACCCACACAGCCAGCCAGAAACCCTTGGACGCCTGTGCTGGGAAACTGGCCTGTGGGCTGCACTCGCTCAGCACAACCCAACACCTTCCCCAGCAGGGCAAAAGTTATTGCTGCTCTTGAAATAATGCCCCGGAGGTCAGGTTTACCAGCAGGAGCTCACTCATCCCCTGCCAAGTAGGACTCAGCGTGAGTAGTGATGAACCGGGAGCACGCGGAGCTCCTGCTCAGGCCCGGGCTCCTGCCAGCACCTGGCTCCACACAAAGCCGGGAAGTCACGCCCGGGTCCCCTGCAGCCCGCCCTGCCCGCATTTGCCGGGGCTGTCGCCGGCTCGAGGCGCAGGTGGCAGCAGCCTGGCTGCGTGCCTCGGCCGGCGACACGCCGGGCATGCGGAACCTTGGGGGCTCCCAGCCGGCTCCTGACAGCGGCCAGAGCTCAGGGCTCGCTCCGGGCCCCCCCGAGTGCATTCTGCAGATTCCCGCGGGCCGCAGGGGCCGTGCCCGGAGCTGCGACAGCATGTGCTCCCGGGAACGCGGCTCCGGTGTCTGCGGCAGCGCCCGCACTCGCACCCAGCCGGGGCAGCTGACGGAGCAGAGCAGCGCTTTATTTTAGGAAGCAGCTGGCTCACACAGGAGACATTGTTTATCATCTTTCTTGCCTCTGGTGTTTTATTACAAAGGATTATGGCATGAAAAGCCATTTTGTTCCCCTTTTCCCAATGCTTAGCCCCCTCTCCATGATTTATTCTTCTCCACAGGCAACAGCTGGGGTATGACATCCCAGGAAGTGGAGGGGAAAGTAAGGTGGGAGCTCAAACCCATGGCAGCGATGCAGCAAGGTTGCATCCAATGCCCAAGTCATGGTACAGCAGTCAGGGGTTTGCCAGGGTCCCTGAGGCTGCTCATGCACTTTTGTGATGTGAGGGGTGGAAAAACAAAATCAAAGCCTTTCCATGGTGGGTAAGGAAATGTCACCTCACTCTGTCTGGACAGCACAGAGATCAGTGTCCTCTCCCAGGACACTGCTGTCCCCAAGCCTGTGTGCCCCACTGCCAGTGCTGGTGGCATCCTGTGGTATCACAGCCCCAAACCTGCTGGGATGAACCTCTATGGGAATCTTCTGCTGCCCAGGGGGAGGCTGGGGCCAGGCTGGGCACAGCGTGGAGCAGGGTACAAGTTCAACACAGTGGGTGGGGTGCAGGGTACAAACTGGGGGCCAGCTTGGGAATATGATCCTTTGCCACTCGCCACAGAATCAACTTCAGGCAGGACAGAGGCACCTCCAGAGCCACAGCAGGAGCAGCTTCTCTCTGTTCCTCTATCCAGGTTCTTTCCTTGCCAAGCGACAGCCAGGATACCATGTGGCCCCTGTCCCCCACCTCTGTCCCTGCTGCCATGTGCCTTTCCTGTGGGTCCCAGAGCAGAGTCCGTGGCAGCACAGGCTGAACTCCCCTCTGCCTGTTTCCAAGACAGACAGCCTCCATGCCTGACAGACTGCTCTGTGGTTTTCCAGGAACCAGCTCCAGAGCCAGGGGCAGCAGATAAGCATGTTGCAACAGATGCCTTGTGCTGTTTCCCGAAGGCCCATCCTGTCTGTGCACCTACATCAGGGTAGAAGTGTGTCTGGTGCTGCCTCCTATGGTGCTACCTGCTCTGCCACCTTGCCATTTAGCATGTCCCCACAAACCAGGCAAGGGGCTCTGGGGAAGAGCTGGGGATGGGCAGGGAGGTGAGGGCAGTGCTGTGTGGCTCAGCCCCTGCCAGGCCTGCGGTTGCACTGAAGCTGGGACAAGCCCCTGCCTGCAGTGTTGTGTCTGAGAGGCAGCTCTGCAGCCCAGGCATGTCCCCCTCCCTGCTGCCTCAGACCAGCTCACGAAAACAACAGAGGTCATTTCTGTAGGGCAGGTCGAGCTCTGTGGAGTAGAGCAGGATGAATGACAGGGTCTTCCCCAGCTTTGCTCCACCTATGGAGCTCCATTCTGGGGAGAGAAACGGATGATGGGGTACCTGGCAACCTGCTGCGAGCTGTAGGCTCAGGGCAATGCAGGTGGCCAGGGCTAGGGGTGGCAGGACTGCTCAGGGGGTTCCTGTGCTGGGAAGTGTTTCAGAGCAGATGCCACAGGCTGGAGCTGCTGCTGGGTACATGCCTTGGAGAACAGCTGCAGAGCCGTGCACCGGGGCTGGAACAAAGGCAGAGCCCCAAGCCCCAGCTGCAGCACGGGACGTGTGATGAATTAATCGGGCCATGAGCTGGCAGCATTGTGTGACCACAGGCTGGCAGGGGGTCCAAGCTGGATCAGGGCTCCTCACCTTGGCACCAGCTTCCTGTTGTTCGCCCTAACTCCCAGGACTGGCAGTGAGAGCCAAGCAGCCACACACGTGCTGCAGTCTCTCTGGGCAGGGATGCAGCTGAGCCAGGGGAGGAAAACCTCTCATGCTGAAGGAGCCCTGCAGAGTCCCTGCCCCAGAGCAGCCCTGCTCACCCAGCACACGGCTCCTGGGCCATGTCCTCATCTCCAGAGAAATCCCCCTGGTGCCCAGGACCCACAGGCAAGGTCCCATCCTGCCCATGGGGCCAGTGCTGCTCTCAGCAGGTTCCCACCAGCACAAGGTCATGCCCAGATAAGCCCGTTCCTTAACTTGTGCTTTAGTCACAGTAGTTACTAAGTAGGCAGCTCCTGTTGGGTCACAGTGTTTGTTGGCTGCATTTCTTATCTCTTTACTTTGCTGGGCTTTGGGAACACGTTAGTACAAACCATGGCTCTGTGCTTTGCCCTGGCACTGATGGCCTTGCTCTGCTGGGGGAGCTGCCTTGTGGAGAGGATCAGGGAATACACCTCCCTCTCCTTACCCAGGACTGATGTGGGTGGCTTTATTGTGCAGGCTCACAAAGTCCCTGCTCACCCTTACTGGTAATTAACAACTACGGGTTTGTGGCAGCAATTTACAGTCTCTGCAGACAGCTCCTCTCAAGTGTGAGGGCAATATATATATTCAGGGAAGATCTTGTGAACTACTCAGCAAAGTGGACCAGCACAGGTGAAGGCATCCAGCACCTGAGAGAATTCAGTGGTGCTGGAGGTCATCATCAGTGATCTAGACAATGATGATGCCTCCAAGGTCCAGACTGTGTTCTGTGCACACAGGCGGTGTGGAGGAAGGTGATTCAGAGTGCCCCAGTGTCATTCTGGCAGCTTGGCAGCAATGTAATGTCCAGATATGAAAACACCAGCTGTGAAGAAAACACCTTCTTGGCTGCAGAACTATGATGAAATATCTGTCCCTCCTTATCCCTATCAGCCAGTGCCTTGGCTGTCAGCAGCACTCCAAGAAGTCAGTCCCCTCCTGCCCTGGTCAGAGGGAGAGTGAACTCCAGATGCATGTGCTGTACTCTCTTCTTGCTTGAGCAGGCAAGGACAACAAGCAGAGGGATGATGAACCCAGCTTTAAGCAGAAAACCCGTGTACGAGACGTGAGAGGGAAGAAAGCTGTTAAGAGGAGGAAATCCTGAGAAGGCTGCCAATATAATTGCTGTAGAGACACAAGAATGCAATCATCTTTCAGAGCAGCCACTATGAGTGCTTAAGCCCTACTTCCCAGAAAGCAGCTGGACATCACCTGCTTATGGGAAGGAGAGAATAAATCCTTTGCTTTCCTTAGCTTCTGCATGCAGCTTTTGCTTTATTAATCTGCCTTTATCTTGACCCACCAGTTCTTTTCCATCTTACTTTCTCCCCGCCCTATCCTGCTGAGGAAGGGAGTTCTACAGCAGTTGGTGGGTACCTGGTATCCACCACAGAGGCCAAATATGTTGTTGTCCAGCTCAGCAAGACAACCAGACTGCAGCCACTGAGAGCCAAAACAGACCTGGGACATCCTTGCTCAGGTGGGCAAGCGACTCCAACAGCTGCCAGCACCCACAGATTACACTGGAGGTACACGGGGGCCCCTCGAGCATGAGCACGGTCAGCTGGGGTCACTGACCATGTGGCGTCTTTGGCTGAGCTGCAGGGACGTGCTGCCGTCCCTAAACCCTGCAGGCAGCATCCCCTGAGGATTAGGTGTCTGCCAGGCCTGACAGCGGTGGTGCAGGAAGGCAGAGCATGGCACTGTGCTGTTGCCTTGGCAGGATCTGTCGAGGTGGCTCTTTCTTGTTCAGGATCAGGGCTCGCCGCTTACATGCTAAATCAGATCCCTAATCAATAAATACTGGCAAGTAGCAGGATTGAATGGCTGCCAGGCAAAGGGAGCCTGGCAGGGGCAAATGTGCCATGCTCAGAGACTCACTCCAGCCATGCATGGTTCTGACAGAGCTGGCATGGGGATCTGGACTGGTCTGGAGGGATGTCCCAGAGGGTGGTGCAGGGTGGTCTGCCACTGGTACCAGCAGCACCCTGCGCTTGTGCCCTGGTGCTGCTGTGTACAGCAGTACCCCAAATGCACACTCCTGGAGCTCCCACATTTTCCCCGGGCTGCCCTGGTCCCCTACTGCCAACCTTGGGCCCTTGTGCTGCCCACCCCCTCCTCACCCCACTAGGCTTCCCTTGTTCCCTATCTCTTCTGACAGAGCACTGAGGCCAGTATTAATATAATCCCTGGCTTAATACAAATCCTCCTCCCATCTCATGCTTTCCCGGGGTGAGAAGGTAATGGATGCACTCTTGTGGCACTCACTCGGCCCTGTAGCTGATGCAGGATCCAGATGGCCAAAAGCCTTGGATGTCCATACCAGGGGTCCCTGTTCTTCCCCCTCTGGAGAAGGTGTGCAAGGCATGCCACAGCCCCAGTGAGATGTGTTCTCGAGTTTCAAAGGTGTATCTCGGTCAGCACCAGGCACTCTTAGGAAGAAGAGTTGATGATGCCAACCACAGGGGAACACAAAAGTGGCTGCTGCTCCCCAAAACCCCCTCTGCAGCCACCTGCTCTCTCTGCTCTCACTGTCTGGGCGAGGCTGGCATGACCTTGCCACAATTTTCCCCTTCAACTCTCTGTAATGTTTCTATTAGCTGTTCTTCCCCGGAAACCTTAAAGACATTCTCGCTCCTGGTCCTGTGGGCGTTTGTGAGGGTAGGGGAGTCTTGCTCTTTTGGGCAGCTGTCACTGAAGTGACAGAGTGGGGACAGGGGGACTATGAAAGGAGTGACAGGGGCAGGCATTGAGGGGACACACTGTGAGGAGAGTGACAGGGGCAGGTAGTGAGGCAGGAGTTTGAGGGGAGTGACAGGGAAGGGCGGTGAGGGGATGAGGTGCGACATGTGGGACTGTGAGGAGACGGGAGATCGGGGAGTGACAGGGACTGGCATTAAGGGGGCTGCGGGGGACAGGGGACATGTGGGGACTGTGAGAAGAGTGACAGAGGGGACTGCAAGGCGGCACAGGTGGCACTGTGAGGGGAGTGCCGGGGGCGAGCAGTGCGGGGCTGAGGGCCACAGGGGGGACATGCAAGGTCTGTGGAGGGGAGTGACGGGGAGGACTGTGAGGGGTTGACCTGAGGGACTGTTTGGGAGAGTGCCAGGGCGGGCAGTGAGGGGCTTCAGGGCACACGGGGACATTGAGGGGACGGGATATCGAGGAGTGACAGGGGGGGGAGCGAGGGGCCACAAGTGGGGCTGTGAGGAGGGACTGTGAGGGGGCTGAGGAGGCACACGGGCGACATGCGGGACTGTGATGGGACAGAGAAGGCACAGGGGAGA
>VXBU01003660.1:132133-164205 GCA_013400315.1 Bombycilla garrulus
CCTGCGCCCCGCGGGCCGGGCGGCGGCGGCGGCGGCCGGAGGGCGGTCAGGGTGAGGTAAGGGCGGGCCCGGCGCCGCCGCCCCCGGCCTGGGCACCCGCGGAGGGGGGGCTGGAGAGCCGCCTCTTCACCCCGGCCCGTGTCGAGAGGGCCCCTCGCGGGTGCCGCTCTTGGGCTGCGGGCACCTCCCTGGCCGCTCCCCTGGGGCGGGATGGGACCCGCCGGAGGGTCTCGCCTCCGCCGAGCCGCGTCCTGGGGAGCGGGGGGGAGTCGGACCCGGCGTGCCCACCCCGCTGTTGTTACCCGCACACAGGTGCTCGTGCCCTGCGAGAGCGGGGCGGCCCTGCTGCAGTGGGGATCAGCCTCCGGGATAGCTGGCAGCGGGGCCAGCGATGTCACGGCTGTGTCACGGCTGCCGGCAGCGTGCTGACCTGCAGGTCTGGAGCAGCCCGACACAACCTATTAGTCGTTTTTAAAACGAGTCACTTGCTAACAGAGCATTTCTAAACAGAAACTCTGCTCGGGGCTCATGGCCTGTGCAAGGAGGGGCTTTGGTGACAGTCACTGTCTTAAACATCCCTCAGGAAGGTTTGGGAAAGGAACAAGGGTATTGAACAGCTCACCTGCTCACGGGATGAGATTCCCGCTAAGCCATAGGGATCTGTGCTGCAGTTCCTGTTTGCCTCTTCTGACATTTGCATTTTGGTCTTTGCTTTAGAACTACTGGGTCACTGTTCCTCTAATAGCCCATCAGGTTAACTCAGCTGTGCTTGGTTTGAGGTGTTTCTGTGCAGGGAAGTGAAATTTGTGAGCCTTTTGTGCAGAAAGTTCAGAAACTCAAAGCAGAAGTTTCTGCATTTGGCTTTGAGGTAAGCACTGTTTGAAAGGGCTGCAAGAAGAGCAGAACCAAGATTGAACAGGGCCCCCCGAGGTTAAGGCAGAAAGCAGAGTTTGGCCTGGAAGGAGTAGGAGTACTGATCTGAGCAGTGCCACACACTTCTGCTTCAGTGGGTTGGAGATGTCATTACTAAGCAGCACTACTCATCCACACCCTTCCCAGGAATGTTGGTAGCAGGTGGAAGCAAGCTCCGTGTCTTCTAATATCAGGCTATAACCAGCTGCCTCGCTTTCCTGGTTAGTGGATTCAGGTGTGTGTTCAGTCCTCAGATCAGATTCCAGGGTGTGTGAGGAGGCTGGACGAGCAGATCACAGTTACTATCATCCCCTGGATTGAGGGGAAATGCAGGGTGCACAGCCTGTGCTCTCATGTCAGAGCTCCTTCAGTTTGTTCTGTTCCTACCTGGGGTTCAGCAGGCACATTGTACTCGCTCTGAAATGGGCTGTGTGCCATTTCACTCAGGGCAGGGGAAACTCCTCAGCGCTTTGTTCTTGCTGTTTTACTCCAGCCATCAGTACTGCACGTGCAGGTTCCTAGAGTTCTGCTGTTGTTCTTCCATCCTCCATCAACATCACAAACTGAAAGACAAGGAGGGCAGCTCTGGTAACCTTGATGACTGATGTTTGTTTTTTAGTGACTGAAACACTGGAGGAAGGTGTTCCTGGGCAGTGCTGGAGACAGAGCAGGTACGGTACAACAGCCAAACAAATCTCTTACTCCATATCAGGCCTTTACCGTAGCCTGCAGAGTGTCCCTGGGAGGGGGAGGATGCCTTGGCACTTGGCCTTGAGGGTGCTGACTAAGGAACCTGTGGTGTCTGGGTTGTTGCAATGTGAACTTGCAGCTGAGGCTGAGCAAACTGGGCTGTGACAGGCGCTGCCAGCAAAGAGCAGCCGGTGCCTGTGCCTGGGAAACCCCTTCCGAGCCGCGGAGATCACGCGCAGCTCTGCTGGCAAGGTGAGTCAGCATCCTTAGGGTGATTAAGAACTGGCTTGACAAATTACTTGTGTTGTTATTAGACCTGCACGTCTGTTACATCCTTCCAGTAGGGCAAGTCAGAGAGGAGAAATTATTTAGCTGGTGATGGTACAGTGGAAAGGAAGGCCTGGTGATGGGCACCCCTGGTGATTTTGCTGTTTGTGTGATAGCCCACAGGATGCAGGCCCGGAGAGATGTTTTAAGTAGTGGTGATGTGTTTGGAAAAACTGGACAAGCTTTCTGATACAGAGTTTTCACCAAAAGCAGTGTAATTGATACTAAATCTCAACAGTTGTTTTTACCTTGCACTTAAAGGGATCATGTGCTGCATCCGTTTTGGACCTGGCAGAGGACTTGAATGCCAGAAAGTTTGTCCAGTTCCCAGCTCTAAACTCTCTCATAAGAGAGATGAGGATAATAAAGTCTCTATAAAAAGAGACATCACCTCTTGTATACAAAATTTCAGAAGTGAGGATGGAAATACCGTATTCCATTCTCTGTGTGTCTTTCTGCAGAACCCACAAGTCAGATGGCTGTTCTGTACTATTTCTGAACCCTGCAGGTTGCCTTGGTAGCCTGCCCCTCTGTCCTGCTGCAATGAGTGGGAAGTCCTTGCTCCTGAAGGTCATTCTCCTTGGAGATGGTGGCGTTGGGAAGAGCTCCCTCATGAACCGGTACGTCACCAACAAGTTTGACTCGCAGGCGTTCCACACGATTGGGGTGGAGTTCTTGAACCGGGACCTGGAGGTGGACGGGCGTTTTGTGACCCTGCAGATCTGGGACACTGCGGGCCAGGAGAGGTTCAAGAGCCTGCGGACGCCCTTTTACCGGGGAGCAGACTGCTGCCTGCTGACCTTCAGCGTGGATGACCGGCAGAGCTTTGAGAACCTCAGTAACTGGCAGAAGGAGTTCATCTATTACGCCGATGTGAAGGACCCCGAACACTTCCCGTTCGTGGTCCTGGGCAACAAGATAGACAAACTGGAGAGGCAGGTGAGCACAGAGGAGGCGCGGGCCTGGTGCATGGAGAACGGTAACTATCCGTACCTGGAGACTAGTGCCAAGGATGACACCAATGTCACTGTGGCCTTTGAGGAAGCCGTGCGCCAGGTGCTGGCGGTGGAGGAGCAGCTGGAGCACTGCATGCTGGGCCACACCATCGACCTCAACTCCAGCTCCAAGTCGGGCTCCTCCTGCTGTTGAGAGTGCTTTGGGAGCCAGCAGCTGGATCAGAACACACCTGGGCTGCCCTGGGGCACTCTGGGGAGTGGCCACAAGGACAAGAGGTGGTTTGCTCACTGGGGAGCTGCAGCCTCGCCATCTGAATCCTGCCTGGAGTTTTCAGGCACAGAGCATGTATCTGCAGGAGGGAGCTGTTAACAGAGCATGTGAGCATAGTTTTGCTTTCATCTCTGTCTGTTTAAGCAGGTTTAAAGGGCTGAGTTAAAGTCCTTTAAGTTCCCTAAAGACAATAGGGATTTGTTCTGTACCAAGAACTGCCTGCAGAGCAAAGCTGAGAGCATCCTAGACACTGAAGTATTTTAGTCCTGAAATAAAAAAAATATTAGACCCACTCATGACCATACTGCCAAAGGAAATCCCACTCAGCATACTGAACAAAACCTGTTGTAAAGACTCTGGCCCATGTGACTGTGAGAAAGCCAAATACTGGAGTAGCTGGGATGTGTGCCTCTTGTTTGGAATAAGTGCATTGTGTCCTGAGGCTAAATTGTGATGAGAATTGTGAGAGCTCTGACCTGAAGCAACATATGAAGGAGAGATGGGCCTGTGTTTGAATGTGACAGCATTGTTTCTTCACAGCTGCTATTTCTGGTCTGGTTTTCCTCACCTCTAACTTTGTCTTGTGTGAGTGTTATTTTTTGGAGAGACTGTCTGCTTGTTGTTTGTTACATGTTTCCTTGTGTCTTGTGGAAGCTCAACCTTGAAGCCCTGGGTGAAAAACACCGATGTGGACGCTCAGTGGGTCATGTCAAAGGGTTACTCAGGAGATGTGGAATGTGACACTTCAGCTGGTTTGTGTCACAAGTAATCACTGTGTTCAGGTGACGTGCTCCAGCAGAGCAGATGGCAGGTGGGTGTCTCCTGGCTGTGCAGGTGGTTGTGGGGCTCAGGCATGGTCAGCTGTTAAGCCCACTGGCTGTGTGCCCCCAGTCACCACCGTGCCTCATCAGCTGGCACATCCATGCCTTCAGTTGCTCTGGTGTGGATGTTCCCATCTGAATGCTGCAGCACGGAACCACTCACCTGTTGTGTGAGCATGTATGAGCAGCACGGTGCTGCTGAGCACAGTTAGCCCATGCCATCAGCCTGGCCCTTGATCCCTCCTGGGAAATCCAGGCTGTTTTATCTGTAATTCCTGTGACAGACTGGTCAGGAGTGTCTGCTCAGTTATCTGGCTGCTGTCTTGAATCTGGGAGGGAGAAAGCTGCACCGCTTTCTATGTTCAACGTGGCTGAAAAATGGGCATGGGGGGCCCAAGGAGCCTTCTGGAAGGGATGCCAGGCTTTGCTGCCATGTGCCCTCTGCTAGGTGTTAGTCCAGGCTGGCTGTGTAGCAGAGATGAGCTTGCTGACTGCTGTCTTTGCTGTTCAAACCTCGTGCCCTGCAGCCTCCCGTGCAAGCGTTTGGCCAGAGCTGTGACTGCCCACAGGCACGTAGGAGCCTGCCCTGAGCACGTACCCGCTCTGATCAGCTGCTGGGTGGTAAATTTTGTAGCTCAAATCAAGCAACCCTCCCTTAAGCTGTGCTTTAGAGCAGGGCAGTCTCTGCCCTGTGCTGGCAGCTTGTCCCCATCACGGCGCAGTCTCTGAGCATGCAGAGCATGAACATTCCCCCATGTCCTCTGGGGTAACCCAGGGACATCTTGCCCCTCTCTGCAGGGCAACTGTGTGTGGAAGGGACTGGAGTATTAATGCTTTAGAGGGATCTAATTTCTAAATGGGTCTGAACAGTTGTATTCATGGGGAGTGAATGCTATCTAGGCAGCTCTTGCAATCTCTGGAAAAACAGGTCCCTTAAGGAGAAGGTTCTGCCTCTGTAGGTGAAAGAGATTTTTACAGGATGTTATTGTTACTGTTTATTTAACCATGTCCAACCTCCTGAGGCCTCTAGATTTTTCTTCATTAGCACTGTGTGATATTTCCTTCAAGGTCCCAGGCTCTGTGAGCTGTGGTTCCAGTTTCCATCCCTGAGCAGCCTCGTTCCCTGGAGCTGCTTTGTGCAGGGGCTCAGGGTCAGAACAGACTCAAGCCCCCGTGTGCTGGCCAGCCCTGCCATGGGGGCTGCTGGGGGAGCTCCCTGCAGGTGGAACTGTCACTTCCCTGGATCTCCTGGAATCTGTGTGAGGACTGGCACCTCCTGTGGAGGAGGTCAGAGATTCAGCATGCCACAGTGCAGGAGGCACCTGTGCAGCTGTTTGCAGCACCCTGGTAGCTAAAGAGCCTCATTATGCACATGTTACACAGCACCTTTTATTTCTAACAGACATTGGATCACTGACTTTTTTTATATTAAAACCCCCTATTATATTAGGCTTATGTGTTTGGGTTTTTTTTAAAGGTAGAGTATAATATATTTCAGTTGTTTAATTTATTTTAAATGAAACGCACAATTCCCAAAGGAGCCAGTATTTTGAACTCTGTTGCAAGTTCAGTGCCAACAGCCATCCCTTTCCTTGTGTCCACTCGTGCTGCTGCGGTTGTTGCTATTGCTACAGAACTGGAATTGTAAAACCAAGATTCTACCTTTATTTAAGCAAATAAAACATGGATGTATTCAAGTGAGTTTGGGAAGTGGCTGCCTTCTTGGTTTATGAATGTTCAAGTCAGTTTTTGTTTTTCTTCTGACTGGTTAGTTACAGCATTTTGCAGAGAGAAGTCACTAAGGGATCAGAGGGATATCCCTACCTATTCTACCTGCACCAGGAGCTGAAGGATCAGAACTCAACAGCTGAATCCAGTGACCAGTTTTGTCTTTTCAAGAGAATCAAAAAACAGTTTCAGAACAGAAATATTCCACATGGCTTCCTTCTGTCACTACATCTTAAATTCTCTGCCTGGGCTCTCAGCAGCAAGTCCGGTACTTTCCTGTGGATTCTTCCGGTGATCTTGGAACTGGTTCCTCGGGCTCCAGGGGGCTTTAACCAGGCATGATTTCCATAGGATGCTGAGAAGGAAATCAGCATATGGAGACTCTTCTCTTTCACTGTCCTGCCAGGGTGGCTGCTTATTTTGGGAGGCTTTCTCTGTGTTTGCAGAGCCTGTGCCTGCTGTTTCTTTTGGCAGAACCTTTTAGTTTGTTTTCCTCCCAGGTCTGCTTGCACTGTCCATGATTCCAGGAGGCAGAGTAGGGTCCAAAGTCCTTGCAAATCGTGCATTTTAAATGTGGGCTGGGGTATCTGGGGTCCTCCAACATTTTACTTCAGCCATTTCAAAAGGCAGCTGAAAACACTGTCAACACTGATGGGAGATGTCTCTGGCCTGGGAGCGCTGTGGGGTTTGGGTGAGGCTGCCTCACATCAGAAGGGTCTGAAAGCACCAGGAACTGCTGACTCCCCTGCTGTGAAGTGTTTGTTAGTGCAGGCAGAGGCAGGAGCCAGAGTGAGGCCATTCCCTCATTCCCCACTTCCCACTGAAAGCTGTGGCAGAGGGCTCAGTAGATTTTGTCATGGGTTGGGGAGAGGATGGAGGGCAAAGGAGTGTTTCCAAAGGAAAGCAGTGAGCTGTGCAGTGAGGAACAGATGCTGTAGCATATCCCAGTGTGTTTGGAGAGGATGAGAGGTGAGGAGTGTCCTGATCCCATTCATCTTTCTCTCCCACAGCCCTCCTGAGGACTCTGCTGCTCTGGGCTGGGTACTGCCCCTGAAAGGCCACACAACTGCTTGGTGGTGTTCTGAGGAAACTGGATTCTCCTCAAGAGCCACTCTGAGGAGTGCCAGTGGCTGCAGGTGCCCTGGGGCTGCTCTCTGGGTGACCAGGGGTGTTCCCTGAGTGCAGCTCCTCCTCAGCTCTGGGGCTGCTGCTCAAGGCACCAAATTGTGAGGAGATTCATGGCATCTCTGGATCCAGCATATTCTCTGTGAATTTGAGGCTGAGCAGAAAGAATAAAGAGTTAAAAATGCCCCTTTAGGAGCCTCTGAACCCTACTCCAAGCTCCAGTTCCAAACAGGGGTGTGAGGACAGTGCTGACACTGGGGCACTGGCCCATCTAGACTGAGGAGCGCTCTGCAGTGCCCAGGTGGGAGGTGGTGGCAGCTCCCTCAGTGATTCTCTGAGGGCCGCAGATGCATCAGAGTCCCTTGACAGGGAGATTGGGTGATCTGTGAAACGGTGGATTACCTGCTGAGGTCATTGTTTCCCTGCAAAAGCAATCAGAGATGGACAGGGATATCCCCAGCCCCAGTGCGTGTGTGGCTGGTGCAGCAGCTCTTTCTTTGTGGCTTCCTGAGGTCCCTTGGGGGCTGATGCACATGGCCGTATGCAGGTACAGGACTTCTGGAACAGGCTGCCCAGAGAAGTTTCCCATCCCTGGAAGTGTTTAAGCCCAGACTGAATAGAGCTCTGAGCAGTCTGCTCTAGTGGAAGTTGTCCCTGCCCATGGCTGGGGGTCAATTCTGGGTGATTGTTAAGGTCTCTTTGAACCCAAGCCATTCTATGATTCTGTGACTGTCCACTTACTATTCCCTCCTCGTCTTCAGACATCCCCCTGGCAGAGCTGGGCTGTGCAGAGATGGGGAGAAAGCAGCTGGGTGCTTCATTGGAGGCAGGTGAGGGCTTTATCCAGGGCAGGCGGGTGTCAGTACCATGCCACGGCCCTGGCAGGCAGAGCTGCTTGTCCAAAACACAGCTCTGTACTAGTCACTGTGGAGAAACCTGCCCTAGCGGAAACCAGCACATCATCCTGTCCAGGGCTGGCTCCGAATCCGTGCTGAGAGAAGCGAGCCTTTGGTGGTGATTTTGGTGTGTCCTGGTGGGCTCTCTCTGTTCCCGAGACTCCGGGCAGGGATCCCCAGGAAGCACCGTCAGCCGGGGCCGGGCAGCGCAGGGACGGGGACCGGGGCTGGGGGGGGAACCGGGGCTCGCCGCCGCTTGCCTCGCTGCCCGAGGAGCCGCCGCTGCATCCACCGGCCGCGGGGAGGAGCCGCAGGACCGGGGATGCGCACCCGGAGGCTCGGGGATGCGGGGAGGAACCGGGAGCAGCATCAGCCCGGCGGCTCTTCGCCCTTGGGGGCTGCCTGAGCCAGGGCTGGGGGCCCGGGGTCATCACCAACACCCCCTGGGTGCCGCCATCCCTCCCCTCTCTTCTCCTGTCCCCGAGTCACACAGGGCCGTGTCCCGGGCGGCAGGGCACAGGATGGAGGGACGGGAGCTGCCTCGCCTTCTTGCCAGCACGCCAGCCCGTGGGACTTGCTCCAGGGTCCCTTTCTCTGGTCCAGCCATTGTGGGAGCAAAGAACAGTCACATTTCAGCCGCTAGACAAGGGAAAACAGGTGATTGCCCTGGGTGCCCTGCTTGGAGCTCTCCTGGTTTACAGAGATGCCGTTTGGTACGCGGCTGAGCTTATTCCCTGTCTTTTCTCAGCCAGTTCCTGGAGGGCGCTGGGTGCCCACGAAAGGAGCTGTGAGGGCAGGTCCCATGTCCCCAGGTGCGGTGACAGCGGGGCATGGCCGAGGGCACACCTGATGAGGCTGCATGTGTCCTTTGGCCCTCGGGTTCGCCCGGCGCCCTGGCCTTGCTGGCTGCTCTCACACCCAGCTCGCAGTCGCTGTCCCCGGCCCTCACCGCGGCCGGGGGGGCACCAGTCTCTGCCAGGGGAAAGAGATGGTGTTTTGTTCCCCAGCTCGCTCCTGCCCAGCGGCTGATTGTGCACACACAGGACCCTTTCAGCACGGGGAGAGGAGGGTGATGGCATCTGGGAACGCGGGGAACAAAGGGCCCCATTGATGCCGGCTGCAGCCCCACGGCTTTCTGTGAGCCAGGGCAAGGCCGAGCTGGGCCGCTGAGCTGGGGCAGCAGCAGCAGTGCATGAGCTAAACCTCCCCTGGCCAGGCTGCATGGGCAACTTTGCTGCCTGTTCAGAGAGGGATGAAGCCAGGCAAGAGGCAGGGGAGTGGGATTTGGGCTAGAGTCCCATTTAGGAAGAATAGTGAAGGTCCCACCCTGCTAATCCTGGGCATGTGGCTGTGCCTGAAATCTGCATTTTTGGACAGACCAGTGGGGATGGGAGCATCCCTCTGTGGCCTCACTCCCTGGAGGCCCCTGAGCACAGCTCCTGGGGAGATTTCCAAGAGAAACAGCATTTGAATCAATAATTTTTGAGCAGCTGCTGTGGAAAGATGCATCTAAGGGTTTTTGGGGCAGGAAGGCAGCAGCTAATGCCCTCTCACACACCAGCACCACACACACCATTAACAGTCCTGCAGCAAATGGCACCGCGGAGCCACAGGCAGGACATGCAGGGCTCTGTGACAGCCCAGTGTGCCCATGTTCCTGAACAAGATCACCCTGTTCCACAGAGGGATGTGAGTGAGAGAATCGCCCACCCTGCATGGCTCTGGACATGTTCATCCCACACACGCTGCCTCAGTGCCAGCCAGCTTGGCTGGAGCTGCCTTGTTAGTTTTGTTGTGGTTTTGTTGTGATTTTGTTGTGCTACATGAGGAGACACAGCAGAGGCTGTCACCGTGTGGGCTGAGTGTCAAAGGGCAGCAGCCACACCAAACACAAGCAAGCAGCTGCTACAAGACCCCAGCTTTCCTCAGGGTAGCTGGAGGAGAAATAAGAAATTTTAAGCCCCCCCCCACACACACACACAGCTGGGAACAATGATTTTGAAGTCAGAGTTATGAACCTCGTGGCTGGAGTGGGCAGAGCCCTGCAGGGGCTGCTGACCCACACATGGTTCAGCAAGTGCTGCTCCTCTGAGACTTTCTCCTCTGCAGCCTCCCTTTCCCTGGAGAGCCTCCCCTTTTCTTGTTGAGAGTGGGAGGTGGGAAAGCCAACACAACAAATGGACAGGCAGACGTACATCTTGTTCAGAATGTTCTTAATTTTAATGTATTTTCTTTAATTTCTATAAAATACATCCTGTAAGATAAGTCTTTAAAAACTTGCTCCTTTTTATTGCTGGTTAACAAGTTGAAATTCTAGATCAGAAATGAGGGAAACAATTTCAGTTGATTAACTCTTTTTGCCTCTGTGTGTGTGTGTTTGTGTGTGTGCGTGTGTGGGGTCTGGGGACAAGGGTGGGAAGGAGGACCTGGTTATTTTTTGTTAAATGGGTATGAAAAAAACCCCCAGCAAATCCCCAAGAGAGATAGCATTGATGTGAATTTCCAGATCTTGACTGGTTTCTCCTCACCCTGCCACCCCTCCTGGCATCTCCCCCCTCCCCATCCCATGTGCGTTGGTAGCCTGGCCAACCTATTTCAGCATTCCCGGTGGCAAGGATCCTTCAAATGCACTGCTCAGCAGATCTGCCTCCTTATCCTTGCCCCTGCTGAAACCAGCACTTAAAAATATACATAACAATAATACAGACATGAAAAAAGAAAAAATTCCATGCAAGATGGAGCTACAGTCTGCCACTGGAATTAGTTTGTCCAATAAATAAACACAAAGATTAGCATTAAGGAGAGAGGCAGGCAGAGCAAAACAAATCAGTTGTCAGGGAGGACTGGAAACAGCACTTCTGCAGATCTGGCTGGACCCATGCTACCCAGCCAGAGGGCTTTCCTCCAACTGGAGAACAGTCATGTAGGAGAGGACTCCACCCACCCCCTTGAGCCCCTACCCCTCTCCATGGGAAGAGACTGGCACCAGAAAGGATCTGGATTGCAGAGAAGGGCTGTGTTTGCACCCTGTCACCCCCAAACCGCCACCTTTCCTTCCCTCCTCCATTCCTTCATGGGTTTCACCTGGAAGCGAGATGCTGCCAGTCCCTCCTGCCCTGGCAGGCACGAGACGGCTGTCCTGACTGGCAGGGAGAGAAGTGAGGGAACGAGGGGACAGGAGGAGGGACAGTTACATCTGACAAAGGGGGGAGCGAGCCGGGCCCTCCGGCACAGCGGAGGTTAGAGGAGCAGACGTCACCCCGGAGAAGAGCACCATTGCGAAGGGCACTGGCAGGGCAGGCCGGGCACGCGGTGCCGACGTTGTCCCCTGCCCGCGGAGGGATGGCTCTGGCTTTACGCTCCCAGGGCTTGCTGCAGAGGTGTCCCCTCCTCAGTCAAACCTACTTGCTGCCTCTCTGCTGCCTGGAGGGTAAAGCCAAGAGTCCCCCTTGTCTACAGAGACACCAAACTCCTTTAGGCTTTAATAGGGGCAGCTGGGTTAGGGCTTTATCGGCATTGGGATCAGCACTCTCTTCTCCACACTGGGAAGATCCTTGCCCTGAACTCCCTTTGCCGTGGCTGCAGCAGGTGATTTAGGTTAAATTCATCTTTCTCTGCTAAGGGAAAAAAAAGTCCTTCTCTTATTCTCCATCCATGGGTGGTGACAGCAGACAGCTCCAGGAGAGTCTTTAGCAATGGTACCAGGACTGGGCCAACTTCCTTTTCTCTCTAGGTAGCCTCTTGCTACTCATGGAGCAACCTGCATGGATTTCTTCCTCCCAGGAGCTTGAAGGCCTTTGCTCATCCCTAGGCAACATTGGGACACTGGAACAAGTCCCTCCTCTTCTTTGGCTGGCTTTGATGGGCTTGGCTCTAGAGCGAACCGGTTACGGATGAGCAACGAGAGAAAAGTGCATGAAGAGGCGTCTGTTGGTGGGCAGCTCTCCTTCCTGGTCACGCTCAGCACAATGGATGTGAGGGAGGAAGAGGAGGGGAGTCATCAGCGAAGGCAGAGTTAAGGCAGGAGACCTGGTGTCAGGTGCTGCAGTGTTAAAGCCTCGGGGTTAGACAAAAGGAGGGCGTTCGGTCCGGCTGGGCTCCGCCGCGCTAGAACTTGGTGCCTCGGCCCATCAGCTTGAGGACTGCGAAGTTGTAGGTGGCGGCGATGATGAAGGTGACCTGTGGGTGGGAAGAGAGTGAGCGAGGGGGCAGCCCCCAGCCCCACAGCCCAACAGAGCAGTGCCCTGCAGAGCCCCACAGCCCCGTGTCCCATCGGGACAGTGCAGTGTCATGTCGCTGGAGAGGAGAGGCGGGGCGAGGCAGGGGAGTCGGTACACTGGCAGCAGGACCTCGCCCCGGCGGTCTGCTAAAGCCTCTCCAGATCCCCTCCTGCAGCCACCTCTACCTTATGGCCTGGATTCACCATCTGCACTTACGTGCCAGAAAACGACACGAGCACAGGCTCTGTCCCATCCATGCCCACCACCTTCGCTGTCCTTTTCCCCCACATCTTTGCCAGGCGGAGAAGAACGGCTGGGCAGGGGGAGCACTGACTCACCAGTGAGACCAGCGTGGCAGCTGCCCCCACGAAGGCTGCGATGAAGAGGTGGAAAGTCATCTGGAACTGCAAGGGAAGAGGAGGGTGAGCTCTCGGGGTCCCACATGCTGCCAGGGGAGGCCAGAGCCAAGGTGTCCCACTGAGGGGAGCACACGTGAGGCAGCAGGAGTTACTCACCTCGCTGGTCTTGCAGATGGAGAGCAGGTTGGAGCCACACACCTTGCCAGGGAAAGCATTCCAGGGCAGGACACCTGTGGAGATGTGGGAGCCAGGTGAGCTGGGCATGGCTGACAGCTGACTTCCCTGAAGCCACCGCTCACACAACCCCCAGCATTTCTGGCACTTCAGCACTTGCCCTGCTTTATCCCACCCGACGTGCCTGGGCCCTGCCCTCCATCCCCTCTCCTCTGCCCCGAGCCCTGGCACTCACCGTACATCCTGGCATCCGCACACAGGGTGCCAATGCTGGCCGAGGTCTTGGTGGGGTTGCCAATGGACTGGCAGGTGGTCCAAGTGTTAAAATAGATGTAGACAGGCACCGCGGAGCAGGCGAACACCAGGAGCCAGATGATGGTCAGGACGTAGGTAATGCCCACAAACTGCAAGGGGCAGGACAAACCCGGGCAGAGCCGCGGTCACCAAGTGGCTGGGGACACAGACAGGGGAGCGCGAGGTTCCCCGGGCAGGGGAGGGCGTGGGGCAGGTGGGGTCTGCGATGCTGCCTGCCCCCAGCTCTGCTCCGCCCACCACGCCCGGCGGGTCCCCAGGCAGGCAGCGCAGGACAGCAGCCCAGGCTGGGGGCTCCTGCAGCTCACAGGACCAGGGCCAGTCCCAGATCCACGCCCGGCTGTGTGTGCATGGGAGGGACCGGCAGCAGCAGGATGGCTGCCACGTTTTGGGGAGGGGGGGTAACCGTGGCCACGGCCAAGCAGGGTTTGTTCTCTGCGGGAGGGCAGCTGTAAAATCTGCCTTGGCGTGTCAACGTGGCTCTCCTGCCCTCCCCCCATGGTGCCACCCCAACCAGCCCCCGAGGGAACCACAGCCGTGCCCCTCTGCTCCCCCAGGCCACAGGATCCCTCTGCCAGCACTTTATTGTAGTTCCCAAGCCCGGCTTGGAGTGGGGTGGATGACCCCAGGGGTACCGGGTGCCACAGAGCTTTCAGCTGCCAGCGCTGCAGGGATGCTCCAATTCCCCCTGTCCATGTTTAAACACGAAGCAGTTTTGTTAAATGTCGCCATTTGGGCTGCTTTGGTGCCCAGGGACCACGGCAGGCCTGGGGGAGGGCAGCAGGGCTGTGCTTCCCTTTGGGATATCCCACAACCCCGACGGCCACAGCCTCCTGCCCTTTGGCCACGCGGAGCGTGCTGAACCCGCTGGGGCGCGCGAAGGGGTGCCAAACCCCGGTTAAGATCACCTTGTCAGGATGTCCTAGCCACTTTCCCAAACAATGACACACCCGCTGCCACGAGTGCACTCGCTGGGGGCCTCGCGCTCCCCTCCCTTTCGGGCCCCCAGTTACCGTTGCGCTGAGGCCCTTGCCGCAGATGGTGGTCCTGTAGTCCCCAAAGATTTGCCGGACGGCACCGGTGGTGTAGAAGCCTTCGGCCAACAGCAGAGCTCCATAGAGGAAGAAGAAGGCAGCTGTGCCATAGATGAAGTACTGAAAGCCGTGGATGCTGCGGGGGAGAGGAGCGGGCAGGGTGCTCAGGTGGCAGGGCGGTGCTGGGGAGCTCAGCCCGGCGTGTGGCAGCCTGGCCGCTGTCACTTCCCCTCCCCACGCTGCCCCGGGGCACCAAAACAGAGGCTGAAGCCACAGGAGGAGCAAGCTGGGGCAAAGCTGTGATAAACAGGCCCAGACTCCCTCACATCCTCCATACCTACCCAGTGCAGAGTCCAGCTCTAGCCAGGACACCTAGCAAGGGTCAGATAAAAACCGGTGTGAAACGGAAATGAGAGGCCACTTGGACCCTGCCATGGAGCCATGGGCAAAGGCAGCGTGGGATGTCCCTGGTGCCCGGATGAGAGCTTGGCGCTGGCCAGCCCAGCCAGGCCCCTCAGGCTGGCACAGAGCAGGATGAAGCTGTGAGGAGCACCGGCACGAGGAGGGTGCCCTGCAGCAGGGTACTTACACATCGATGAGAAACTCATAGTCCTGGTAGTTTTTGGAGAAGTAGGTCTCGATGAGCTGCTCGGTGCCTGTGAGGGCTTCGTGCCCACAGCCACAGAACAGCGCTACCCCAAAGAAGCACAGGCCAGTGGCAACCAAGGAAGCAAAGGGTGCCCCAATGAGACATCTGGCACAGCACTCCAGTAAACCTGTGGAGAAAAGAGGTGAGGTGGGACGGGACTGCCGGGACAAGGATTGCCTGGAGCCGGCAGCTCAGCGCGGCGGGAGAAGGGTGCCTGGCAGGAGGGAAACAGCTTGAAGGAAAACCCCAGGTATCACCCACTGCAGTGCTGCAGAGCCAAAGCCAGCAGCTCCCCTGAGAGCTCTCTGGAGCCCAGCCAAGGGCGCCCAGGGATGGTGGCAGGGTGGGGCACAGGGGCTGTGAGGAGCTGAGGCGAGCCAGCCACGCTGACCCGTGACAAACAGATGGAAATAGAGCGTGATGTAGCGCAATGCCAGTGGGACCTGGAAAACAAGCTGCTAATGGGCTCCCCACTGCCACCACAGCCCAGCTGGCTGCAGTTTTATTTTGCCACGGAAGATGGAGGGGAACCCAGCACCTCCACAGAAACAAACCCCAGGGAAGATCCAGCCAGGTGGCCCTGCTTGGGGCAGCACAGCAGGAGCCAGCACACACCCTGAGCACTCTGGAGTTCCAGGTGGCACCCTGGGCACTCGTCCCTTGGCTGGCACCCCGCACACAGCTCGGGCTGCAGCCACCCCTTTATGCAGGCAGGTGTGCTTGTAGGAAGGAGCCGTGTTAGCTCCACAAATGACAGCACTTGTGTAATAGGTTTAGTCCTCCAGGAGCTGCGTGTGGGCAGGGAAAGCAAGGACACGCGGCAGTGTGCTGCTCGGAGTGCCTAAATGCTGGATTTGTTCAGCAGTGAGGCCATGGGCACCTGCTCCTGCTGCACGTCGGGCTCTACCATGCGGGAGTGCTGGCTCAGTTCCCCCGTGCGCTGGGTTTGGAGGTGCCCAGCCAGCTGCTCTCCCACCTGCTTTGGGGACAGAGAGCCAGGTGGGGTTGCAGCCACCAGCATTTGGGACAAGCTGCTGCCCTGGCTGTGTGACACCTGTGCTCAGGGAAGCTGCTCCCCTTCCCCAGGACGTGGGCTCTGCCACCCCTCTGCCCAGAGCACAGCGGCTGCCTGGGCACATCCCATCTGGGCATGGAATTTCTGCCTCGAATGCCAAAAAGGCACCCACACCAAACCCACGCTCCCTCCACAAACCCCACAGTGCTTATCTCCTCCCCACGAGGACAAGAAACCGCAGGGTCCTGGCCAGTTCTCCCCTCCCCACTGGGAGCAAGGTTGCGCAGTGGCACCGAGGACAATGGGGGATTGTGTTGGCACTGCCACTCCGGTGGCTGCCCCATGCCAGGAGCAAACAGGGAACAAAGGCAGCGCTATAGGGGAGCGCTGGGACCCCTCCCTCTTGTTTGCCTTGGACACGGCGGATCCGGGGGGGCCTGGTTCATCCTGGCCAGCACTGCTGCCAGCCTCGCTGGGACCCACAGGGACAGCCCTGTGCACCCAGCAGGGTTCTGGGCCACGCTTGCCTTTCCTGGTTTTCAAAAGGTTTTCCTTTTGGCCACCTGGGAGACGGCAGGAGGTGCCCGCTCTGGGGCAGGGAACAGCTCCGTTCCCAGGGGTGTGAGCCCCGGGATGAAACAGGGCCTGACGGGCTCCCTGCCACAGCCCCTCTGCTGTGGGAAGCTGCAGGGGGAAGCCTGGGGAGGGCAAGGGAGGGGAGAAAGAGCCCTTGTGCCACACAATCCTGAGCCTTGTAGCCGGGCTCTGCTGCTGCCAGCGCCAAACAACGTGCTGCAGACAGGAGGAGAGGCAGGGAGCCAGCAGCACGAGGCACCCCAGGAACAGAGCAGCCCTGATAGCCCGGGGGCACACTGGTGAGTAACAGCTCTGCTGTATCAGTAGGGAAAGTGAGGCACAAGGTGTGCCTCTGTTTGCTCAGGGCTGCTGGCACACAAGTAGCTCAGTGCCCTGCCTGGACCTCATAGCTCCTGCCAGCCCCAGGCAGCAGCTCTCATCTCTCCTCATGTGCTGAGGGCTCGGGTGGGACAGGCTGTGGGGATGGCATCATCCCCCAGAGACAGCTCACGAGCACACGGGCACAGAAAACTGCCTTGGGAAGGAAAATGCCATCCTTGCCATGCCAAGGCATCCTCTTCCAGCAGCTCCTGTGGCCGGCACGGGCACACCGGGGTCACCAGGACCTCAGCGGTGCCACAGGACTGGGCTCTGCTCTGGGCTGAGGTCCCCAGAGACAGCAGCAAGAGCTCCCCAGGTGCCCCCACCCTCAGCTCATACTCACCCATGGTGCTGGACTTGGCCAACTCCCCCGAGCGCCCGCTCTGCTGCTTCGCTGCTGTGTGCGGAGCCCTCCCCTGCCAGGCGGTCCCACGCCTCTATTCCCCCTCTGGGTGCCTGTCCGGCTCTCCAGCAAAGAAAAGGGCTCTCTGAGTGACAGCCACCCCCCTTAAAGGGACCGGGCCCGCCCTCCCCGGCCCCCCCAGCACCCCTTGGCTGCCAGCTCCGGGTGCCCGGCGGTGCTGGGCAGGGCTGCCCACGGCCCCGCTCAGCGCTCCCGGGGTAAAAGGCTTCTGCAAAAGGAGGAGAGCGGTCTGGGGGCAGGGGAGGGGGTTGTCCCCCCTCACTGGTGGCTCTGGGGACATCCCCCGGGCCCACCAGGTTGTGTTCGTCCAAGCTGCCCGCTGAGGCAGTGTGGGAGTCTGGCCCTGTGGGACAGCAGTGGTGTCCCCCTGTCACCTCCCTGATTCCCAGCTCCTGGCAGCAGGGAAGAGGGGTTCCCCACCTTCCCCATCCCGGGGATCTTTCAGCTTTCACCTTTGGGGATCCAAACTGGAAGCTTTCCCCCTTTTGATGGGAAGCTTGCAGCTACTTTCCCCAGCCCCATGACCCTCGTGGGGCAATGGCATTCTGGTGGGGACACTCGTGGGTCCCCATGGCCTCACGGGTGTAGCAGGTGCAGCCTGGTCCCGTGGGTTCCCCTGGTCCCATGGGTGTCCCAGTTCCCGTGGGTGCCCCAGTTCCTGTGGGTGCCCCAGTTCCCATGGGTGCCCCTGGCCCTGGTTCCCGCGGGTTCCCCTGGTCCCATGGGTGCCCCAGTTCACGTGGGTGCCCCGGTTCCCATGGGTGTCCCAGTTCCCATGGGTGCCCCAGTTCCCGTGGGTGTCCCAGTTCCCGTGCAGCTGTGCAGGCAGCACAGGGAGCCTGCAGAGGGCAACCGGCCCCTGCCCGGCAGCACAGGGTGGACAAAGCCGCGCTGTGTCCCTCAATGCCCCACTTTGTGCCAGGCAGCGGGGTGGCAGGGCCTGGCTGTCCCTGGGCTCGGGAACACTGCTGGGCTGGCGAGTCTCTGGGCTGTGGCAGGTGAGGAGCAGCGTTGGCCACCCTGTGGGGACCCTGCCCCTTCCCCAGCAACCCAAAAACCGGCCCTTGGCTTGGCTTGCCCACAGGTGGGCTGGGGATAAACACCACTTGGGCATCTGTGCAAACGCTGCCGGGGCTTTGGGGTGGCCAATGCACCCCACAGCAGTGGGGCACAGCTCCTGGCCCCGCAGCACTGCTCACTGCCTCAGTTTACCCCTGCAAGGCAGGATGGCAGAGGGGTGACGTGCTGTCCTCAGCCAGGTGTGGGATGGGAGGGGACAGCAGAGCAAGGGGACCCTCTGCCACCTCTGTGGGCACCTCCCTTAGCTCCCAAGGTGGCACCCAGGTGGCCTGGCAGCGATGTCACCTGGCCGTGATCTCCTCGAAACAGCCACGGGAAGGTGACGGACTTGCAACACCCCTTTGGAAATAACCAGAGCCCCTCCAGCCACTGGAAACCAGCAGAGCCCTGCCTGCGCCCCAGGGAAACCCAAAAGGGACCCCCAGCCACCAGGAGGAAAAGGTATTACATAAAAAGTCCCCCATAAATAAAACATATAAAATGCAACATAACAGGAAAAGAATAAACTATGACATAGGGCAAAAACACACCAGCACCTTTTTAGTTTCCACAGAAATTCCAGGCTTGCTGACTCTGCCATTTCTGAACACTCTGGAGGGAAGTGGGAGTTTTACCTCATTGGGCACAAGGTGAGCAGCTAAGAGGGGCTGTGATTTCTGCACAAAGTGGCTCAAAATTTTTGGCTGTTGGGCACTTTTTGTCAGCAGGTGGGTGACAAAAGGTGGGATGGAAACCCCTTGGCTGTGTCATTAGTGGCAGTGGTGACCAGCCCACCAGCTCCTGGCAGTGCTCATGGATGCTCCAGAGCAGGACTGCAAGACAGGGAAAAGGGAGAAATCCTCCCACCTTGGATTTCTGAGGCTTGAGGGAGAAGAAAATGTTCAGGAGAGTGTTTGGAGTTGTCTTTCCTGTGGCAGCTTGGAGGATACCCTGCCCCAAGCACCCTAAACTCTGCCCCGTGCCTGCACTACGGGGCCAGAGCCCAGGGGACACCTGTGGCCATGGGGACACTGGAAAGCCTCTCTTGCACCCCTCTCCCCTTACGTTTCACTTGGGGAGTTTGTGAGAGCCTCTGCTGCAGACCCAGCCGCACACTTTTGCGTGCTCAGAGCAATCCTGCAGCTCAGCCCCTTCCTGGATGAGGCCCCAGGGGAGCTGCAGGGAGCCTGCCAGCCCACATCAAAGTTCTCTTCTTGGCTGGTCCCTGCCAGAGAAAGCACTGCTGCTGCTCAGGTGGGGAGGGGAGGACGCAGCCCTGTTTGCCAGCCAGGAGGGGAACACGCCAGGCTGGTAAAAATAAACGTGCTTATAAATCAATACGGATCACCTTGCAATTTGTTCTGGCCCTTGGGCAGTGACCAATTACGTGCAAAACCACCCCCACCCCCCAGGGGAATGAAGGGCTTAGCTACAAGCCCTCATTAATGCAGCCTGGACCTGCCCCACTTTGCTCTGTGAGGGGTGCTGGGGGCTGCCAGGGGCAAGGTTTGGAGGGGGGCTTTTCCTTCCCCAGCCCCCCAGAATCTGCACTGAGGTGCTGCAAAGGGCTGCACCAGGATGGGAATGCACACCTCTCTAAACACACTCCCACGTGGAAAGGACTCTGGAATTTTTCTGGGTTTTTCTCTCCACAGCTGCAGCTCAGACTCAGGCTTGTCCTGGGTCATGGGGAAGGCAGGCTTGGGGCTGAGGGGACAAGCAAGGGACAGCAATGACAAAGGGACAGCCACACAGGCACTGCTGGTTCGTGCCACTCCGCTATTTAGGGCAAAGAAGTGAGGTGGAGAAGCAAGCAGGAGCATGTGGGGCAGGGAACCAAAGCATCCTCCCTGTCCCTGTCCCTGTCCCTGTCCCTGTCCCTGTCCCTGTCCCTGTCCCTGGGCAGCCACCTCATCCACAATCGGCACACCCTGTCACACTTGTCCCCTCACTCTGATGGCACAGGACAGCCTCCTGCTTGTCCTACCCGCTCCCAGCACACGCTGGGCAGGCAGGCAGCTCTCCCTGGGGTGAGGCCGGCTGGGAGAAGGGGTTTCCTGCACTTGCAGGGAGGATTTGTGTTCCCTGCTAATTGATTTCTTTGCCTCCAGCCCCACGGGGGCTGCACTCCCTGCACTGCTCATTTTCTGCGCTCCCCCGGGCACGGAGCTGGGTTTTCAAAGACGCACAGTGGCCAAACTCAGCGTGTGCTGACCCTGCAAAGCACAGGCAGCCCCTCCGCTCTGCGCCCCCAAATCAGGCACAGCCTGGGGTACCCCCAGAGGCACCAGCACGAGCAGCCCCTTATCCATTATACATCCGCCAGCAGGAGAAATCCCAGCTCATCTTGTCACAGCTGAGAACCTTGCTGCTATTTTTAGCCACTCGCTTCCCCGGTCAGGATGAATTTCTTGTCATCTGCTGCTGATTTTAACTCTCCTTCTCACCGCCCTCCCTGCCCCGCTTCACCCACCCGCAGCAGGGTGAAACCACCCCGGCCGGGGAGCCCGGGCAGCGGGGATTTTCCTGCCGTGCAAAACCTCTCGTTTTTCCGGGTGGTCCCGAGCAAACCAAGAGGAAACAGTGTCCATGGGAAGGCTCCAGCAGCATCTGTCCAGCTGCCTCCCCCGGGTGCCAAGGACTCCCTCGGGAGCCAGCCCCGCTCTCGCTCCCGCTGCCTGGCTGTCCTCACCGTGCTATTTGTATTCCCGGGTTGCTGCAAGGCTGCAAAATGTGCTAATAAAAATTAAATTAAAAAAAAAGGAGAAGCTGGTAGAGGCTGTCAGAGGACAGGGGAGTCGTGCTGAAGGACAGACAGACAGGCCAGTGTTGCGGGATGGCGAAGGACGGGCGGGGGCCGCTCAGGAGAGGAGAGGCTGAAACCCCGGTGAGGCTCAGCAAGGGCTGAGGGACGGCTGCCGCCTGAGCCCCCCAGGGATGCTCCGGGGCCCTCAGGACCCTCCCCAGAGAGCAGGGTGGCAGCAGTGCAGCAAAGCCCTGCTGGATAACCCAGGGCCACAGCCCTCCTACCTGGCGCCACCACTTTATCTGGGACCACGGAGGCAGCCGGGAGGTGCTGTCCAGCAGGGATGGCACCGAGATCAGCTCGCCTCCCACGCAGTCACCCTCCAGAGAAGCTGAGCAGATGTCTGCCCTTCTGTTTTGATGTCTCTGGCTGATGTTTCCCTCTGCAGCAGCCTGGCTGTTTAAACCTACGTGTTTTTAAGTTTGGAAGATCTCATCCAGCCCGTGCACTGAGCCTGGGCTCGCAGCTCCCCAGCGCCTGCCATGGAGGAGGGGACACCTGCAGAGCCTCCCTGCTGTCCCCGCACCTTCCATGGCCATGTCACCGGGGAATGCCGGTGTCCAGGCTGTGTCTGTGCCTGGGGTCCAGGGCTCGGGGAGCTGCTGCCAGCAGAGCCCAGGGTCCCCCCACGTGCAGCGCCCTTCCCCAGCGCCCAGCTGCTGGGAGCACAGCCCAGGCTCTGGAAGGATTCCCGGCTGCTCACTGCTCCCTTTATCCACCAAACAGCCCTGTTATTTACTGCAGAAACTGGGGATAACACAGTGCTACACACAACTTTCTTAGGCCGGTTTCTAATTTCAAAAGAAATTCCCACAAAGCTTCTCACTCGGTGCAATCAGTCCCTCAGATTAATTACAGGTTTGTGGAGAAGGTGATTTCTTTTCCCCAGCTCCTTTTCCAGCAGATTTGCCTTTCACATCCACTGCCTTTCTCCTTGATTTTCTTCCTACTGGAGGGCAAACAGATGCCTCGCTCTGATGTTTTCCAGGCTGTTCATTACTCTCTCACTCTGCCATTCCTGGGGTCATACTCTTGAACTGTTCTCATTTACTTTTCAGAAAATCCTGGAAGGGAAAGACAAATGTCATCCTGCCTCCCTGGAGGGGATGGTCCACGAGAACAGCAAACAGAGCCCAGCATTGCTGTGTCTCTGCGAAGCTGCAGTGGCTCTGTAGAGCAGGCAGTGCCAGCACCAGGCTCAGTTCTGGGGTGTCCCCATTTATTTCTTGCTGCCCATTTGGAAAGGCTCAGGTGAATTCGTGTGCTTCCAAACAGCCAGGGAAGGAAGTGTTAACTTGTTCCACACCTTCCCTGAGCCCACAGGAGGCCCAGGGATGCTGAGGGAGGTCCTGGGTCACTCAGAAGAGCCCTGGAGCAGTGGAGGTTGTGCCTGCAGAGCTCAGTGCTGGGGTGAGGGGCAGAGAGAGCCTGTCCCTGTGCTTCCCTCTGGGCCCAGGACAGTGTTCCTCATGCCTGTCCCCATGCCAGCCCCTGTCCCCATACAGCCAGGGTGATGTCCCTCCCAGGGATCAGGGCACAGGCTCTGACCCAGCCGCTCTGAGCCCTCTCCTCAGGCTGGCAGGATGCCCAGCAGGTGCCAGCTGCAGCAGGGCTCCGCTGAAGGGTGAGCAGGAGGGCGCTGGGAGGTGACGGCTGGGCTGGACAGCAAAAGGACAGCGGTGACAGCTCCCAGGGTGGCATTACTGCCACAGCTCCCTGCGCCCGAGCCACAGAGACCCTGCTGTGGCGTTTCCTGGAGAGCAAAGCCAGAGCAGGACCAGGAGGGCGAGAGGTGCAGACATCCCCACGTGGCACCCACTGCCTCTCCCCAGGGCTGCAGGCACAGGCAGCTCTCAGGGGGTGACAGGGACAGCAGCCACGAGACCCTGCTGGAACAGCCCCTGGACACCACACAGGTTCTGGGGTGGCTCTGGGGCCCAAGGACTCATCACCTCATTATTTTCCTGAGCTGATGTCCTTGTGCAGCCCTCCCGTGCCAGCAGCTGCACGGGGAATCAGCCTCAGCCCCTGGGGATGGCGAGGAGGGGACGTGGGGACAGAGGAGATGCTTTGCCACGATGCCACTGGCAGCAGGGACCCCAGAGCAGCCAGCACAGAGCCCACAGCAGTGGGGGCAGAGGACGGGGTGGGGATGAACTCAGGATCACAGCAGGCTCCTCGTGGCACCAGCCCTGCAGCCACATGAGCAGCACCACCCGAGTGGCACTCAGCATGCTGTCCCCTCCCAGCCACAGCTTCCCTGGCACAGGGACATCCTCCAGCTCTGAGGGACGCAGGTGCCACCGTGCCAGCTCTGCACAGCCTCCCACAGTCAATATCCCCCTGGAACCAGCTGCCTGACCTGCTCTGTTTTATCTGGGCAGCGGCGGGAGGATTTGCATCTGAATAAATCCTGCATCTCCTGCACAGAGACCGTGCTGGGGGTGCAGGGGAGCAGCAGGGGCACAGGGTGGGGGGCACAAGGCACAGGGCCTGGTTTCTCATTCTTTCTTCTCTGCACTTGTCACCTGATGCGTAGTGTTGCATTTTCCTTCCATTTTCTAAACTTGCTCCTCCTGGGGGTCTCCAGCTGAAGAAAAAATGAAACCAGTCCCATGCAGTGAGCTGGGGGCAGGCAGCCCACAGGGAACGGCACACGGCACAACCCCACAGCCTGGTTCTGGTGATCCCCTTCTGCTTTCCTGCCTGGAGACTGCTGGGCTGAGGCCAGCAGAGCTGAGGGAGCCGGAGCAGTGAGCAGAGCTCATCAAACCCCAGTGCTCCTGCTGCAGGGAGAGATGTGCATCACCATGGCAACCGTGGCCAAGGATGCACGGAGCTGGGTACCCCAGATGGGGAGGAGACCCGGGACCATGCTGACCCTGTCCCCACTGCCAGCCCGGGCCCAGCCCTGCTGAGGCATGGATCTGGCACAGCGAGAGCTGCAGGGGGTGAGGGGAAGGCGCAGGTTAGAGTTGAGGGGCTCTGCAGTGTCAAAGTCCAGCAGATTTCTCTCCGGGGACACTGGAAATGCAGCCAGAGCAGGGGTCAGGCCAGCACCCTGGGGAAGCAAGGTGTCCTCTGAGGGGTTTGGAGTCTGTGCCAGGCTTTGCTGCTCTCCCCAAGAGTCTCGCTTGACACTTATCTAAATTAAATCTCCCTGTTCATCCTGCTGGCTTGCCAAGGTCGCAGGATCAGGCGGTGCCATTGCTCCAGCCTTCCCTGTGTCTGCAGCTCCCCCCTCACTTGCTCTGTCTGTAGACACAACCCACACAGTCCCCAGAGCCCCACCAGGCCAGGAGACACAAGGTCTGCAGCCCGTGGGCACGCAAAGGAAGGTTTGGACCCTCCAGTCCATGGCTTCGGGCCAGGGTGGCAGTCACTTGGATGGACATGATGGGTGGGATGTGCACAAATTATTTCCAGGAGAGCCTGCCATAAAATATCAGGAACATCTCAGACAGGTGAGGATAAGCACCTGTTGATGAGGGGGTGCTTTTGAAGAACAAGAACTGGACTCTCTTTTCTTTGATGGCTTCCAGGACAGCTGAAAGGCCTCCCAGCCTGCAGGGAAGGTGCTCAGGGGCCCCAGGATGCTCTGAGGGATTTACTTGGAAGGGCAGAGAGGAGCGGGACTAAGCAGGACTGAGGAGGGATGGGGCTGGCCCGGCTGATCCTGCCACGCTGGGATTGCATCCAAGCCTCAGAGAGAACCTGAACCCTGCCAGGCACCCCCTCCAGAGTCCCAAACCCAGCCCCAACAGCTCGGACACACAGGAACAAGTGTCCCCCAGTCCGGTGGTGTCCCCCCACAGCTGTATGGAGGCTCTGGGGGCACGATTCCTCATCACTTGCAGCAGCCCCACCACCACAGTGCTGGGCTGAGCCCTCGCTGAGCCTCCTCAGGAAAATGAGCCCTGTTGCAGCATCCCACCCCTGGGGAGCTCCCAGATGAGCCTCAGTGACCCTCTGGGACCAGCAAAGAACCCAGTGCTGTGCTGAAGCCCAGCTCAGAGTGCTCGCTGAGGATGCTCTGTCCCCACAGGGCATTCTGGGGACTGATGGATGAGCAGCTGCATCCGGCACAGCCCCGCAGAGAGGTGCCAGGTCACTTGGAGCGAGAGCAGAGGTGACCTGTGCGCCTGGCTGCTCAGGGAGCGGGAGGGGCGGCCCCGGGGCTGCTGGCAGGGCCAGCACAGCCGGATGGTGCGGCTGCCTTTGGGCCGTCCCGCGGCGCGGAGCGTCCTGCCCGCGCAGCCCACCCCAGCACCAGCAGCAGGGGTATTTTTAGCCTGGAAGAGTGCCACAAAACCACAGAGCAACATTTGCTGGAGTTGGGACCGGTGTCTCCGTTCACCTTGCAATCCCCTCTGGGTCACCCTGCCCTGCTTGGTGAGGCACCGGGTCCTGCTGGCGCTGCTGCACGAACACCAAGCACCCAGGGGGTCCCCAGAGCCACCTGTCCCCTCCTCCTACACCACAGTGCCACCCTCCTTCAGGAGCAGCCCCAAACAGCCCTGGCAAGCCATGGCCTTCCCAGAGCAGGGAAAGGGACACCCTGCCCTGTCCCTCTAGTGCCTACAGCCGAACCCTGTGCCTGTTTGTCCTGCTAAGGAACGGGGGCAGGTTTGAGCTCTCTGGTGCCAGTGCGGCCCCAGTCCCCAAAGCACCCTGCATGGTACTGATCCCTTCACCATTTATTGCAAGAGATGATTTTTGCTCCTGCTGGGAAAGGAAAGCACCCACAGCTGATTATACAGCTTGTCCAGGGAAAGGCAGTGGGAAACAACGCTGGGAAAGCAGTGACATTACATGACAGCACAGTGTCCAAACCGGGCAGCCACGGAGAGCCACAGGCTGGCAGCAATGCACGGCCACCCGCCAGAACGTGTGATCTCCAGCATTAATTTCACACCCCATTAAACGCCTCAAAATGTTTGTTTTGGGGCAGGCTGCCTCCGTGTCCCCCCAGGGGATGTTCTCTCCCCGAGGGCAGGCACGAGGGGTTTTCCTGTTTGTTTTGCTGCTTTCCTTAGAAACAGTGACGAGACTGTGCCTGCTCTCCCTTATTTTCACTGATCAGAGGATTAAAAAAGGGAAAGGAGAGCTGACACAGCCCTAAGCTGAAGGCAACAGAGAACTTGAATCTTTCCCAAGGAGTGCTTTGCTCCCCAGGGCTCATTAAGCATTGAAGCAGTCGGTCCAGAGAGGAAGGGCACAGCAGCCCTTGCACGCTGGCTGGCAGAGCCTCCTGCACGCAGCAGCTCTGTTTCACACCTTGGTTTCCGCAGAAGAAAATCCCAAAAGAGACAGAAGGATGCCCAGAGCTGGCTGGGAGCCTTGGGAGAGGGGACGGAAGTCAGGAGAGAATGAGGAGACAGGATGGAGGCACTTTCTGATTCCAACAAGCACAGTCTCCCAGAGCATCAGACTGTTCCTGAGCAATTGCAGAGTTGTTGTCCTGCCCCGGTCCACGTGCCAGCTGTTCACGGGCTCTGGGGCTGGAAGGTGCAGAGCACGCAATGCCCCCACAGCAGGAGCTGCCTCTAAGCTGCTGCCAGGCCCTCCCCAGGGCAGCTGACCCTCCCAGCCTGCGGGAGGGTGCTGAAGCATCCACCACAAACCTGTGCTCACCTGAAGCTTCTGTCCCTCCTGATGCTTCAGGTCTTCCTGGCTCCAGAGCAAAGACAAATCTGTGCTCACCCCAGAGGAGACACCAAGGATGAGTGGGAGGCAGCAGGATGACTTTGTGGTCCTACACAAAGAGCAAGGTGCACTCCTCTGCCTGCTGTCCCTCCTCTCCCTCACCCCTCAACACAAATAGCACAGAGCCGCTCTTTATCCTGAAACTGAGCTTAAGCACCCAAACCTTTTCTCTGGAAAAAAGCCCAAACCTGTTTCCAAGGGGTTGAATGACTCACCCCACCTTGTAATGGTGCTGTCTGCAGATACACTCCAGGGTTTCATTTATCAGACAGGATTAAATCCATGGATGTGGCAATGCAGGGCTGAGCAGCAAGAGGGGTTGGGGTGCAGGCAGGGTGGATTGGCACAGCCCTTCCCCAGGATCTGGAGCCAGCAGGTTGGAGGCAGGTAAGTGTCTGGCCTCAAAGAAGCAGTTTGATGTGAATTCAGAGATTGTGGAGGGAAAGGGAAAAACTATATCCCATTTTCTCCCCCTCTGAGCAAACCCAGTCTCTGTTGCCTGCATGTCTCCCATTAGCAGAGCCTGGCATGGTGACAGGGACAGCTGTGGGGCAGGGACACGGGGATCCCCTGGGGCTGCAGCAGGCTGGCAGCCACTGGATCACAGTGTGGCCTTTGCCCCTGCCCAGCCTTGTGCCTCTGGCGAGAGCAGCCACAGGCTGCCGGTGGATGCCTGTCTCCAGGAGCCCAGCGCTGACAGCTGCCTGCTATCTGGAATCTTCCCTGTTTACAGAAAAACCACCTCGTGCTTGGATTTGAGGGACGTGGGGGATAAACCTATTCTTGTCACACCCAAAAATCCCCTGGTGGGGATGAGGCACCACCCCGGGATCCCCTGGGCACTACTCTGGCTGTGCAGCTCCTGCTCCATCCCCCAGACCCAGCCTGCAACAAACCAGCGCTGCCTTCGCCCTCCTGATGGGATGCTCGCTGCCTTCATTTTCTCAGAGCTCATTTTCAGCACTGCTTCACTCCTCGCAGCGCTGGCTGCCTGCAGAGCTGCAGGGCGGGCAGCAGGGCTGTGGCTGTCACCTCCCCCACGGTGCTGCCCCTCACGGAGCCACAGTGGCCTCACGGGCCTCTCCGAGAGCATCATCAGCTCGGTGCCAGCACCCTGCTGACCGCAGCACGGGCACTCCGGGCTTCTAGCTGGTTATCTGGAGCTCCCATGCTCACGGCCACCTGGCACGCTGGCCCCACAGCCGCTCCGACCGTCCTCAGGCCCCTCAGCTGATGCGGGGACGCCGTGCCAGTGCCTCAGTTTCCCCGGAGAGCAGAGAGGGCGCGCTGGTTCCCCTCCTCCCGGCAGTGTCAGGTCCGCTTAGCTCGGACAGGGCCTGGCAGAGGAGCTGTCACACAGCGTGCTTCGCTCGGCTCCCCGGGGCTCCGCACGGTGCCTTGCGCCTCCCAGCACCGCGGCACCGTAAACATTAATGGAACGGTAATCGGAGGAGACTTCTGCCGGCTCGGGCTGCTGGGAGAGCCGACGGGTGGGGATGAGGATCCGAGAGGCGCAGCCTCCAGCCCCTGTGCCCGGAGAGGGGCAGCCTCCAGCCCCTGGGCTCTGTTCACACAGCCAGTCCTCGCTCACGCTGCCCTCCCACAGCAAACCTTTGGGGACCTCTCAGAGTCCTGTGCAGCCCCTCACTTGTGCTGGGGAGAGCAGGCACAGGGGGCACCGTGCTCTCCTTCTCCTCCTCTGTGGACCCCTGCAGCAATGGCTTTGTACAGCAGCTCCCAGCCATTACCAGACTGCAATTAATACAAATAAATGAGATGAGCCAGCCACAGCAGAGCGAACAGAAACCTGACTGACATATCTGCCAGGAATCATTTATTCTGCACTTTTATCTTTATTAAATACTATTTACTTCCTTGCAAATTAATCACAGATTGCCTCGGACCAGAGGCGACTCTGCGGCTTGGCCGGGCGGCCTCGGGGGACAGGGTGAAGGCAGCCGAGCAGCCCGAGTCCCAGCCCTGCCTCGGGTTCACAGGCAGCTCCTCTCCCTCTGCCTTGGTTTCCCTCTCCCTGGCAGCCGCCGCAGCTCCCGCATCACGCAGGCATGCCTGTCCATCTTGTGTTCTCCAAGGAGCCCACCCAGGACAGCCTCGTCCACCCGCTGAGCCTCTGGGAAAGGCAAGCGCAGGGTCCCTTCAGGAGAGACCCGAGCTGCGGCCCCAAGGCCAAGCAGAAGGATTTAGGAGCCCGGTTTTCCCCAGCCGCTCCCCCCCATCCGACGGGCAGTTCCTCTGGGACATCCCTCAGCCCCGCACATCCCTCAGCCCCGCACGTCCTCTGATCCCGGCACGGTTCTCGTCCTCCGAGCACCCCTTGCACAGCCATCGGCGCTGCCACATTCCTCATCCCCGGCGCGTCCCGAGACCCTCCCAAACCCCGCAGGGCTCGCTCCCGGCCCACGCCGAGGAGTCCCCGCGGGGGCCGCGGGCTCCGGGACAGCCCGGCCCGGGCGGCAGAGGGCCCCGAGGGCACGGGGAGGAGGCGGGCACCGGGACGGGAGCCCNCTTCCTCGTCCTCCTCCTCCTCGGCTGCCTCCTGCCCCGGCGCGGCCCGCTCAGGTGAGCGCACGGCGCGGGTGCTCGGTGCTGCGCGGGGCTGCGGGACCGCCGCTCTCCCAGCCGCTCTCCCAGCCGCTCTCCCAGCCGCTCCCCCGGCGCCCGGACCCCATCCCCGGGAGCCGCGGTTCCCCTCCGCCACCCGGGTATCACCGCCTCCGGGAGACAGATCTCTCCTGCGGGACCTGGGCATCCCCTTCCACACCCGGCCGAGCCCCGAACCCTTATCCCGACCCCCAGCCCGGACCTGTCTCCGCGGCGCGATACCCCAGACGTCCTCCCATCCTTCCAGCTCCTATCTGGAGCTCCCTCAATCCTGGCCTCGCTCCCCGTTCCCCAGCACCCCGGGGGACCCAGCAGACCTTCCCGGCCAGCCCCCACCGCACACGGCCGGACCCGGCCCGACCCCAGCAGCCCCCGAGGGTTCCCCTGGCCCCGGGCCAGCGGGAGAGTCTTGCCACCATGGGAGAAAGGGCGAGCTGAGCCAGGGATAGACCGGACAGCTCCTGTGGTGCTGCAAAAACCCTGAGATGTCCAGATCCTCTCCTGGCTCATGGCGTTTGGGGGATGGAGAGCTCAGGGCAGTCCCTGAGCCAGACCCTGGGTCACTCGGGACAGTGGGTGGGTGCCCCAGGTCCCATGGGTGCAGGAACAACTCTTGGCCCACTTGGGTGCAGAATCTAAAGCCCCCAGGTCCCTTTTTCCATCTCTGTCCACACTGGGTGTTATCTGGGACGAGGTGGGATGCAGGGGAGAGGAAGGGGTTGGGGGCTGCAGGACTCCTGGGCTGAGCCTGACCCCAGTCCCCTCGCAGCACTCGGCCAGTATGGCTGGAGCAGCACGGGGGGATTCACCACACGTATGGCAGGGAGGGGTAAACAGAATTGCTTCACGTGCAGAAATGCTTGTCTCAGGGCAGCGTTTTCAGGCAGACATCAGCATTTTCCAGCCCTGCCATCCACTCTCTGCACAGAGGTGCCGAGCTCAGGGGCCCTGCGGTGCCCAGCCCGGGCTCGGGGCAGAGGCCCCAGGGCAGGCAGTGCCTCGGGCGGGGAGCTGCGGGCAGGGCTGTGCCCGGGGGCTGCGCTCCAGCACGGCCCTGCCAGGGATGCCGTGGGGAGTGGCTGCACTCTGGGCATTTTGGCATCCCCCACGCAGGTCGGAGCATCACCGGGGCTGAGCTCCACTGTGGCTCAGGCAGTCAGCCGAGCCTCTTCAAGGAGCTACCTGCCAAGGGAGCCTCCTTCCCACGTGCTCCAGGGGAGAAGCCTCGCTGTCCCCTCCTGCATGGAGGACATGGTTCACAGCTGTGTGCCAGGCAGAAGCCTCAATTAACTCCTTGTTAGCCTGGCCTCTTGCAGCGCTCCTGGCTAAGCCACCACACCTTGCTCATGCAGCTCCTGGGAATTTCTCCCAGCCTTTTGCTCTTGGTCAGGATGAATCTCAGGTACTCTCTGCTGCCCTGCTCCAATTAAAGGAAAACCTGCCCCACTGGAGCATTTAGGTTGTGGCCATTTCTAGCTGGTAAGGGTGCACATAAACCCCTCTAGGATGAATTTCACCCCCTTGAAAAGAGGCAGGAAGAAGGACCACAGGGTTCCCAGCATCATCCTCTTCTTGTAGCGAGGGGGCTGTGGCTCCAAGCAGGAGCGAGATCCACCTGGGCATAGACCTGATGGAGCTGTAAGGCAGCTCCAGCAGCACCAGCAGCGTGCTCAAAGCTCCTTTTGTGCCCAGAGATCTCTGGCTGATTCCTCTCCATCACAGCCACATGCCTGGCAATGTGGTGAGTGAACATCTCTCGCATTGTTCCTTGAAATTATCATTATAGACTGACAGGAGGAGAGAAGCTGGCAGGCTAAGATGCATTCACAAAAATATCCCCTCCAGAGTCAGTTTAAATAAATCTCCATCATCATTCAGAGCGCTGTGTGGGAGAGCTCACCACCATGGCTGGTGGGGAGGTGGGCTTTGCTGCTCCTCTCCTGCCACATCTCCCTGGCCCCTGGCAAGGTGTCAGAGCCCAGCTGTGCTCTGGTCACCTCCTCACTGAGGCAGGGCTGTTGTGTCCCCCAGCCCCAAAGCCGTGAGTCCATGACAGGCAGCGCTTGTTTGCTCAGCAGCTCAAGCTGGGGCTGCAGGTGGAACCTGAGAAGGAGCCGCCCTGCTTTCCCCTCCAGCACCGGTTGTGCCCTGTCCCCAGCACAGCCCTGCAGCCAGGAGCCCCCAGCCCCACGCCAAGGGACGGGTGGAGCAGGGACAGGCAAAACGTGGGCGTGTGACACTCAGGTGTTGCAGGTGAGGGGAAAAGCCCCCAGGATCCCCAGAAGGAAGGGATCCCCCCGTGCTGACTGGGGGGGGTGCAGCACAGGCACAGCCCCGGCACATGTGTCCCCACGGGATGCCAAAACGTGCCTGCAGAGCCCTGGTGCCAGCTGACCTGCTCCTCTGCCCCGCAGGCTGGTCTCAGGGCGGGAGGAGATCAAAGCGTCTTCCCGAGGCTCACCCCAGCCCATGTCACCCTCTGATTTCCTGGACAAGCTTATGGGACGAACCTCGGGGTACGACGCCCGCATCCGACCCAACTTCAAAGGTAAGAGGGAAGATGTGAGGGCTCCAAACAACAAACCTGGCAGATCCGCGGCTGCCTGAGCCCAGGGGCTTTGGGGCAGGACCCTGACCCGCATCCCTCTGTCCCAACACCCTCCCCGGAGTCCCGGCTGCTCCTGCCAGCACCGTGTGCTCGCTTTGCCTGACAGTGCGGGCGGCTGCAGGGCGAGCTGGGGCTGCCCCCCACGCCCCGAGGGTGGCCCCAGCGGGCAGGGGACGCCTGTGTGCGCCTGTGTGCGCCTGTGTGCCGGAGCCGCTGTCCCCGCGTGTGCCCGCCGAGCGCACGTGTCTCAGCAGCCGGCGGCAACAGGAGGCTTCCCGCTGTTTTCCAGGTCCACCCGTCAACGTGACGTGCAACATCTTCATCAACAGCTTTGGCTCCGTCACCGAGACCACCATGGTGAGGGTTTTGCTGCACGACGGCCTCTCCTCTCCTCTCCTCTC
>VXBU01003661.1:6610-65752 GCA_013400315.1 Bombycilla garrulus
AGTATTGCAATTTCAAAAACATAGCCAAGGGTAAAGCTGCTCTTTCCCTTCCCACAGGACTTAGCTTCACCTTCCCATGTGGAACTGATTGAAAAAAATATGGCAGAAAATGTATTTTCACAAACCCCCAAGCTTTTGACCAAAAGAAATATGTGAAAACTATGTGCTTTCCACTGGAAAATGCAGATTCTATTGAAAATCAAAACATCTGGTTCAAAACTTGAAGTTGGATGTGTCCCAGGATCATCATTGTCCTTTTGGCAGGTGACACACAGTGTAGGAGATGTGATGTGTTCAGGGAGCTCTTTGTGTCAAAATAGTGAGGCACATGAATTAAAATTCCCATTAAGTGAGGTAGCAGCACTCCCAAATACAGTATGTTAAACATTTGTAGCCGCAGCGTGTCAGAACCTGAGGGCAAAAAGTGAGATTTGAAAGAGGGGAGAGCAACACTTTATAAAAATTACTGTGGTAGATTTGTAGATTTTCATCTGTAACTTTTGAGGGAAACACATATCCCCCCCCAAACAAACACACATCCCACCCCTATTTTCTGGCCATTTCTGTTGCTATATTACATGGTAGCTTTTCATAAGGAAGTTTAAATGAGGGAAACTTCTCTGCAGTCATTTTTTTCTGTGGTGATAACTAAACCCTTTCATAAATGTAAATATGATTTCTTTTTCTGATGAGGCTTTCATAACTGCCCTCCTTTGTGTATTCTGAGACTGTGTGAATGCACTCAAAAGCAGGTGAAGCTACAAAGTCCTCAAAAAAGCTTATATTGTATTTACATAGCTTGAAATCTGATGGACTTTAAATGAAAAATTCTTGCTGTTATATCTGTGAGTCAGAGAAGAGCAGCTATGAAGAGCAAAACTAAACTTTATTTAATCAGCAAAGGGAATTTTGCCAGTCCTCAGTGCTTTGAAGTAAGTTTAATGTGAAGTTTGGTCTTTTTTTTTTTTTTTTGGTCTCAGTTAGTGTCAGCATTTAATTTGTTGGTGAATAGCCTATGCTGGGTGAAAGTGCAAATGCAAATCAAGAGTTCAGTAAGTGCTGGAAGTCTCTGGAAGCTTTTGGAACGCCCGTGTGTGCTGGAAATAGGCTTTTACAGTCACATTCATATAATGAAATTTTGCTTTTTTCCGTGCTCCATACAGCTTGGATAGATAGCTGAATTTTAACATGCAAGCATTGATGAGGGATCAAGCTTGAGTTTATCACTGATACACTTATTTCACCTTTTATGTCTGGCCTTTCTTGTTGCAGATAAGACATCATCATAACAATCAAGTGACTATTGCCACTTGCTGTAAAGAATCAGGGTCTGCAAATGAAGATGGCTAGTTCTTCCTGGTCCCAACTGCTTAAAACCCTCCAAAATAATCAAATATTCCAGTCATAAATGACAAATATCCAGGAAAGATTGAACCCTGTGGAATGAAAAGGAATGGGCAAGGATTTGTGAAGGTGCATTGATTCCCTGAGCAGCATGAGGAAAGCCACATCACAGATTTCCTGGTCTGACCACTGTAGATGCATTCTTGCATTTACATAGTTTCATTCTTGCCTGACAGTTCTGTCCAAAGTGAACGTGGATAAAACTTCGGCTTCTGAAGTGTGATTCTGATCCTGTGCCTTGATTTATGATTTAAAAAAAGAAGCATGAGCATTTTTTGTATGTTGTTTAATAATCAGAAGTCTCAATTTCTTATTTCTTAAAAATGAAACAAAACCCATACCGGCTGTAGCTGTAATCCCAGGTGAACAAGCATATGTGACTGTGAGTCCTGGACCTTTGATGCTTTAGGGGTGTAAACACAGCTTCAAACCAATGCCCGTCTCTGGCTTTGGTTCTGAAAAACCAAACCATTCTGAACCATCTTCAGAACTGTTTGGTAAACCATGAAATGACAGTCACAGTTATTTATTTGTACAATTTTGCTGTGCTATGTATTTGTCCTGTGGCCATCGGTGTGGAGGCAGAAGGTATCTCACTGAGCTGCCCCTTTTCTCCTTGTACATGGAGCCCGTGGTTATTTTATAGTTTTATAAGAGTGCTTTTCTTCTGTTTCATGATTTGTTTCATATCCTTGCCCTCCTACTGGCTTTCCCAACCATCCAGAGAAACTCTAAGGCTTTGGAGTATTTAAAAAGATTTTAAAATTTGTCTGTCATTCTGTGTTTGAATACAGCAGCTGCAGGAACAATGTGTTACTGGATTTTTGCACTCTTCCAGAATAGGCTAAGAGGGGTGCACTGACCACAGCAAAAAAGTGGAGAGGAAACAAAACCATAAGACATATCCCAGCCTCCTGTCACATTCCCGGTGTGGTCTGGGTTGTCAGTAGATCCTTTGCTTTTAGATTTAATACTGCTCTGTATCTCTTGGCATGGAAGGGTGATACAGTGGTTTTGCAGTGTTTGCAGTCCCTGCTGAAATGCTGAGACACAATGGACCAAGGCCATGCCTGGTTGGAAGTGTGTCCTGGACCATGGCAGGGTGAGGTGTAAAAGGATCCTGTGCAGTCCAAGTGGTTATCAAGGGCCCTGTAGCTTAGGTAAAGCAGGGAGGCTGATACAAAAAATTCAGCACGTGAAGTGCTGCAGCCTTTGTTAGCTGCTCTACTGGATGTTCTTAATGGCTTGCTGATTCATGAAAAAAAATTCTTATTTCTTCCATTGTAGTGTTGGCCTGGGGGCTGTGAGGGTTTATAGTCTGAGTCAAGCATGGACCACATGGTCTAGCCCATCTGATGGGTTGGGTAATTGATTGTAGGACTGCAGCTGGGAACAGAATTTCTATTTGCACTTATGAAACAGCTTCTATTCCGGTCTTGATCTCCGGGGAATGGATGCAAAACACCAGAAGAACAAGATACAGCTCTTCCTCGTGCATCGTGTTTGGCGAATCAACTTCTGACCTGAGAGTCTTTGCCTCACTTTCAGATTATTAGAAAGGAAATATTTTTTCTGTTTCTCTTTAGACTGTAATGGCTGTGAGGTATGAAACAGCCTTGATGTATGCAGGAAAATAAATGCTGAAAACCTGTTGTGTTCATATTTCTCTCATGTAATGACGGGTTTATGAGGAAAGCTTGGGGTTGGTGGTATGAAGAGTGTATCTTCTAGTACTGAACAGAAGAGATTAACTCTTTTGTGCTTATTTTCAGACTGGATATTTCCATCTGCCCCATGGGGATTACTTCATTGAGCCCATTAAAAAGCATCCACAGAAGGAGGGAACACCCCATCCCCATATTATCTATGGTGCAAATAACCTTCAAAATGCTTTAAGGAGAAGACGGGCCATCCCAATGGAAAAGAAACAAGCATGTGGACTGAATGGTACTAATTTTGCTTGATTTCTGCGTATTTGCTTTCTGAATCTTTTTAATCAGCTATTTTCCAGTGGTGTGTGCCTTTCCTTCTGCCAGGCTTTTTAAAATTCTGCAAGAAAAGATTATGCAAAATGAAAGCATCTCAATCAAAACACCACAGGAGCCACCCATCTGTGCTCCTTTCTGAAAAGCTAAATCCTCCTTATGACTACTGGGATATGTTTTTCACGCCATTGATCCTTTCTGCCCCTCAATTTTTCTCCAACCAGAACTGTTCAGTGAGTTTGAAACTTAAATTCTTGAGGAGTTCTGGGGTGATAAGGTTTGCAGTCAGCATTATTATCATAAAATGTTCTTATTCCATGTGAGTTCTGTCTTCAACATAAAATAACTCCCCTCTAATCCATGGTTTACATTTAGGATTTCTGTATTTTCTGTGATTGTTAGCAGATTATTTAAAGAGTTTTATTTAGTTATTCTGAATGTGAAGTACAGGGCATCCACAGTGAGTTTTTTTGGTAGAAATATAAGTAAAAATAGCTTAAATATTGGTGTAGTAATACTCAGGATTGTTTCTTTTGTGAAAACAAACTAATATGCTATGCTGGAAGGTAAGAGTATATCTAGAGGGTACTTGGCATTTCATAATTAAAATATAGTTCCTTTATTTAGTAAAATAATTTCCTTGATTTATTTCACACCAAGAATGTACAGGTTTTGTATTGGTTCTCTGATGTTTGAGGCTTTGAATCTTAGTCTGCATCAAATTTTAGACAGGCATAGTATTGGTACAGATGAACCAGTAATTACCTACATGACCTAAGGCCAGAGTTATGTACAAATGGAACTGCACAATACACGGGAGTGTGTTTCTGTCTTTCACAGGTCACTGGCTTAAGTGAAGTTGGTTCCTTTCCAGGAATGGGAAATGAAAGGAGGAATGTAGGAATTTTTAATCCCTAATAATGACTGCTGATGAAGTTTTACTGCTGTGTAATATGGATTGGTAAATTAAAGAAGCAAAGAACAACTTACCCCACCCCTATATTTCTGGTCATAGACCTGAATTGCACTTCATGCTTGCTGGCCCAAGGTAGTGCAAAATGGTAACAGGTGAAAAACATGAGGAAGCTGATGAGAGGAGTTATTCAATCTTCTGTGATACGGGGAAGGTAAAGTGAAGGGCAAGCCATAAGAACTAATATGAATGCTGCTCCATTTTATTATACATCAACTAAAAACACGTATTTACCTAATAGAAAATAACCCTGGATTTGAAAAACCGGGAGTGTCTAAAGGTGAAGCTTATATTGGTGTCAATTTCAAATAGTTCCCTGACTTTTCATCCCTTCTGATGACTGCTGGGGTAGACAAGAGAAATTAATTTAGGTTTGCCTGTGAAGAATAAGGAAGTTGTTCTTGCCTACTGTCTTCCAGATTTCTTTTATGGATGAAATAACATATGGATGAAACAACATCTGTATGCAGTAATTTTAAGTGTGGAGAGAAGATAGGAGATCCTTGGGAACATGTGCTTGCTTTGTGAGGTCTGCTTATTTTCTTTCTACCTCTCTTTTTTGCCTCTTGTACCTTTCTTTAAAGTCATGCAGAATGAGACAGAAAAAGATTGGCTATACCTGGACACTGTAAAAAAGAGCATAACTTCCCTGCATTGCTTAGATTAGCCTAGTCTGCTCTAATAGGTTTGTCAATTTAAACTCCTTGTCTGAGATTATTCATTCCAAAGTGACAGAATTATTTTTGGTGGTAGTATGTTCGTAATATTGCAGGCTAACAAAGTTACTGTCATATGAACTAACTAAATAGTAAGCTATAATTTATGTTTCTGTTTTTAACTGAGCCAGTCAGCCTTTGGAGGTAATATCTGCTTTTGACCAAACAGTAATCTTGGCTGTCATAAAAGTTACAGAGTCATTCTGAAAAAGTGCATGGGAGTAAAACCATTTTCTTCTTTATATCTTTTTCCCTTTGTGTAACAACATATAACAATCATAGATTCCATTCCTTAATGTTTATGTTGTGTGCTTTGTGTCCTGGCTGCATCCAGAGCCTGTGGGCAGCAGGGGAGAGAGGGGAGTCTGCTGCTATGCTCTTGCTCTGGTGAGACCCTCCTGGAGCACTGCATCCAGCTCTGGGGTCCCCAGCATAAAAAGGACATTGACCTGCTGGAGCAAGTCCAGAGGTGGGACACCAAGATAATCAGAGGGCTGGAGCATTTTTCAGGCTGGAGAAGAAAAGGCTTTGGAGCGAACTGTGGCCTTCCAGTACTGGAAGGGAGCCTGCAAAAAAGATGGAGAGAGACAGGGGCTTGGAGTGATAGGACAAGGGGAAATGGCTTTAAACTGAAAGAGAGTAGATTTGGATAAGATATTAACAAAAAAATCTTTTTCTTAAGGGTGATGAAGCTCTGGAACAAGTTGCCCAGGGAAGTTGTGAATGCACCATCCCTGGAAGTGTTCAAAGCCAGGTTGGGTGGAGCTCTGAGTAACCTGGTCTAGTGGAAGATGTCCCTGCCCATGGCAGGGGATTTGAAACTAGATGATCTTTCAGGTCTCTTCCAAACCAAGCCATTCTGTGTTTTATCTCATTTCTGAATAGCCAGCTTTTCAACAGGGATAGAAGAAATAAAAGAGTTCAGTGTCATCTCCTGTTGATACTAGGCATTGTTAGAGCAGTTGCTTTTGTTGGTGAAATACAGAACAAAAAAAGAAAGTGATACATTTCTTGCTTTCTGTGCCATGACAAATGTGTTCACTGCATAGGCTTTGGTGAATACTTTGTGCATAGATTTGAAGGTAGTAAGCTGACCCTGCCACCTTTTCAGTATTTCATGTACTTTATGCTTTTGTCTTGGTGCCAGAAAACCTGTACACCCACATGACATAGCAGATAGCTTAGAATAATGCCTTTTGGGCTCACTTCAAGGCAAAACATTCTCAATTTGCAGTTCCCAGTTAGTTGCAAAAACTAATTATATTTTATAGGTTCAACTCCATTTTGTGTTTCCAACTCTAGCATTGCCCCCACTGAGCTGGGGCTTAGCTAATGAAGGGTTGCTTAACTGTATGTCTTACAGGAACTGGTGTTCAGATATTCAAACCTTGTGGGCTGGGTTCATCATGCAGAGTGTCTGCATTGGTATATTTGAGCCCTGAGTGTGTCAGGCTTTTTTAAATTAAACTAAGATGTTTGAATTATTTATGTGACTTAAACTTGGTGTGTGTTCAGATTCAAGTGTAGTGGTGATTTTTGTTTGAAGAAGTTGAATCACCCCAATACTTACGAGTCAGTGCACAGAGCTGAGTGGTGATAATAGAAATCTTTTAGTCAGAAACTAATCTCTCTGTCAGGTGAGGAATATAAAGACTAGTTGTACAGACAAAAATCAAAGTAATTCAAAGGAATTACTACAGGAAGGAATAGGTAGAGGATCCTGATCTCCTGTGCAGTTCTTTTCCAGTTTTGTTTTGTTTTGGGGTTTTTTTTGTGGGATTTTTTAAAATTTTTTTTTTTTTAATGCAAGATCTGTTTCTCTAGGAAGAAGCCTTGTGCCACAACAACTTTTACAGCTTTTGTTGTGGCAACAACTGCATGAATATCCAGAGTCCAATCTGCTTGTTACCTGTCTCGCCTACATGCAATAATACTTTAGAATCAGTGACTTTCCTGTAGTCTCACAATGATTACATTAATTACTTTATAGTTGATACTGTCTTTAACAGTTCTGGATACATGGAGAAGAATCATCACAGTAAATTACATAAATTAAAAATTATGTGCTGGTACACTTCCATTGCTGCTCAAGCAAATGCCAGCTGACTCAGTCATTAGCTGCAAGCAAAAGTGAGTTACTAATCTTGAAAGCAGCATAATAATACTGGACACTGCTAGCACCAGTCTTACTGTTGCATTTGAAATATGTGTGAGAAGTAGCAGAAAAGAAAAATGAAAAGTGTCCCTATGCCTTATAAAAAAACCTCTCTAATCCTTTTATTCCCACAGAAGAAGAAACTGAGGATCTGGGAATTTGTTTTATTCTTCTAAATAGATTATTTTAAAAACTGTGCTCTGAGATATAATGTAAGGGGGGAGAAATTATCCTACCTTTTACAGAGAAAGAGGTGATCTCCCATTTCTTCTGCTTGTTTTCATGCAGCCTGTCACAAGGTATTGTTTTTGTTTGTAAGCTTCAAAATAAGAGAAATTTTGTGAAGTTTGCGAGTGTAAATGCTGTGATGTCATGAAACTCTTCCTAAGTGCTGCTAAGAGGGGACTGATATAAACAGATGGACTTCATCTTCTAGGGCTAGGGAGAACAGGTTGCTGTTGTTCAGAGGGTGAGGGCAGGTAAGGTTATTCAGATTGCAGCCCAGTGATTGCTGCAGAAGGCTGTGATATGTAACTAAGAAGTGAAAGGTTTAGGGTATTAAAATAGATTTCTGAAAATATTTAATTGGCGCTTTAGGTGTACAAAAAAAAAGTCATATATTTTACCCTCATTTTGAAGTTGAAGTATTTGATGGATCAGAAGTTAGGATTAGTTTGGGTGTGACATGGGCCTCCAACTCCTTGTCTGCAGAGAAGGTACAAATCTTAAAAGTGATTTTTCTGCCTTTAGAGCAATTTTGCTCCACAATTGGAGCTGTGATGGGATAAAGCTGGGGTGGAAGAAAGGAGAGAGGAGCCTGGCTGCTGTGTGAAATGATGAGGAGGGGAGGGGGAGTTAAAGGAGCAGAGCAACATTGTCTCTGCAAAACTGTTTTTAAACTATTTTGAGTGATGATGGCATAATCCACTTAGCAGAAGTCTAGAATGCCATTAAGCTGTTTCAGACAATGACTACCTGCTGTACTTCCTGTGTCTGCAGACAGACTTGGTCTTGCTTTTTGATTATTAACTTGTTACTGACAAAGGCTTTTCTTCAGTTTTTGTACTTGCAAGTGTACAGGATGAACAAGAAATACTGGCTTTTGAACCTGAAATCCTTCATTTAATCACTTGAAAGAAGGAAGGGGGAAAAAACCCTGGACAGTGTTTTATTCTCAAGTGATAACCTATATTCTTTTGTTTTAGAAGACTTTGTGGTCAATGTAAGCAGCTTTGCTTGAGCTGAGCTCCTGGTTGTAAGCTCCGAACTCCTGGTAGAGGCTCTGTAGCTTCTGTTGCTTTTAAAGAAAATTGCTGATATTTTCCCAGTACTTGTTTATCCTGTATTTAATCACATTGGTTATAATTTAGCTTATTTAGCTTGGTTTTGCCAGGACGCAGAGGCTGTTATTCGTAGGATGGTAAGTTGTCACATAGAAATTTAGTAACTGAGGTTAATTCAAGCTCAGTTTAGGGAAAAGCACCTTTCTCCCTACATGGCTCTTCTTCCTACAGCTTCTAAGCTGTTTATGAGATGCTTGTTATGAAAAAAAAAGAGCAGATAGGGACATTCAGTCAGAATGACCCCTGCCTTAAAGCAGGAATAATGAAGTGAACAGCTTGCAGATGAACACAGAGTATTGCTCATCTCTGAAACCGTTTGCACTGAACTGGAAAAAGTGAGTGCCTCCTTGTACGGACAGCAATATTTAGCATTTCAGTGGGGGGGGACCTGGGAAATAAAGACATGAAAATTGGTTTGTCATAGCAGCCAATGGGACAGTTGCTGCTAACTGGTATAATAACACTTCTCCCCTCCCCAGTCAGCCTCATGGAATGAAGCAAAAAGATTATAACTTTCTTTCGGTATTCAGGAATACACTGTAGGTTTTTTAAATTGCTCTCGGTACAGGTAGATGAGAAAGTAATAAAATACTGTATTTTCTGCCACTCTTCCTCTCCAGTTAAATGAGTGAGGAGTCAAAACTAAAGGTTTACCCAAGTGGATTGAAGTTTGTGCTGAGCAAGGGCCTGAGGTGGCTTAATGCTGGCGGAATGCTGGCACCTGCTTTTCCAGTCCCTGATTGTTTTCTCATTTTCTTCTCTTTTCTGATGGAATTCTACTTTCAGTATTTCACTTGCTCCTATTAACTGAAGCAAGGTGAAAATTCCCTAAGTGGTTGTGTTATGTAGGAGGTGAGGGAGAAAAATGTGGTAACGCAGGATTGTTGTTACCAGGTCATAATTGTCACCACCAAAGGCATCATATACACTCAAAGACTGAATACATTTTAAAACTCTGTGAAAAGCCATTTTCAAATAATACTGATCAAACCTTTGAGGGAAAAGTTTTTCTTCATTCTGATTCAGCTGTCTTTATGTTCAGTCAATGTGCCACTGGAAAGAAATAGTGTTTGCTACACCATGCTTGCTTACTGTACTTGCTTTCCTGTAGTTTTAAGGGTGGTCTGTGATCTCTTCCATATCTTCATTGAAAATTTGCTTAACTAATGATCAGATTGAGGAGTCTCAGTCTGCATCTAGGCTAATTTAATTCAGCATGTCTAATTGAGTACTCTTTTAGAGAAATATATTGTGCTCTTACTCTATACCTGTAGCTTTCCTTATCAAACTATGTATGATGCTATTGCACTTCCTGAGTTTAGCAACTGATTTGGTAAACAAATGCCTTGGTAATGTGAATGTTGAATTGCTGCAGTATTGATTTGGAGAGCAGTAATACACTTTAAAATTAAACTGTTGCATATCACATCCATCCCTTTCTATTTTGTAGAATAACAGTAGCCTTGGATAGTTGTAAACCACATTTTCACAGGTAAAGTAGAAAGCCCAGAAAGCTAAGCTGTGTTTGGTAGAACACTTTTGATGCAGGAATTTGAAAACTTGCTAAGAACACTTGATCCATTAGTGGAGCCATATTGGCAGAGATGTTCAGCCTTCAGTGTGTTTAGGGTCAGATTTCTCAGTCATACTGAACTCCTTGTGAAGCTTCTAATAAGAAACTACAATTACTATATTATTTCTGCGCAGATCACAGATTTCCAGTTTTTCTCAGAAGTTCTGGACTTGTTCTGTGAGCCTGATGAACTGATATGGGCTCAGTGTCCAAAATTAGTTTCACTGGAGTTGTGTATCCTTGATGAGCATCTTGTTGTGGATGACCCACTTTAAACAGGGGTCTGAGTTCAGTTTTTCTGCATGAAACACTGTGTCCTTGCAGCTTGCCCGCTCCTTGCTTGTGGCTGTGTTCTCCACTCTTTGTGTCCCAGGAGCTACCTGAACTTGGGTCCATTTTGTGTGCTTGAGGAGACACCTTTGGAGCAACTGTACTTCAAAAGGCATTAATAATATTCATCTAAGCATAGACTTTAGCTTTATGGTTAGTTGGGAATAAGGGGAACTGCATAACTTGGGAGGTTATTTTTTCTATCCACTACTAATTCAGTTAACTTGTAAGATCCCTCCTTTTTAAGGATAAGTAGGGCCCAATTTGCATTTATTCCACACCATGCACAATTGCTTGGGCTGCACAGATATTCTGCACCCCTGTGCTATTTATGCATTCTCCTGAAATAAGCTATATGTAAATGAGAGACTGGAGAGACACTGTTCACTGAAAGGTCTTATAGATTACACACATTATTTTCTAAAAAAATTAATTACCTCAAAGAAATATACAAAATAATATAAAAGAAGATTCCTATGCTGAAAGGTATGGAAAATGTTTTTAGCTGCTGCCCTTAAATACTGCACTTGTCTGTAGATTTTATGGAACAGTTTTCTTGCATGTCCAGGTTCTCTATGAAAGAGCATAGGAGAGAATGTTTATTTTTCCCCCACAATCTCATTTAGAATGATCACTTTTTCTCTTGCAAATACTCAACCTAAACTTACTTCAGCAAACAGCATGTAGTAAGATGTCTTAGCTGAAAAAATAGGTATTCCCGTGCTCTTTAAACAGCAGTGAAAAGATCTTTGTACACACAAATTAGACTGCTACAGGAAATCTCTTCTAAGCTGTTCTGATCAATGTCAAGGAACACTGTCTCAAAAAACAGTGTTTGTGCAAAATGAAAAATCTAAAGCTTTTATGTCCTTTATTAATCTTTCTTGTAAAAAATGTCTTGGTCTAACATTGTGCTCTTCTGCAGAACAGCTTTAGAGTTGAAACTACAGAGAGAGGTATTTTTATATTTTAAATACTTTCTAAACACAGTTAAACACAATGTCAGCCTGTCTCCTATTCTGCCATAGTTGAAATTAGCAGCAAGTTTCTTGCCTGCCCAAACTTTAAAACAAGCTGAATCAAGTTTCTTCTTCTCTGATCTGCACTGTTGGTTGAGCCCCCAGTCTGGGTTCCCTTCAGCTCTGTGGAGGTTTGGATTTGAATCAAACTCTTCTTTCAAATACTGCAGTTTTAACAAGGGATCATTCCTGTCATTTTCTGTATGATTTCCCCGACATTGTTTACCTGACATTCTCGCGATCAAATATTCACTGAACCAGTCTCTGCTTTATGGCATTTTCTTTGCAGCATCCTGGTTGCGTCCATTGCCCATGGTGAGGTGCTTCTGTCAGTCAGGTCTTCCTCAGAGTAAATGGAAGATGATGAGAGAGTTGAAATTCCATCTGTCAGAGAAGTCACAGGAAAGAAGGGCAGTAAAAGAAGGGAATTTCCTGCAAAGTCTGGGCTGGTAACATTGACAGGCAGCTGAAAGTTGTCCAAGCTGAGATAACCTTTATATTGGGGAATGAATTACTAAACAACTTCTTCCTTAGCTTAGGGTTGTAAGATGGTTTTGTTCATCATTATCTATTTTTTTGGATATTTTTCTCTCCTTAAGCTATAGTTAATCGGACCATTTTATGATGAATGTGAACTGGATGTTTCTTTCAGGCAAACCCGCATTTTTCCCTCTTTCTGGTCCAATGCATTTACATACCTTTATCATATTAAGGCTTCCTAGAAAGAATAGGAGCCAGGGAATTTTTGCAGATAAAACCTGAAATTTTCATTAGAAAAAAACAAAGGCTCAATCTGTTGGCTGGGCTTGTTTGATTCTCTTTCCACAGGAGTAAAAATTTCAAAGTTCAAGCCCAGTTCTCAGCAAACTCTTTCAAACTTCTTGGCATTTTAGTGTGGAAGCCCCAGTTGCTCCTGCCTGTGAAGGATTCTAGCATAGTTTTCTGTAGGTAGTGAACACAGAGAGTTCAGTTAATTAAAGCTGGTGTTACTGGTGAACCTCCAGTCCATGCATGACAGAAATGCAAATAAATTAAAGGGCTTATGACATCCGACAGGTTATCATGCCTTTGACAATCAGTCTCTAATAGGAAACTGGAATCAAAAGAAAAAGTCATCCTCAAAGCTCTGGCTAAACCTGGAAACATCCTTTAGCCCTGCACTGGTATTCACAAAGAGGTGAGTGTGACATAGCTCACCTGAAGCTGGTGTTATCCCAGCCGGATAGCTCAGGCAAGAGCAGGTGACAGGAGTTATTAACCTCTCACCTCACTGTTGTCTGCCTCCCCTGAGATGATGTGATTTATTATGTTCCTCCCTTGCTCCTTCTAGGAGTTTACAGATGCCTCTGTCATCTCTCCCCAGCTGCAGGACCAAATCTGTCCCTGCTCTGCTGCTTCAATGTTTGTTGTCTGTGTACAGGTGCCTCTTCACCAGCTCAGTCAGGCAAGTGAAATCTTGTGTGCCAAGTTGGAACAGGAAAACCACAACAGTCATCTCTCAAAATGTTGTGAAGCTGGAAAATTTTGTTTATCAGGACTTGCTTCTAAAGATAGAAAATGTTAACATCAGTATGTGTCCAAGATTTTCAAGATGTCATATTAGCATAATTCATTTTAGTGACTGACCAACCCCTTCCCCTCTTCAGGGGCAAAGTTCTCATCTGTAAGAGCTGTGCTTTAAGTGCTGATGTTTGTGGCAGAAGCACAGCAGGGTTGGGGCTGAGCCTGAGCCTTTGAAGGCTGTATTGCTTAGTAATATCATCTGATCTATAAGACATTTGGCCTCAGCCAGGGACAAGGAGGCCCCTCATAATGCTAGCATGCGCCTTTTTTTTTTATCTTTTTTTTTATTTTTTTTTTGAGCACACTAGTGTGATTGGTATTTTAAATACAGTGGAGAACTGGAATGGAAAAAACAACAGCTGGTCCAGAGAAAGGCCAAATAAACCCAGTTGTGTAAGACCAGAGATAAGAAGGTTATACATATGCAGCGTTAATGATATCATATCAAACCTTGAAAGAATAGCATTTTGTTTCAAGATTAATTCCAGATTGCCTTTCTCTTCTTTTCCTTAGTAATCTAAACCAAAAACAAACTAATTAAAAGTCATTGTTTAACTACCACTTCAAAGATTATTCTGTTAGTCTTTCTATAACTGTTTCTCTTTCACATCACAGGCCTGCATTAATTTGGTTGGGGTACTTTACACTTGTTGAACTGTGATTTGAACATTTAAAACTGAGTTGAGTTTCAGGAATTATGGGTGAGCTGTAGTTGCTACTTTTCATGAATAATGAATTTTGGTGCAGGGAATGTTGACTTGATGAGGTGCTTTCTTGAGAACATGGCCTCTGTGTCTGCAGCATCCCTCAAGTATGAATGTCTTCAGATAAGTGCAAGAGGATGGGGAGATGGAGAAAATGGAGCACAGAATTTCACTAAGTTGACACCTGACAGTCAGTGCTGTCACCTTCTTCATCTTCCTTTTAATCTTCAAATTTCATCTCATGTGATGGTGCTGAGAGGACTTAACAGCATACAGTTTTTTATGGAACTGTGTATTTATTTTGGGTGTTTCTGAGGATGACTGATGAGGCAAGGAATAGGATCCAGGCATTCTCTCCAGCCTTCACCCTTGTTTATACAAAATGGCTCATGCTCATCTTGCTCCTCACAGTCCTTTCATAATGAAAATAAGTCATGATAGCTTTGAGTGATGCCTGGAAAAAATGCTATTTTCTTTTTAATTTCAGGAAAAACAAGGAAAAAAAGGCAGTTGAAATTCAAGTCCCGTAAATGTAACATTACAAGTCAAACCTAAGTGCTTGTGCAGTTCATTAGAACAGCTAATTAGTTATGTTATAAAATAAATGGTATTGCCTATTTGTTTGCTCAGTTAGTTCAGGTAAATTATTTCTGAATATTAGTATCAATTGGCATCTTTAGACTGATTTGTAATTTTTAAGGTTTTTATGCAGTAAACCTCAGTGGTAGCAGGTGAAATATTTAGAGACACTTCTCTTGTAGGCTTGATTCTTTCTACAGAAATTGCTTTGGTGCTGCCCTATTTCTAAAGTCCTGAGGTGAGAGCAGGACTGTGACACTGACAGACTGGACGGGGTGAAGCAGACGTAGCTGTCAGATAAAATGTGTTTGCCAGACAGTGCTAGATTGCCCTTTGCATTGGAAGCACAGATCTGCTTGTTTTGCTCTCTAATCACACTGTGTGGTCCAGTATGTTGTACGTGCCCTCCTCAGCATGGTGTTTGCTGTTTTCTTCTACATCTGCAGAACCTTCTGAGCTTGTGGTTTAGCTACCAGCTTGCTGCTTGGCATGAAGGAAACGCAGGGGAGAGCTGAGCAGCCTGCATGTAGAGAGGGTTGAAAAGGGGGTGCAAAAGCTGCTGGGGATGAAGGCTGCAGGGAGCACAGCTAAGATGGCTCTGGCAATGTGGGAGTCTCCGAAGAGGCTGTTTTCCCTTGATTCTCACACGGAGCTGGCACCATGACCTGAATTCTGTTGTGTTTTGTCCTGTCTGCTGTGCCATGTCCAATGGTGCTGCAACAGGCTCTTGTTTGTCCCATATAAACTTAGCCTTAGTGAATTAATGAGCAGGTACCGTTTGTAGAAGGGGGTTATTGGGGAAATCCTGAGAATATCAGTAACATAAAATAGCTAATGTAAGTACTAGATTTCATCTTTACTTCACTAAAAGCTGAGGACACCCGTTTTCCAACCACAAGTTTCAGAGCATTTGTAAAGCACTGATTACTGTCTTGCTTTTTTGGCTTTTATAATCACTCTCAAGTCCTTTTAGTGCACTCTACCTTTTAACTGTGAAAAAACATTTTTGAGAAAACAAATGTGAAAAGGGATGTGTGTGTATCAATAAGCTAAATAAAATGTTGAAATGCAGCACTAAAACAAAATTTGGCAATTGGTACAGGGACCCTAATGGACCTTCCGTTCAGCTACTTGCATGATTGAAAAAGTTTTGTTTAAAAGTTATGGGGAGTACTGCAAATAGTTTATATTTAGTTTTAGAGTACATTTCTTCTACCTCCTCGTCCCTCTTGTGTTTTGCTAACCAATTGTGTCATATATTTTCTTTGATGTACCATACAGCTGACATAGAGAATACCTTCTGGTAAGTTCTGAAAAAAGCAAGGATCTGTCTCCTATATTAATAGACTTCAGAAAAGATGTTGGAAAAAAGGGGGAGATTTAATACAGATTTTTTTTAACATTCTCCTGCCCTTTTTTGTTGTAAGCCCAGAATTTCAAGGCAACTAACTGACAATTTTTTAACTATTGATTGTAAGCCCAGAAAATTCTCATTGCCAGTGCTCAGGGAAATAACCTCATATATATTTTAGAGGATGCTTTGTTAATTTATTTAAGAAAATGCATCCTCATACATTTTTATTGAAATATTTAGGAACTGAGGTCAGATTACTTCTTAACCAGTTAATTCTGCAAGTACAAACTTTTATCTGGAACCATTTTTTAAAGAAAAAAATAATTTTATCAGCTTTATGCCTAGACTTGAAATGACATACTTATCTAGGGCTTCATAACTGGACTACCATGTTACAGCTGGAGAACTGTCTTGAATCCATGTGTTTTAATCTGAATTCTTGACTTATTTTCCCATCTGAGGGAGATACAGCAGATAAATCTGTCTTCTTGAAATCTACCCAATGTTTTTGTGGTGGCTGTTCTAAAAAATAAGGGAACAAGAGTGGGGATAGTTTCAATTAGGCTCCCCAATTCCTTGCATGTGCATGTTCAGTAACCTCTCTGTTGACATCTGGAAAGACATTGTTTGAAATACATCACAGTCAAAGCAGTACTTTTGAAGGCTGAACTAGAAACTATTATTTCTTATAAAGGTGAGGGTATTTGAGTAACTGAGTGGTAAAATAGCCAGAAAATACTAATCCAATGCCGGAATGTGTATCAGAAGCCTGACATTGAAAACATATAGAATAGCTGCAAAGTCAGGCAGCTGAACATAAAGAGATCATCTTTAATAACTTTGCCGGAGGAATTTTATTTAAAATTTTATTTAAATTTTGTTTTAAAGTATCTGTGGTTTCTCTACCATATATATTCTGGTTCACCATGTAACTTTTTATTCCTAAGTTTAAGTGCTGATCTGGCATTTGTTCTCATTGTGAAACACTGTGGATATTGATGTTCTACCACTGTTCCCACACAATGAGATCATGTTTGTGCTAATCACTGAAATACTCCAGTATTCTTTGGCATGGCTGCCAACTAGCACACAGCACTCTTTGTGCATACATTGAATTTTCTGAGTCTCTTGCCTCAGAGTGGCTGGATCCTGACTGCTGAGAGGAATGGCTGGGCTGTGCTTCTGCCATGAACATTCACAGTGTCACAGCAGGTCTGACAGGCACAATTGTCCGCTTGCTGTTTTTGACTCAGTGCTGTTTGGAGATTCCTGGGGGATTAACTGAACAGCACTTTCCAAACTGTCTTTGACCCAGAATGAGTCTGAGCACGGTAGAGGCATCAGGGCAGAGAGTGCTGACATCTGAAAGAGAGTTGGCCTGAAAGTGGTGTGAGGGATTCAGATGGCAGGAGTCCTGGGGGTCAGAGCTGAGCTGGAAACTTGTCTGCTATTCAGTGAGGGGACTTGTCTGGTGTTTTGGGAAAGGAAGAGGTGCAGCTAGGGACGGAGGTGCAGAAGAATGCTGAAAGATCAGGACAAGGAGCAGTTCAATAGTGGGATGATGTGCAATAGCTTTAGTTCATCACCTGTGCCTTTCACACAGTTTCTAACCAAACTACTGAGATTCAGGTTTTGTGAGGGTGAAGCTATGAGCTGGAGCAGAGTTTCAGCATGCAGGGAGGCTGCATCCCATCCTCTTCTGGGGGACTCAGAAGCCTGGGTAATCACAGGAGTGGTAGCATCTCCCAGCTGTGCTGTGCTGCCTGTGTGTGTTTGCCTCTGACTTCCTTCCTCTCCCTCCTGGAGAGGAGGCAGGAGCAGCTGGTCCCAGCTGGCTCTGTATTAATCATTTGCAAGCACAGAGAGATGCAAGTTGCTGATTCTGCTTTATTAACTTGAAGGAAAATGATGAGCCAGTGAGGAGTTCCTGTGGTGCACAGGTTGGGTCTTCCGGACCTGGAGGAGGCTCTTAAACACACTTAAATTTGTGATTCTGCATATGCATGAGGGAGCATAAGCAGGCAAAACAGTGCTGGGCATATGTTAAGATCTGATTGTGAGAAATGCCTCTGCTTGAATTCAGGTGCAAACCAGACCATATGCTGAAGTTAACAATACAGATTTTATTTAACAATGAATGTGAGGTAGAGAAATAGAGAGAAGTAGAAGCAGGAGGACGAAGAAGGGTGAAATCAAGCAGAAGATAGTCACCACCTATGGATCAAACACCCTCCCATTGGTCCTTCTTCACTTGGCATCCTGGAGTAACACTTTCATACAGCTGAAGTTCCAGGGAGCCACAGGATGGTCACAGATGGTGTTCCCATAACTTGGGGTGATACATGGATGAGCAGGTGCTTCCTTTTCCACTGTTTGCTACAGGAGGAATTTTTGTCTGGATGTGTTAACCAGGATGTGTAACCAGATCCTGCCACCAGGCCTGGAATAGTGCCTTCCTGTTGCAAATTCCTCCCTTCTGTGCTTAACTCAAGTTCTCACTTTGGTGATTTATCATATGGCAAGTTCCATCTATGGCCTTGACAGTATTTGAGACAGGCACCTGTACTCCTTAAGCCCTTAAAACATACTGATTTTGGCATGATGAAGATATTACAGGGAGCATTTTGCAAAGAGTGTCTTTGTGGAGGAAGACCTTCCTCAGTTTCTGCAAGGCTGAAAAAGCCAGTACAGGCCCCTTGGACGTATGGAGTAGCAGTCTGTCCTCTCCAGGGAGTTGCAGTGACATACTGAGGTATTTGCAGAGGTCTGTTCTATGATTCTGTGAGTTAAACAAGAAAGCAAGTGTGAGCAGATGCAACTTGTTTTTCTGCGTGGGGAAACCCAAATGTTCCTCTTCAGTCCTGAAACAGTTTATCCCTGGTCAAATCACAGGAGACCCTGGCTGAGGACGAACCAGTGTAGAAGAAAGTACATTACAGTCCAGAGGAGAGAATGATGCTGTCCTACCTGCCTCCTTTGCTGTTCTTCAGCTTCTGGTTCTGTTGGGAAAAGAACAAAATGGTTCTTTGTATTAGGACTTGATAGGTATCGGTACCACATGGACTTTGGTGTCTGATAAAAATGGAGCTGCCAATTTCTAAAGTAAAATATTTTCACAAGAAATGCATGAGTTTATTTAGAATCCATAAATCAAATGTGATTATTCTCAATTTTATTTCATAAGGAGATGACTGCTAATGTTTACCAGCTTAGATTCAGTTGGTCTTGTGAACTTCCTTATGCGACCACTAATACTATAAGATGCCCAAGTTGCTTTTGTGCAAGAAGAATGACTCTCCCCAGTCCGTGGCACAGCACCCAGCCTGCTGCTGCATGCACAAGCCTAAGAAAGCCAGGAGGTGGAGGCCCCTTTTGAGCTGCCTCGAGTCCCTTTAGAGGCTGCCTGCAATCGTCACAGCTTGAAAACCACATTCTCTTTTTTCCTGGCCTCCTGCAAAGAGCAAACCTTTCATTGTAAAGCATTCACAGTGCTCAAATCCTTGGAATTACCATTCTTAGTTGTCCTTTCCTGTCCTTTGCTTCTTCCAGCGTAATTGTTTGGTTTTTTTTTCTGGCGCCTTTCATTGCAATTGTTGCTCTGTCCACCATTCCTATGGTCTTGCCCGCTCTTGGAGCTTGGCATTACAGTATCCTGCAATGAGTGCCTTAGTGAAAATCACTTAAGTGACTTTGAAGAGCTGATGGGCCCTCCAGAGACCTGTGCTGCCGATTTCTGAATCATGCTGGTTCATAACTCTCTTCCTGTCCACAAAGCCCCATAAAACGTGTACCATGGAACATTTCAGCACTTTCTTTCACTGCTGAGTTCTGTAGTGCCAGCACAAACTTACCTGCAGCATGCAAGCTAAGGGAATAGTGTCACAGAATCATTTAGATAGGAGGACACCTCTAAGATCACTGAGTCCAGGTGTTATCCCAGAACTGCCAAGTTCACCAGTGAACCATGTCCTTAAGTGCCACATCTTCATGTATTTTAAATATCCCTGGGGATTCAGACTCCACCGCTGCCCTGGGCAGCATCTTCCAGTGCTTGGCATGCGTTTCAGAGAACTTGTCCCTGGTACCCAATCTGAACCTCTGCTGGCTCAACTTGAGGCCATTTCCTCTCATCCTGTCCCTAGTTACCTGGGAGACCTCCCCCCACCTGGCTACACCCTCCTGTGAGGGAATTGCAGAGAATGAAAAGGTCTCCACTGAGCCTCTTTTTCTTTTGTGTGAATGAGTTTTCAGAGAGACATAAAAAGGGAAAGATTATTAATAACACCCATATGTCTAATTCTCATAATTAGTTTTCATTATGATGGTACCCCCAAACTGCATTTTTCTTTTATTTTTAGATTAGCAGTTCTTGAATTATTTGGTAAGAGACATTATTACCTAGACATAATTAATTGAGAATTTGTAATCTGCAAATTTGTTTCACAGTGAGTGTATTCTGTTTTAGATGCTTTTTACTTGTTTTTCTTTAGACTGTAATAGAATTGTGCTGCAAGTTAAATTGTATTCAGATGCCATTTTACCAAGAGCCAGATTAATTCATAGAAGTGTCACCTTATTCTTCTAATCCATTTCTTCATCCATTTCCACTTCATCATTGTTTTCTCCAAAGTAAGAGGCACCAGACACTAAAGTTGTCAAGTGAATGAACATGGAAAGTTCAAATTACAGGGAGTAATGTACTCCTAGGAAAACATCTGACATCTAAGTTTTAATGGTCCCTTATTGACTTGTGTTTAATTCCTGGGTAAAAAAATTGGAACATTCAGGCAAAAGGACAGTCATTGATCCAAAACATTGGCAACTTCAGGCGTATGTCTCCCACGACATTGTTCCTTGTGTACCTCCTGATGCCCAGCGCATCTATCATTCCATCTTTACAGCCTGAATGGTAATGAGTGGCAGACACTCAGCAGCAGTATCTGGTTAAGTGCATTCATCAAGACAGGTCCAATTTTAGCTTAATTCTACTTCACAGTGCTGTGACTTCACTGTTTGATACGCCATTTGACTGCAGGAATGTCGAAGTTAAACAAACATTGCTGAGTTGTAAGCTTTCTTTCTCTGTGCTTGTTTTTGCTGGGACTTGGGGGCTGTCAGCATGGGCTTGTACATGATTAAGTAGTTGTAATAGTTTCCTGTGTGAGCACTTCTTCACACTCAGAAAGCATTTGTGTGACTTAGCTTTGCCTGTTTTAGAAGTGCCTATAAAAATAATATAAATNGGTCAGTTTAAATTCGAACACTCACTTTCTTTTCTACAACAGTTTCCCCATTATATCATGTGAGTCCTTACTCTCACATTGTCATCATCCAGACTTAGTTTTGTCTGTTTATTAGCAGATACTGTGTGTACAAAACTACCTTGTTTATTTCAGGAGGGGTGCTTAGAACAGGGGAAGAGGATTGCTTACTGCATGTGATTTGTAAACAATTAGTAAGTTCTCTCAGCAGATCAGCTAGGAAAGTTGCTCACTTTCTTAGGAGTGAAAGAGAATATCACTTCACTCATGTGCAACACAATGACTGTGTTTCAACACAGTTTATTGACCTCTTGAAAAATTCACCCCTAAACTGTATGATTTTAATACTTAAACTAAAGGCATGTCTTAGAACAAAGTGAGGGTTGTTGGAAGAGTCATAATGTAGCAAGTTATGAATTTATTTGGAAAATAAATTCAGTGTGGAATTTATTAGTTTAGCATCATTCACACCTCCTGTCTGGGGTTGTAGTATTTTGACTGTGAACAGTATAGAGTGTCAAAAATGACAGAGCTCTTGAGCAAAGAGAAGAGAGCTGAGAGTAGAAAGTGAAGATACAAATCAATGCTACTATATTTTCTGTGACAGTTTTCAGTTGTAGAGTTCTCTACAACTCAGTCGTTCTCCTCTTCTGGGAACTTTCAGACATTTTCACCTTGCTTCTGCAAAGCCCTGTGTACCTCTAGAGATGCTGAAAGCTGGCTGTGTGTAGTTAGCACCTTGCGGTCCTCTTGTGTTGCACTGCACTTCTCCTTGGGCAACCCCAGCAGGAAACAAAAGCAGGGAAAGCCTTTTTTGTGGAAATCTCGGATAATGCTTTTAAGTGAGGTGAGTCATGTTAGCTCTTTAAGGGAGTTTGGAGTGGTGGAAGGCAAGCAGAAATTAACTGATTAACAGTCAAGCTCATTTTGAATGGGTAAGTTATTCAAAGTGAAGGAGGACTTCTGGGTTTTTTTTGATAAGTGAGATCATTGGTAGTTAAAGATTAGAAAACTCTTCTTACTAAGGACTGGCAAGGAATGTTGTCACCTGATGAAAAATCAAATTGATTTGTTAGTGGGTAGAGCTTTTCTTTCACATGCAGAAACCATGCAGCTTTAAACTGTCCTCAGGAAGTTTGCACAATACTGTTTTTTTTCTTATATGGTTGAATCCCACAGATAATTTAAAATCTTCTCTAGTAGCTGAAAGTTATGGGTCTTTTATGTTGGTTTTAGTCAAATAGGATTTGTAGGGTAGTTTCAAAGGACGTTTTTATTTTCACTAAAAACAATTTGGAATTTGATCTTAAAACGCAACCATTTTTCTGAAGTTTATCAGCCATTTCTGTCTAGAAGCTGGTGAAATGTTGTCATCTACACCATTTCTTCTGGTTATGCAGTCAGATGTCTGGATATCACATACCCTTGTCGGGACATGGTATGTTACTCGTTGGGCTGAATCAGTTTTTCTAATAAAAGCTTCACAGTTGCAAAATTATCTCCCACAACAGCTAGAAACAGAATTCTGAGTATTGTTGCTTGGATTTCATGCAGTTTTTTACCCAAAGCTCTTACCAACCTTGTTTTTGTTTAGCCCTGGCTACACTCTCAGCAGCACATTCCTTTTCTGTTCCTAAGGAGTTCAGCACTATTCCCGTCTGTGTTATACCTCTTCTTCAGAAATCCATGGAAACCCTCAGGTTAGGAGTACCCCCTTTTTTTCTTCTGTTTCTTGTGGAATGAGCTGTGCTTAGCAGTTATGATGGAAGAGAGGCTTTCCTCAGGCAGCACTGTTCCTGGTCTCAGGCCATTCCTCACTTAGTCCTGACCTGGTGGACTCCCAGTCAAGGCTTCCATGCCTGGACCGGGTGCTTGTGATTTATCAGTAAATCTGAAATCAATTGTAACACTTAACTCATTGAAGGTAGAAGCAAGGTAAGGTTAGTTAACTTCACATTTAGATGATTAAAAGAGACAGTCAAAATGTGGAGAGACATAAAAGTAGAACTATACTTTGCCTGTATTTTAGTGTGACTCCAAGAGGTTATTCCTCTTTGCTTTGTCTAACTAAAAAAGCTGCCAGGAGACTTCATGCAGTGGGGATCCAGTCCTTAGATGTCATCTGTCCAGGTGATGTACCCTGCACAGGAGGTTGTCCATCACTGGAGGAGAGTTTTTCTGCAGAATTCTCTGGCTATCTGGCAATAATTTTCCCCTCTTTTCAGATTTTCGTACAATACAGAGCCTCATGCTTAACCAGGACTCCAAACTTTTCCTTGCAGGTTGTCCACCACTGCAGTCTCTATGACTAAACATTTTTACCTCCAGTGCTATCAGCTGCCCAGACAATTAGCAATACTTTTTGTTAGCTGTAAAGAGAAAAACTGACAGCTGGCCTGAAGTTTTATTTGGCCATAAACAAAGCATGTAACCAGCATTCTGAACTGAGTTTTTTGTTCAGATAGCTGTGAGGAAGGTTTTTCTTAGCACAAAAAACCCCTTAAAAATGTAGATAATGAGAACTGTGCGTCATTGAAATAAGAATGCTGAAAACTGTGCAAATGCACAAGGGAGATTAATGAATACCAGCTCATAAATAGCCCCTCATTGATGAGACGATTGCTGTAACTGAACAAAGATTGAGGAAGACTGCTGGAGTGGTGCTGCAGTGTGGGTTAGTGGGGTTAGGGTGCAGGTTATAGCAGTGATAGCTCATGGCTGTTGCGTACGGCACACTTGTCCACGATGGCTCAATTGTAAATGTGGCCAGTGTTATTTTGTTTATTAATGTGGCATATTTTGATAGTACACATTATGTGTTATCAGGATCGAGGCATCTTTCAGGCTGACCTCAGAGAACGCATTTCTGAAAACCTGAATACATCAACCAAGATATTTACCATCTTTTACACCAAGAGATGTACACATCCGGTGGTGCCACATTTTGTTAGGTACACAGGATGCCGTGATTATTCTGTCTGCGCTTGGGTCTAAAGGGCAAACAGCTCATTCATGTCAAAGGTGTAGCTGGTGTGAAGGGACCCAGCTGCCAGGTCATCCATTCTTCAAGGGCAGAGTGTCTGGATAACTGCCGCTCAGCACTGGCTACTGCTGGGCATGGAGGTGATGCTGGATAACTGTCCCCTGCAACAGTCATGGAGGTGATGGTGGAAAGGCTGTAAGCACTTGGAGCTGTCTTTCTGGCCTGTGGATGTGCCCCATCTGGAATTAGGACATCCTCTTTCATAAGTGAGATGACAAGGGGCTACTGCAATACGGGTAACGGAAACAAGTGCTGCTGATCCTTTGTAGGACTCAGGGAATCCCACAACTATAGAAGCATTTCTCAGGGTTGTGGGTTGGCAAAATGCCAGCAGTTGCTGTCAAACTGGCATCTCATTTGCTTTTCAGGCCCTGTGTTATTTAAGTAGCTGGTATTTGCCTGGCAACATGGACAGCTGGCATTCAAAGCTAGAGTGAGTGGAGAGGCAGTAGCCCCACTGAACACAGTGCAAGGTTGCTAGCAACCTACAGAGCAGAGACTTCTGCCTGAAAAGCATTAGATGCACAGATCCCAAAATTACAGTGGAAGCATTAAGTGTCTGTCCTGTCACCAGGCAGGATGGCAGCAGGCAAGGATCTCGTGGCTGCCCTGCTGGTATTTAGATGACACCTGCTGGTCAAGTGTCCCCACTTGTCAACGATATTCTCCAAGCACAGAACAAGGCATTCCTGTTGGATTGCCACAGCACTGACTTGATGTGCCGTCCTGATGAGAAAATGAGCTGCCTGTGAAGAAAGCATATCCCTTACATTCAATTGTCAAGTGGTATCATTAGAGAGGTTTGAGGCAAACCACAGGAGAAAAACTTGAAAAGGGAATCCCCAGTTTATTTTTTTTCAGCTTGGCTCTGTCTCACAATGTAATCCCTTGTGTTTGATGGGGTGACTTTTTGATGCATGTTTAATCCGTCTCAGGAAATTCAGAACTTCACTGGACATGGCCCTTAGCAGTCTGGTGTCACCTCGGAGTTGCCCCTGCAGTGGGCCAGGTGGGTGGCAGCCAGAAGAGTCACTTCTGGCTAATATCTCTCTGTGAGTGTTACAGCCATACAGTTCAAGCTTGAAAATATGTTCAAGACAGCATTGCTTTTTACTCTTCCAGATACCCACAGCTTTTTCAAACAGCAGCAGCATCGGAGGGAGAGATGGGAACAAAATCATGCTGCTGTCAGAAGGGTTTCTCGGCGCTCTGTCAGCAAGGAGCGATGGGTGGAGACACTTGTGGTTGCAGACAGTAAAATGGTTGAATATCATGGAAGTGACCATGTGGAGTCATATATCCTCACTATAATGAATATGGTATGTACAATATTTTGGGGTTTTTAGATAGACAAATGAGGCAAATCTGAATTAATTGTGCTGCTGATCTTCTAACAGCTCTCCAGTGTTGTTCATGGAGAAAAATGTATTATCATTAATATGTATTAATTGAAACTCTGTATTGTTAAGTATTTTTCACCTTGTGTTTTGTATAGGCACATTTTTTCTCTGGATTTGTGCGTAAATGCTAGCAGTAGCTTTCTTTCCAATTAAATTCTCTGTCTCCCTTGGAACATGTTGCTCTGTGGTGATTTCAGATTATTGGCTCTGGCAGAGAGAAATTCTACAGGTTTTAAGCATATGAATTCTTTCACATATTTGTGGATGAGAAAGGCACACAGGAGCCTTCTGGAAATTGTAGTAACTTTGCAAAAGCTAAAATACCAGCTTGTTATTGTTTTAGTCCCAAATCCAAACAGCAATATATGAGCTATTATGAAGCAAGTTAACTGTCTCAGTTGAAGGCAATACAACTGTTTTTCCAGATAAGTATCCTTCTTGGAGTACAAAGTTCACATTGGAATAAAGAAAAGATGAATTTCAAACGCTTTCCTGTGTGACAAGTTTCAAAATAAAAGTCGTTCTGGGAAAAGCCATAGCATATACCTGTAAATATGTCTTCTGTTATTAATACCTGTTATCAGGATTATGTGTATCATGTAGATACTGAGCTTGAGAGTATATTGAGGATGTATTCTGTGTGGTTATCATGGAAATGTGCAATATATGTGGAGGTAATCAGAGTGTAATTCTGGCTGTGGTGACTCATGACTGATCTGGCCTGTGAGCTTATGCAGTTTGTGCCCAGCTGTGCCCCAAGCAGTCCAACTTGCTGCTGAGGCAATGGGCGTGAGTAAACAGGTACAAAGGTTGTTCAAGCACGTGAGGTTTTGTCCTCATGGGAGAAAATGCTTGAAATAAAACCCAGTCATTATCATGTTCGGGAACAAACAAAACACAGTATTTTCTCTGCAGTCTGACCTTAGATATTAGGGTTACTTAAAATGTTTAAATTTTCAGTAGAGTACCTTGAAAAAGATCCATACCCAAATCAGACCTCTGTAAGCACAATTTCTACTTCATTTTGGTATTTTCTCCTGTAGTGGTCTTCTCCATAATAGTTTTGACCTGAAGGCAATCTGTTTTGTTCATTCATATTTCCTGTGATAGATGGCATAGGTCACATATATAGATATATATAGATAGGTTGTGATTATCTTCTGCTCTGATTGCTTTTCCTCCTGCTTAATTCAAATATTGTGATGAGGTTAATAACAATTGGGTCACATTTTTGCAGAGTTCAGTTCTTGTTCTTTTTTATGTGGAGTCTTTTTTGAATGGAGTCATTATCTTTGCTTTTGTTCTTATAATCTCTCCTATACTTTGAAAACACAAGAGTAGCCCTCATTCAACTACTGCCTAGTACTGACTAAATTTTACTTTTTTTGTGACAGAATTCTGTTCATTTAGAACAGAATTATTTGATATGTTGGTTTATTTGCACCCTGAGAGGACCTCTCCATCAATGTTGTATGACTGTATATGTTGTGTTCCTTTCTGCTAGTGTTTTTTATGAACTCAGAAATTTTTGAAAGAGAAATGGACATAATATAGTCTTTTTTGGGCTTTCGTTGTTTAGCTTAATAATTTTTGCCAAATGCTGTATTGACATATATTTGGCAGAGTTCGTCTTTGCAGTAGTTGTAATATTTATTGCATTTCAGTAAACTTTCAATGATTTGAGAATAAAAAGCAAAACAATCCTCCAATCAACATTCTGCTAGAAGTAAATGTATTTTCTCTCTGAAACTGTGTTCTGCTATAGAGGAATCAGTTAATCTCGTATCTTCTGGCTCTGGCACAGGTCACAGGGTTGTTCCACGATCCAAGCATTGGCAATGCCATTCATATTGTGCTGGTCCGGCTCATCCTCTTTGAGGAGGTGGAGGTGAGGTTGTTATTTACCTCAAAATATCAGTTAAAAAAACTTCTGGGTTGAGCTGTAATCATATTTGCTTAAGATAATGTTAAAAATGTACTCTGTTACTAACCTTCAACATGTCTGGTTTTAGAGTAAATGCTACCCTGGATAGCAAAGTGTTTTAGCTGTTGACTTCAGGTATTTCTGCATAAAATTGTGTAGGAAAATGTAATTAAAACAGGCAGGTTAAGAATGGGGAAATGGAATCTCCCCAGTCTCAGAAGAACATGGGATATCAAAGAAGACTAGATGAGAAATAAAAACTGCGCATCAACATTCAGGACCTAATTACCTAGCATTGCCTGAAATGTATTATGAACTGTAGTGCTATGCTATTTGCAGGTCTCTGAAGAGGTAAATCTCTTAATGTGTTCAAACACTTATTTTTATTTTTAAATCTCCTCTGAAACAGAGTAAAATGAGGACAAAGTGGATGTTAATTGGTGTAACTAGCTGTATATTTCTAGTTTCCAATGTCTCTGTTTCACAAATATATTTACTATGTGCTTAAATACATGCTGGTTGTCATGATTTTATGGTTATTTTTTAAATGTTGTTCATGATATAGCTAGGTCTGACCAGAAGAACATCTTAAAGGGATTTTCTCAGTGGCTTAAAATTCATAACCACAGGCCAGATGATCCCAGTGCAGCAAACCAAACCTCAAGGCTATGTCTTCAGAAATATTTATTGGGATAGAGTCTGTCCTTATAGCTCTCAGCCTAAGTATAAGTGAGACAAAAACTTGAGTTTGCACCTAAACAGGACAGTTAGGACCTGAGATCCATGATGACCTCCAATTAACCACATTTGCTACTCTTCTGTGGCTGTTTGGAGCAAAAAAGTGGATTCCTGTTCAGTTGAGGAATGGCAGTGTTGGAAGTAACAGTGTTAAATACCTTCTAAAATTTATTTTTGAGTTCCCCAGAAATTACTGTCTAGTAACAGTTAATCCCATACTTTGATGCTTGTTAAAAATGAAGCAAAGTGAGGAGAGATAAAGCGTCCAAGACCAGAAATTAGAAAGTTTGATTTCGGATTAATTTATTTTGCATACTTTTTGTTTAAGGTTTTCAGTAATTTGCATGTAAACTATATAATAATAAGTTGAGGAAGAAACATTTATGACTGACTTGTTTCTCTTTGGAATTGAAAAATATTGTGAAATAAATACTCTATTAGAAGCATAGTTGTTGTCTAATTATGACAGTGTTCACATAATATTGAGTGACAAATTTAATCACGAAGTCCCACAATAAGTAATCTTCACCTTCTCTTGAGAAGAAAATGTGATTTCAAGAGAATATAAAATGTTCGAAAGTTTTAGTTCAGTGTTGGATCTTATGAAGCTCTTTTATCAAAACATATGTAGAGTTCTGCATTCTGTAATTTTTCCTTTAGCTGCACCAGTTACAGAAATGTCAGCATTTTAAGTTGATATTCAATGTTAGAAAAATAGGTGTCATTGCTCCTAATGATGGGTCTAACTTTAGGCAAAAGCTTAATCGATTACATTTAGATTACCCATCTTCACAGCTGACTTCACTGAAGTGGTACTGCAATGCAGTGTGGTCTTTACAGTAATATATTCCTTCATTTCCCATTAGCAAGGCTTGAAGATAGTGCACCATGCTGATAAGACATTAGCCAGCTTCTGCAAGTGGCAGAAGAGTGTCAATCCGAAGAGTGATGTCAACCCCACACACCATGATGTGGCTGTCCTTCTTACCAGGTATGACAGCAGTGGTTGGCTGCTGTTCAGTTGCATTTCTTTGGTGATGACATTTCCTCTATAGGCTCATGCCATCATTTTATCCTGCACAGAGCTCAGAAACATGGTTGAAGTATTTATGACACTACGTGCGCATAGGGGTTAGAGATGCATCTTAGTCACAAAACAGAGATTTGTGGGTCCCGAGAGGTGAGCAAATTCTACAGCTCAGGTCGTTTTCCCCACTTGATCCTATCTCATTTTGTGCTTGGTGACTGCCCTTTTTTTCTTTGAGACAACATACTGAAACAGAGTAATATGTAGGTGAACAGCTTCTGAAGAAATGTGCAGGTGCAGCTCAGAAATGAAGAGTATTATGCAAACATGGTGCCATTCATTAATTTTTAAGCTTTAAAGCATGTGATTTTTAAATATCTCCATATTTTATGAGACACAAAACATTTTTAATGTCCAAGAGGAACAGAAAATTTGAAAGTGAGGTTGTTTGAGGTTATGCAAGGAGTTTATGTCATGGCATGAAATGGGACTTATGCAAGTCTGTAAAAAGTGAATTAGTCAGTAACTGCACAGGGGGCAGAAAAGATTGGGTCTGTGGTCTAAGAAAACCATTCCTTGGCTAAAGTCTGTCAGGACAAAAACCCCCAACCTAAAACACCCCTCAAATGGGTCAGTAAAAAAGAGTCACTGTATCATTAGGTTGGAAAGGACCTTTAAGATCATCAAGTGCACTCTTTGAGCATTCCCCGCCTTCTCAACCTTTTCTCACTCAAAAAATCTTAAAATAAGAATGTGAAATAAAGTCTCACAGTGATGTGAGGTTTCACTCTCCAAATATAAAGCAGACAGTTCTCTTTAATGAAGCTGAGCAATGGTGACTTTAGTAAACCATGCTTTAAAATGTTGTCAGACGTGGAGGTTCTAAAACTTTGACTTATGGGAGTTGACAATAAGTGTATGTATCTAGGCACTACAGCCACATAAATAGTGGCTACAAATTATGGCAGTATACTGATAGTGTTAGAACAAGTCTGTGTTGTTCCATACATGTTTGTAGAAGACTTACCACTATGGTTTACTTAAAATGCAGTTTAGGACATTATAAGATGGAAGGTTGCTGCCCAGTGTCAGTGACACTCCACGGCTGGTTTTAAGCTCTTTATGTAGCACATCTCTTTTGTGATTCCAGAAAGGACATTTGTGCTGGCATGAACCGTCCCTGTGAAACCTTAGGCTTGTCTCACCTGTCAGGCATGTGTCAGCCTCACAGGAGCTGCAACATCAATGAGGACTCTGGCCTTCCTTTGGCTTTCACTATTGCTCATGAACTTGGACACAGGTACAGTTGACGGGGAAGGGGGAACCTGTATGAGTTGAATTTGTTATTTGCATGTTAATCTCAAATTGTGAGACAGAAACAAAACAAAAAGTGAGTTAATGTCCCTGTTATTAAAATAAAAACTTTTTTCCAAGCAAAGAAATAAGAAATTAATTCTTAAGCCTTTAACCTATGTTTTATATATACAACTATTCAGTACATCATGATGAAATAATTAAGCTACAAAGAAGCATTACTCAATTGTGCTAATTTTTCCAAACATGTGCTAGATTTCTATGCAATTACTTAAGATAATCTCCAGGTTAATCCAAAATATTTACAGAATACAAACCTGTCTCATTATGTCAAGGCATATCAGTAGTGCAGATTAACTAGAAAATATTTTTAACTCATATATAACTCATACAGTGAAACTCATCTAGAAAAATATATATTAAACTTATAATATATCATATTTATTTTTTTTAATGAACCTGTAAAGTCTTTTTATGGCATTTCTTAGTAAGAGGTATTTTTCATATAATAATGCTATTGTCAGTACACTTAGGTCAAGATAAAGAAAGTTCTTGAATATTTAGTTTTAGACACGGTTAATTATTTTTTTATGATTGAATATTTTTGTTTGAACTAAATTTCTCAAAATTTTAGATTTTTGGAAGTGTTTTGATTGGTTAGATGGTTTATTAACTCACTTGAAAAAAAATTATTTTTGGAACTGTTTTGATTCAGCTGTTTTTCTCGGGGCTCTCATGGATACTCTGGTTTGACAGTAATGCCTGCACTTTTCTGGTGGATTGTATTGCTTGGCTAAGTCACATGTTCATTGCTTTATCTACACTCACATTAATTTCACTATGCGCCCAGCCACCAATCAGGATGGAGTCTCTGTTTCCTGACAGGATATAATGATGATGATGATGATGATGATGATGATGGTGATGATGATGATGATGAGGCAATGACCCTGTCACCCATTAATTGGCCATTCTTTATTCAATCTCTCCATTGATGGAAAGGAAATAGTATAAATAAATAACCCTGAAATCACTACAGTTGGATCTGGGTGCTGGGGTTTAAGTCACATGATCCCCATAGCCTGTTGCTGGCAGGGAGCCATTTTCATTCAGACTAATGATCTCAAGAGACTTCTTCCCCATAGACTGATCCATGTGTGACCTTCTCCTTGTCCAGCCTGGCTGGCTGATGACTCTGTGTTCTTTGGATGCTGTGAGGCTCAGTACTGCTGTCCTTGCCCTTGCAGGAGTGGTACAGGGCCTTTCCTTAAGAACTGTCTCTATAAGGAGTGTTGAATACTGCAAGGTTTGTTGTCACCCTGTAAGCCCTGTTAAGCTCAAATCAGGTCAGTGTACACAGGCTGAGAAATTCGGGTACAGACGGATTTGTAAGAACAGATGAACAAAAGTAAGAAGGCAGACATGCTTCCGTGCCTTAGATGAATGCCAAAAGTCAGCTCTTCCCCACACTGTCTCTCTAGATGTTTGCAGCCTTAGGATTCAACAGGTCCCATTTGATCAAAAGAGCCTGTCAGAAAGGGGTCATCTTGCATTTATGCTTATGACTCATTAATGGAATTGATTCCGATTTAAATCAGCTCTGCATTTGGAATTTTTGAGTCATGATATGATTACATTATTGAGAAAGGTAGTCTTAAGTATTTTGAACACACTTTATCTGATTCATGACTGAATCATGACCTGAGTAAGCTCTCACTGCTCTCAGGACTTACACAACTCCAGATGTTAACAAAGTAGGTGTCAACATCTTCATATATAAATATCTTTGTATGTTATTATTTCAGATAATCTTCACACTGAAATGGTGAAGAGGCATGTGTGTTTACTTAGTTGAATCCCTTCCAAACTTTTGTATTTATGACTTCTGCAAGCTGTTGAATAGAAAACTGTCTCAGCAAATAAGAGATGCTGGAGAGAACCTGCTATGGAGATTTGTTTGCATAGGCTGAGAAAATTAAATAGGAGGAAGGGAGTTTGGAGGCAAATTCACTGAACGTTCAAAAACTTTCTAAACAATATCTCTGGTGCAATCTATCAAAAGTTTTAAAAATAAAAAAAGCAGTAGAGACATAATTATGAGAGTTTCTAAGAAAGAGTGCAACAAAGCCTCATCTTAGTTAAAGTGGTGCAAGTTTGAGTTCAAGAGTTAGGATGTGGTCTTAGCTGTGACAGCTGTAACATAACTTTTATGCTTAAACTGTGACTTCTGCCCCAGCTGTGCACTGGTGTTTGGACTCCCTTAAAAGTACACAAGTATAGTCTGTGACAGTCTGTTCTTTATTTTGTGCAGGGCAATATTGCTGTTCATAACAGACACGGTGAAAGCCTGTGGGGGTGTAAATTTTTCATAGATTTTGTGTCATATGTTCTATGTGTACATTTTCTTTTAGCAAACAGATAACTACAGCTCTGCTGGGGCAGAAGCAACGTAAGTGTCTTTTTAAGCATACATTGGAACCTGTAGGTAGGTGTTGTGGTACAGCCAATCAGCTGGAATTATTAGATGTTGTTTTTTTATCTCCAGTTTTGGAATCCAGCACGATGGAAAGGAGAATGACTGTGAGCCTGCTGGAAAGCGCCCATATATTATGTCCCGACAGTTGCAGTATGATCCTACTCCTCTCACCTGGTCACAGTGCAGCAAGGAGTACATCACACGGTTCCTAGAGTGAGTGACAAATGCTAGGTTGTAGCATTTGTCTAAATTGAGCATAACTGTGCTGGAGTTTAAAGTACATCTTGTATTGTACTGATAATTATAGGGGGTTTTAGTGCGCTTGAGTTAATTTCCATGGGGGACATACTACTGTGCTGTTGCTTACTTATCTGGGAAAAGCTCTGTATGGTCTTGTAGTCTGGAGGTGAACTCAAGTCTTGTCATATTGGCTTGGATTTGATTCAGCTTTTTGTAGTTACCAAGAAGACTGAAGCCTTTCCATCAAGGGCACTGACAGAACCATAGACTTTGCCTTTGGCCACAGTGCCATGTGTTTGGCTTCAGTGACATGTTCAAATCTGTTCCATTCTTTTTAAGAGCAGCAATTTTGTATAACTTCAGTGAGAGACTATGGGGTTATCCTAAGCCACTCTGCAAACCATACTGAGGTCATCATATTTCCACTTTGAAGAGCTGCATGTTGCCGTTTTAAAACCATCTCATGCTAGACGGAGTAAACACTTCGTTTGCAGCATTTCAGCATAACTTGGCTGGAATCTGGAAGTATTATTTATGTGGGCCAAAATTACCCATAAGAAATAGATACTAAATGTCTGTAAAGAAGCATCAAAAAACTGTGGTGGTAGGGAGTTTTTTAATATGGAACTTTTGTCTTTCAGTCGCGGGTGGGGATTCTGTCTGGATGACATCCCCCAAAAAGAAGTTCTTAAGTCCCCAATCATTGCTCCTGGAGTGATTTATGATGTGCACCACCAATGCCAGCTTCAGTATGGTTCCAATGCTACATTCTGTGAAGATGTAGATGTAAGTGCTGAATGTATTTCTTCATTCTTCTAGTAAGAATTTGAAATTCTTGAGCAGCATGTAAATGTATTCAGTGCACCTCATTTACAAATGTAACATGTTCAGTGTCTCATAGGCGAGATGTGCAATGCAGGCATTGCCTAACACACTTAATTCTGCATATTCTGGAAGCGAGTTGTTACACTGTTTGCCTTGTATTTTACAAGATCTTTGCTGGATCTTAACCATATCTATGGTTAGGTGCCTGTCCTTCAGCAATGGAGTCATTATGATTTTAAACTTGTAATACTAATTCTTAGGTAATTTATTAATGCAATTTAAATCCAGTTTTAAAATATTCTTCAGCCATGTGGCTTTCAATTGATCAAATCATTTTGGGAACAAATCTTCAGTTCCAGGAAGAGTTTTCTGAAGAAATTAGAGTTGTGTTCTCTTGCCATACATCCTGATTTTTCACACTCTTTATGATCTAACAAACAAAAGAATATTTTAGTCCCTGTGGGAAATATTTAGTGTGAAAAACCAGTATTTTTGCATGGAACATTAGATATTTATGCAAAAGTGTACAATTCATAGAGTGCCATGGGATCTGTCTCACAGCACAGCAAAACAGTATTGTGAGGAGATGCAAGGGAGCAGTGTAGTCACAGCAACCATCACAAGATCTTGGAGCCCTGCAGAGTAACATGTTGTGTTAGCTAAAGTACAGTGGTATGGTTATTTTACTGGTACCTAAAATGTTCAGAGCTCTTTGGGTCTGTACCGCATTTTTATACATAGAACAGCACAGAAACAGTATGTCCAAGTGCTAGCCTAGCTAAGTGATCACTCATTTTCCTGTGTTTTGAGCAGCAATGTTCAGTAAATACTGAAGACAGCACCTGGCCTACTGACCCTGTCAAACACAGATCTGTTTTGGCTATGGCCGGGGCTGGTATGAACACAGCTGTGGACTGGGCGCTGCTGATGTTGACTGTTTATTCCATTCAGATAATTATGTGTATTTCCATCTACCCTTTCCTTAGAGAAATTATTTCTGATTAATCTTTTCAGCCTTAATAGATAACATGATTACCAGTGTTGAACTACAACTGCTGAATCTGAAGAAGGTATTGAAGGATTGCTTTCATTACCTGCTGTTACAGTTTCCTTAGTTACTATAATTTGTCTATTCGTACAGATAGAAAATTAGGATGTCATTTTGCAGTATTGGCTCAGTCTGTTTCTCCTTGAGTTTGAACCTAATAGGCCTTTACATTCGCATCTCCTGATAAACCAATTTTATAGCTAGACATATGTCAGAAAATTAATTGGTATCATCTCATTCTGTATTTTACTGAAAGGCCTGTATTTTGCTGGTAGTTGCACTGGAAGGAGATGGAATTGTGAAACGTAGAGACCACCTGGAATGTTGAATCATCAGTTTTTTTGTCATTTTGTCTGAGAGGTCTGACTTTTTTGTCTTCCCTTTATTTACTTAACATTGCTCAGTGACAAGCTGATTTTGTTTTGTACATTTTAATGTCTGGCTGAATTTGATCCACAGATCCTTTTTTGAGAGAATAATCTGCATTTAGCTGAAGACGCCCTGGGGTTCAGTGGTTCAGCGTTCAACACTTAGCAAAAACTGATATTTATAATTCAGGTAGTGGTTTCCATGAAGCACTTAGATAGCAAAATGTCCTGTGAAGTATATAAATGTTGTCCCTCTAATAAGGTAAAGAAAAGCAAAGTATGTATTAGATGGAGGTATTTTCCAAGTTGTAGCTGGACCCATAGTTTCCTGTAGAACAGCCTGTAGGAGATCAGAACACTCATTACCTGTTTCTCCAAAACTTCCACTGGCTTCAGTGAAACTGAGTTTTTTGGATTCAACTTTCTTCAAGGCACAGACTCTGTTCTCATAGATTGGGTGGAAAGTGTGTAACATACTGTTGATGAGAGGAAAACCCACTTTCTTTGCAGTAAGGCTATAGTATAGTAATGAATTTCTGCCTGTTACCTCCAAAGGTACTCAGTACCTAGTGCATCCTCTCATACTGCTGCTGTTTCAGTGTTCTTACAGATGGAAAACAGTTCTGGGACATGGAGATCAATATGGAAAAATCCTTGCAAAGCTAAGGAACTCCCTCTGTGAATTCTTGACTTTGAAATCTATGGGTGCACCTAACAAAAAAAGTAACTGCCAATGAAAAGCCATGTAAATTTTCTGTGCCAATTTCTCTGGTATCTGAGCCATGGTACAATAGTACACTTTGGAAACTAAAAACAAAAAAAAAATATTCTATGTACAAGAGTTAGAATAAAGGATGACTTTCATAACAAGAGAAAATTCATTAGCCAGAACACTTGAGCAGCTCTGACTTAAGAACCTGGCAACAATGGCTTCACAAGACCTTCATAAGGAATGCTATCCTTGAACTACAAACAGGGAACTACAAAACAAAGTTTGTCTTGGGTATATTGCCCAAAATCATTGAACCAAGATGCAGCGGCCCAGACATTGTATTCCAGCTGGAGGGTTGGAGTGCTTTGAGATGTTTCATGCCATCAGCTTTTTTCTAGTGCTCTTGATAACAAACCAAGGTAAATACACAAGGGAGAAAGTAAATAAAAGGAGTCTCTCTCAAAGCTTGTGCCCAAGCTTAGCCGTTTTAAATAGAAGCAGTTCAGAAATGAACAGCCAAACTCTGCATTTCCCACTTGGATGAGCATTGCTGCTAGCTCGTTGGGGCTGCATTTTTGGAAGTGCACAGTTTATATGTTGGCTTCCAAATCTGGTATGTGGCTGGCTCTCAGAAACCCAGTGGGAGCTGCTAGTGGGATCCTTCTTATCAGCTCCTTTCTCTGATGACTCTTGGAGCTGTCCCTTCCTCACAAGTTGATGCTGCCAGCTCTGTTTCCTTTTCCAGAGGTGGAGTATGGCATCCAAACAGCCTGAGTCAAGACCTGGGCTTTTGCTTCTGCTGTTCCATTGCAGTCCCTCTGAGAGCCCTGCTTTCTCCACCTTGGAAGTGGTGTTTCATGCAAAGCCCTGATCAGTCAGGGGTTCCCAAGCATGCAGGGCTCCTGTGTGCCAAACAAAGCAAAGCTGGTGTGCATGTGAACTGAAGAGGGAGAAATGGCCCTCCAATTCTCTCCTCCCTTTCTAGAGAATAGTTCTGACTGAGTGAAGTGGGTTTGGTAAAAGGTAGCTGGTATGCTTCTTACCCTGCTTTCTTTGTTGCCTCTCAAGAATTTCTGTTTCTTCCATGGAGCTGAGCACATGGAGCAGCAGCTGGAATGCTGTTATATTGGCAACCTCCTGCATTAAACTGGCACCAGTTTCTGAGTTGCTTAATGTGCAAACATTCGCTAACCAGAGCCTGTACTTTTCCTAGCCCACTATGCTTTTTGACTCTTCCTTCCAACCAGCTGACTGCTTTTTTTTCAGGTAATTTCCTTGCCATTTGCTAAGCTGATGTTTTAAGAGGCCTGATCACTTTTTCCTCATCTAGTTTTGGGACCTGCCTTAATATTGCTGGAGACATGTTGCTTGTATGTTGCCTGCCTGGCTTCTGTAACCTTCTTTGATTTCACTGCATGTTTTCAGGCAAACAGCAGTTTTTCAGACAGACAGCAAAACTGAAGATTGGATTTGAAGTACTCTTCAAATGAAAACTGTTTCTGTTCACCTTATCTGCAAACAGTTGTAACCAAAGTTTGTTAAGCCATTTTTCTTGTGTTTATTTATTGAGCAGCCAATCAGGAGAATATTTGAATATATATATATATATATGAATATAGTACAGGGAATTGATTTGATAGTATTTATCATTTTCTATTTTTGAAATAGTCCGTTTTTACACAGTAATGATAAGTACCTAAGTTTGGACCCTTGGTGAAAAACCCTGATCCATCTGGAGGTACAACCCTCACAAGGCTTTTTAAGTGGCTGTACGGAACTATGGGAGGCTTTTGAAAATCTTGACCATAGGATTCAGCCCTGCCTTAGTCTGCTGCAGTTTTCTTTCTTTTTNGCAGCTGCAGACGGCACTCGGTGTGGAGAAAACAAGGTGACTGAGCCACGCTGTCTGCAAGCTGTGCTGCCTGCCAAAGCGCAGAGAGGAACCATGAGTGGCTCTACCACTCTTGAGTGTGAAGGAGGGTCATCCTGTGACATCTCCATTTACATTTCCACTTGAGTGTTCAACCCTCATGAGCTGCAATAACAAATAATTTACAGAAACACTTCCCTGTGATAATTATCTGAAGTTCTTTGTGCTTTCTCTTCTCTCCTCAGTGGTGCTTCTCGGGTGAGTGCATTACAGTAGGGAAGACTCCTGAAGCAATCCATGGCGAGTGGGGCATGTGGTCATCCTGGTCTCATTGCACAAGGACATGTGGGGCAGGAGTTCAAAGTGCTGAGAGGCCATGTGATAATCCAGAGTAAGCTGAGTGCACTATCTTTCCCTACCTTTTGTTTAAGATTTTTGAGGTTCTTAGGACATTGGAAACTCTCCTGTAGGAGACTATTATCAGCAGGTGCCATATCAACACATGTCACAGATACTGATACTATTCTCAGTTAGGTATACCAATGTGAAGTTCTTTTACAGTAGTCATCTTGTTTCTTATTTCTTACCCCCCATAGATCTTATTTCAACACCAAATGAATAAAAAAACATACTTAACATTTAGGCTTTGCAGAAATAGTGCAAATATTACTTTTTTAAATACTGCAGTGAGTAAATCAATATCCTCAAACACCAAGTGAGAACAGTTTCTTGCAATCTGATCCTGAGGACTCACCTTTCATGTTTTGTTCTAGTCATCAGCTTTGTTTAAGCTTCAGACACATGAATCATCAGGTACAGAACATGAAAGGCAGAATTCCCCACTACATATCTGAGTTCATGAAGACTCCACATCTCATTTTGACAAATCACTAACGTCAGGAATCATTTGTCTTTTCAGTGAGAACTGTCAAATGCAGTGCAAAGTATGGGATTTAAAGTAGTCCATTTGATAGGTTAATTTGTTGTGAGCTCAGCCAGGTAGTGCCAAGCACTTTCTTGGGATACAGAAGTTGTCTAGATTTCTGTGCTTCATACTGACATGTTTGAGTACTCAAAACATGGGACGTGAACAGTATCTCTATTGTGTCAAGGACTGAGAGTCATCTGGTTATGCTGAAATATGTTGTTGGTTTAAAACATTTTTTTTTACCCACAGTCTCATGTACGAGTCTCAATGTTTCTTTTCTAGACCCCAGTTTGGAGGAGACTACTGCACTGGAGAAAGGAAACGCTATCGCATGTGTAACATCAGCCCCTGTCACAAAGACCTGCCGACCTTCCGCCAGATGCAGTGCAGTGAATTTGATACTGTTCCCTATCAGAACGAATTCTACCACTGGGTTCCCGTTTATAACACAGGTAGGAAGCTACAGATTTTTTTAGTATCTTGTATAAAACGTCAAAAAAACTGCACACCTATGAGAAACCTCTGTGAGGGTGAGAAGTCACTGAATTATAAGTTTTCTATTGAATTAGGGAGAAAATATCTGGTGTGCTCCCATATGCTGCTATGCCTTTTGTGTGAACAAAAAGGCAGTGGTTCTTCTCTACACGTAGGTGTTTTTCAGAGCTCTGGTGATAATGGCCGTGATTGTAGCTAGTTCAGTCCCTGAAAAGATATTGCACTAAGAAAAGTTGCTGAAGTCATGTCTGTACTACTTGTTTAGAGTAGATCTAAACCATCTGTTCCAGTGTCAGCCAAAGGGAAGTAGAGTAGTGTGACATGGAGCTGCAACTTTTGGCCTGCAAGCATCACTGTACTCAGTAACCTGAGCTCTTCCACTGCACAAATGTGTCTTTACAACTTCCAGACTCAGATGTGCATGGTAGGTGTACTTGGCCTTACAGTGAAGAGGCAATATCTGAACTGGTTCAGTATCATGCTGCCCTGTATTGTAGAGGCAGAGTCAATGACACTGCTTTATAAGTTTCTTTGGAACAGCTAGTCATTAAATACAAGGACAGTCATTATTAATGTGCCATTTGATTCTTGGGTTGTGCATAAACGCAAAGTGTGGATTATCCAATAGAATCACAAAATCATTAGGGTTGGAAGGAATCTCTGGAGATAATCCAGTCCATCCCCCCTGGCTAAGGCATGGTCATGTGGAGCAGGTGACACAGGAACACATACAGGTGGGTTTGAATGTCTCCAGAGAGGGAAACCCCACCAACTCCTTGTTCCAGTGCTCTCCCACCCTCTTTGTAAAAACATTCTTCCACATAAGGAAGGTAGCATTTCCTGTGTTTTAGTTTATGGTCGTTGCTCCTTGTCCTGTCAGTGGGCACCACTGAAAGGAGTTTGGCACCATCCCCTTGGCACTGACTTTGAGATATTTATATGCATTGGTGACACCCATTCTCAGTCTGCTCTTCTCCAGACTAAACAGGCGTACAGTCTCTCCTCATAACAGAGATGCTCCAGTCCTTTAATCTTGTTTGTGGCCTCTGCTGGACTCTCTCCAGTAGCTCCTTGCTTTTCTTGTATTGAGGAACCCAGAACTGCCAAACTCTTCCTGCTGCACCCCAGGAGCCCATTGGCTCTCCTGGCTGCCAGAGAACACTGCTGGCTCATGGGTAACCTTTCACTCTCCAAAACTCCCAGGTCCTCCTCAGCAGAGCTTCTCTCCAGCAGGTCAAACTCCAACCTGTGCTGATGCTTGGGGTTATTCCTCCCCAGGTGCAGGACCCTACACTTGCCCTTTTTGAACCCCATTAAGTTTCTCCCTGCCCAACTCTCCCCCCATCAAGGTCCCATTGAATGGCAGCACAGCCTTCAGGTGGATCAGCCACTCCCCACAGTTCCCCATTACCAGCAAACTTTCTAGCAATATATTTTTTAATTAAAAAATAAGGCTGTTAGGATCGGGAAGATCAGTATTAAACTTCTAGTTTCATTTGCCAGTAGTATTTTTCAGCACATTAATTGCTTTTTCAGTTATTAGCAGTTCTAAATAGGTTTCCTAAGTTTCAGCTACTCTTTACATTTCATCTAACAAATACATTGTTGAAGATGAACCTAGAGCAGGCAGACTTCCAGTAAAATTTCTGATGAAAGAAAATACGGTGAATAGAGATTTTTTTAAAAGAAATCCCAGTAAAGTCATGACAAATGCTAACAGGCTAATATTTAGGCCAAAACCAATCTCATAAAACGTTTTCTGCAGTCACCTGTCATTGAAAAGAACATTTCAGACCTCTGTAACTCAGGGTGTACTACTGCAGGTTATAGCTTTCATTCTGTTCGTGTCCCCTGTGTGACATTGCAACAGAACAGGTAGTTTTGCATGTGCATTTGTTACAGAAGGTCAGCTTTTAAAGGACATGGAGAATTGTGAGTCAAATGCTTACTGCACACTGGAAGGCAGGGCTGTGCTCTGTGCGTGTCATATTTCAAACAGGACTGCTCGGAACTGTACAGACAAACCAGTTCTATTTAAAACGCTCTGCTGCTGGGCTGGATATATTTCATCTGGAAAATAATTTGCGAAATCCTTCAGATAGCAAGGAGGTATTTTTTTCTGTGGCTTGAAAAACTTTTTGATTGTTTTCACCCATTTTCTTAGTAGCCAGAATTTCAGCATAGATTTCCATGTCTTCCCCATGACCTTGGAGGCCCATAATTTTCACTATCATTCTTACATTCCACTAACATAATTTAAAGTGTTTTCTTGCTGCTAAACTCTTAACTTAAAGTAAAACTGGCCTCCTCAGATAGACAGGCTCTCCTGGTAACACTCAAATAAGCAGGGAGCTGGCCAAAGATTGTGCTGATTCTTCATCTGACATCATTGTGTGACTGAGGGTGAGTGGCTGTCACAGGCACACTGCTTCCAGTTTTGTCCAGGCAGCATTACCTGACAGTTTTGTCCAGCCAGCATTACCTGAAATACATCTGAGAGTTTCTGTCCCATCTCAGTTTCAAATATTCTTTCACCTTCTCTCTGTGGCTAAAGATGTTCTGGGCAAAATAGCTTCAAATAAGGTCATGAAACAGTGCTGTGCTGTCTTTGAAAGACACAGCAGTTTGAGGCTTCCTTGTATGTGTGTGTCCAAACAAACCAAGGCTTTAAACAAAAATAAACCAATAGGCTTTTGTAAACCCCCCACAAAAATGAACTTGTGTTTCAGATCTCTGGAGACTTACAATGTTCTCCATATGTACACCAACCTTTGTCAGTTTCCTTACTTACTCTCTTAACTTGTGCAACCCAATTTCAAGGATTTTTCAGAGCATTCTGTTACTTTGTCTTGCTGCCAGGAAGGCTTTGGCATTCATAGTGGGTTCATCCTGCCTGGACACCAGGCATCCACCAAAGCCACCCTCTTGCTCCCTTCCTCAGCTGGATAGGGGAGAGAGAATGTAACGAAAAGGCTTGTGAGTCAAGGGCAGGGAGAGATCATTCATTGGTTACCATCAGGTGCAAGACAGAATGGGCTTGGGGAAATGCATTCAGTTCATTAGAAGCTAAATGAGAGTAGGGTAGTTATGGGAGGCATTATTCCTCTCCAACATAAGTCCTTCCTTGCAGTTCTTCCTGAACTGCTTGAACATGGATCCTCTTCACAGGCTGCAGCCCTTCAGGAAAAGGCTAATCCAGCATGGATCCCTGGTCCATGGGTCTTGCCAGGAGCCTACTCCAGTGCGGGCTTCCCATGTGTCACAGCCTACTTCAGGCAGCCACCTGCTCTGGTGTGGGGTCCTCCAGGGCTGCAGGTGGATCTCTGCTCCCCCCTGAACCTGCAGGGGCACAGCTGCCTCACCATGGGCTGCACCTCAGGCTGCAGGGGAATCTCTGCTCTGGCAGCTGGAGCAGCTCCTGCCCCTCCTCCTTCACTGACTCTTTGTCTGCAGAGCTGTTCCTCTCACACATTCTCACTCCTCTCTTCCAGCTACAGTTGTGCAGGCTTTTTTCCTTTCTTAAATGCATTATCCCAGAGGTTCTGCCATTGTCACTGGTGGTTTGGTCCTTACTGGCAGCAGTAAAGATCTGTCTTGTCTGGGCTCTTGTCAGTCATGGGGAAAGCTTCTGGCAGCTTCTCACAGAGCTAACCCTGTAGTCCTTTTGCTACCAAAGCCCCTGGCCGTGCAAATCTAATACAGCTCTTGTTTTAGTGTCAGGCATTTTGGATCCTCTCATTTTGCACTTGGGATATAAAGGGGAAAGAAATCAATGAAGCTTTCCCAAGCCCTGAGTGCACATGCAGGTTTTATGTGGAAGTGTCTAGCTGAGGAAATGGATTCCTGAGCCAGACATTCTGTGACTCTCTTCCTTCATCCCACTGGAAAAATTAGTAGATTATCTGGATGGTCACAATTCTCTGTCCTGGCTTTAATTTCATAGCTTGTATAAGGCAGTTATGTCACATACCTAAAGAGTCTTTCCTGCTGTGTAAATTCTAACTTCACAAGACAACAAAGACATTTTTTAATAGCTTGCAATTTAATAAAACAACCAGGTAAACAAGCAGTCTCACAGAAAAGCAGTTAAGTCGCATCTTAATGTTTCATAGCCTACCTATGTTTGAGGTTTCAATTGAGAATTTTCTGGTTCAAATGACAATGCCTGTTGGGGAACTTGCATAGTCCAGTTATGGAATTGCTCTGGACCTCAGAAACCCATGTGTTGAAGCTGGAGCATCAGAGTACTCCCAGGAATCTTAAAATTATGGAGACCTCCAAGTTCAAGGGTGATAAACTATCCAGCAGCCTGAGCAGGATATTTTCTGAATTTTTCTCATGACCCAGGCCCCTATTTTGACACTTTGGTTAAACTTCAGTATGTATCCACTTCTCTTTCCGTCAGAATAACTCCATGTTTATTTATTTCATACCATTTGACAAATTCAATTTATATGAGTCCCATAGCTTCTCAGGCTTAACTTCCATCTATAAGTCGTATGTTAAATCATATCATTACCTTTATCTTCTCTATCAGTGCCAGGAACATACCATTTAGTGTATGTTCAGATAGGGGTTGTGTTTAAAATGTTTTAAATTTCATACTTCTTCCAAAATATTTTTGTGATCAAATGAGATATGTTCTGATATAGTCTCAGGGGCTGAGCTAACAGGATGAAATAATGTTTCTGCTGCCCCTGTTTCAAAATTAAACTTCATTTTGGAGCTCCAGGCTTGGTTAAAGCGCTAAGCAGCTGCACCTCAGTTTTTTTCCTATTTTGTCTGTTTGGTAATTGTCTTTTCTATTTTTCTTTGTTTGGGATTTCTTCAGCTGGTTTTGAGTTCTCACAGAGATGAGGGGTTGAAGAGAAGAGGCCCACCTCTTTTCTTCCTTGTGAAGTTGGGAAAGATATTGAAGCCTTATCTTCTTCTGACAGACACATTAATCACATCCTTCTTAGTCAGGTTAAGCTGGATCCCTCCTGCAAGTGAACTCATGAGAATCAGGTGTGAGGTAAACAAATTTAAATTGGGAAGGAAATATGTTCCTTTCTACTTATCTTCATGTTCTTCTGTTTACACTTGGTGAATCTGAACTTTTTAATAATATATGGAGGGGAAAAATATTACATGCCCAAATTTTAGGATTTTTACTCAACTTTGCTGATTTGCTCCTTCAGTCCAGTTCTGATTTCAGATAAATCACTGGACCTTTAAGGAAGCTCTGTGGCTTGGGATTCCATTACATCTGTGTTTCTTCGGTGTGTTAGGGGATTGATCATGTCTCTGGTCGAATCAGCAGTAAGTGTAAGATGTGGACATCACGTAAAAAAACAGATTGTAATTTTTCTGGGCTGCTTAGTGTTGGTAGCTTTAGCTAAAATCTTATGTCCAGCTAAGAGCAAGGCACTCACAGAAGGATGCAGCCAGACTGAAGAAGGTTTACAGGAGAGCAGCATGGAAGTCAGAAAGTCACTGAGAGGGACTTTTTACACGGGCTAGTAGAGATAGGACATAGGGAATGGCTTTAAACTGACAGAGGCCAGGTTTAGATTAGATGTAAGGAAGAAAATATTTACTGTGAGGGTGGTGAGGCACTGGCACAAGTTACCCAGAGAAACAGTGGGTGCCCCAGCCCCCGAAGTTTTCAAGACTAGGTTGGACAGGGCTTTGGGCATTGTCGTCTAATGGAAGATGTTGTTGCCCATGGCAGGGGGTTTGGATGATCCTTAAGATTTCTTCCAGCCCCAAACATTCTATGATTCTGTCATTTTGAAAAATTGGAGAAGATGCAGAAAGATGCAGAAGATGGACAAAAGCAAGTTTTTATCTACAAAGGAAAACAAGGAGTGAGTTAAGTGCCAACTACTCAGTGGAACGTTTAAGGAATGTTTAGCATGTGTACCCCTGAGCTGGTAAAGATACATGGTCATAACTGAGTGCTCACAGATTGGATCTAGTATTTTGTGCATATGCTGGATTGCAGGAATTTATGTATATTTTGGCCTAAAAGTTATAAAGATTTTTGTTAAAATCTCATCATGATTTAATCAAATTTGCTGAAGTAACTGAAACTGAACCAGCTGCTTTAATGAACTCCTTGTAAGCAACCCAAGTGCTCCTATTCATCTGAGTTAAGTTGTTTTAGATTTTTACATCTGAAATAAGAAAAAAGGCTGAAATCAATGCAAGTCTTCCACCATTTCAGGAAACTTGTTTGTTTTCCTTATGTATGAGTTTTGTATGTGTTCTGTGTTTAAAATATTAGATTTTTCAAGGTCATTGGCTGATTCTGATACAGTTTATTTACAGTCCTAGAAAAACAGTGCCAGGGTCCCTAAGTTCACCATAATAAATAATGATGATAGATAGATAGATAGATAGATAGATAGATAGATAGATAGATAGATAGATAGATAGATAGATAAGTAGTTTTAGATAGTGAATGACAAATACAGGGCTAGTATAATTTCCTCAATGATGGCCTAACCAGCCTTTCTGGAGATGAAAAATCAAATAAATATCAGATAGAAGTGAGTTTTTAGTGAAGAAATAATTACCCTATAATTTCCAGAGGGGCTCCATAGAAAACATATAGAAAGAAAAACAGTAAAAATTTGTGGATAAGGTCTAATTTTAGATCAGTTAGCACAGTCAGGAACAACAGGAAAGCTTTCATAAATAGAAAGCATTTGCAAGTGTGAAATTTTGTGGGTTTGGTTTTTTTTGGGGTTGTTTGGTTTTTTTTCTTTTTATTTTGACTTAGTAAGGGAGTTATTTTTCTTTACAATCTGATTCTGAGTTACAGATTTACAGCATCATAGTTATGCCAGGAGTATGTCAGCACTGTCTGCTTCTTCCTGTTCGGTGATTTCTGAAATGAAATTGCTTGTTTTGTCAACACACACCTGGGAGGAGGAACAGATATCAGACTACTGTTCTATGTATTTCATTAGAAACAATGCAAAAGCTGAAATGGCTTTCTGTAAAATNGATAGATAGATAGATAGATAGATAGATAGATAGATAGATAAGTAGTTTTAGATAGTGAATGACAAATACAGGGCTAGTATAATTTCCTCAATGATGGCCTAACCAGCCTTTCTGGAGATGAAAAATCAAATAAATATCAGATAGAAGTGAGTTTTTAGTGAAGAAATAATTACCCTATAATTTCCAGAGGGGCTCCATAGAAAACATATAGAAAGAAAAACAGTAAAAATTTGTGGATAAGGTCTAATTTTAGATCAGTTAGCACAGTCAGGAACAACAGGAAAGCTTTCATAAATAGAAAGCATTTGCAAGTGTGAAATTTTGTGGGTTTGGTTTTTTTTGGGGTTGTTTGGTTTTTTTTCTTTTTATTTTGACTTAGTAAGGGAGTTATTTTTCTTTACAATCTGATTCTGAGTTACAGATTTACAGCATCATAGTTATGCCAGGAGTATGTCAGCACTGTCTGCTTCTTCCTGTTCGGTGATTTCTGAAATGAAATTGCTTGTTTTGTCAACACACACCTGGGAGGAGGAACAGATATCAGACTACTGTTCTATGTATTTCATTAGAAACAATGCAAAAGCTGAAATGGCTTTCTGTAAAATCTGTGTCTATCAGGGCAATTCTGAACAGGTAACAGAGTACCTGGAATTGTAGAATTCTCCTTGTCATAAACGTATTATGCTTTGTATAAAAAATGCTATACTGGGAAAGCAGGCAAGGTGAAACAAAATTCAGAGCACTAAAATAATCAATTTAGTCAAATGGCCAGAAAAGGAATTCTGCAGACAGAACTAAAATCACTTGTATCACTTACCATGACAGCTCTTATCAAAACAACTGATGGGTGTTATGGCTGGCAGCTTCCACAGAGGGGCTGAGGCCTGATGGGGAACTTTATGTTCTTGCCTGAAAAACTTTTTTAGCTCCATCTCCACTGATATTCTTGAACACAGTTCACATCAGCTGGAATTCCACCAGTTGTGTAACCATGGTTCATGCATGTGCTCTGGGTCTCATCACTGTCGCACTTTACAAAGTTATTTTTGTTTGAGAAGCCAGAAGCACAATATCGGTGACAGACCTAAGATGCCATTTTAGCTCTACTGACAAGCAGGGGAGAAAAAACCTTCATTAAGGTTTTGAATTTCCTTTACTGTTCTGGGTTTTGAAAAAAAATTTTACCAGTTCTGCACTGTTTCTGTTTACAAAAATGAGATTCAGAGTACCAAAGCTCAGGCTGTGCAGGATTCAGTTCTTAAGCTGCAAGAACTCCGAGGGGAGGAGCTGTAGTCACCTTTGTGCACTGTGTGGTGGTGTGTGTATGTTGGTGCTGTTACAAACCAGACTAATGAGAGCAAATTTTCCTCCTTCAAAAAGATAAATCCTTTTGTTGGAAATTAATTAGCTTATTTGCATTATAAGAAGTTTGCATTTTTCTCATGACCAAAAATTTCTTTAAACAAAGTTCCTTCTATGACACAAAGCCAACAAAGAAGGAAAATATAAAAATAAATTCTTAATCAGGATGTGGAATGCTTACAGTTACCTTGCATGCCTCTGAGACCAAATGAGCAGCTCCTGTCAACTCTATCAGGCACAGGATAAAACTCACTCAGCATTAGCACCTGTGCATCGTAAAGGGAGATAGTTTTAAAATTATTCAATAATGGTGCCTTGAAGTCACTACTGACGGGTGGGTTTAAGGCCCACTGCTTTTCTCAGCAAAGCATTTCAGGTTGCTGAGCATGAGCAAGTTGCATTCGTGCTGGGCGAGACTGGGGTCTTTGAATAGACCAAAACATGAGGACAAGTCTTCTGTTAATGTCCTTCATTAACATGATAGTGGACAATTTTTAATTCAGTCAGATACTTCTGGTTCTGCTGGAGAGTTTTCAGAGAGTGTTACAAAGGCTGGGATTATGTCTGTCTTTGCTTTGACACTAATTTCAGCTCCAACTCATCTTCCGTGCACACAGTTTATTTATCAGACTTGTGTCCTTTTTCTCTCTGATGACTCAATTACAAAATTTCCCATTTCCAAAGGCCAGTGTCTGAGAGACAGGGAGGTTGGTGTTTGGCTTTTCTTACTCCATAGATGGAATAGATTAAGGCCCTGATCCATCACAGAAAATCTTGTTTCAGAGGCCACTGGTTGCTCTTAATACAGCTTTTCTGTTCCCTGTTGCTTCTGTGGGACATCTATCTGAAAATAGCCTCAGTCTGTCAGACTTGCAATATTATCCCTATTTCATAAGTTGTCAAGCAGGAAAAGAAAGTATGTTTGAAATTATTTATTAAGTGCCAACAGGTAGAGAAAAATGATGAATGGCACAAAAGATCAGAAGCAAGCAGCTGACTGCTCTCTGAGAGGCTGACAGCAGTGCTGAAAAGTTTAAATTACCTCTGAAATGACTCAGTCATCAGCTGATGGAAAACTTTCTTGTCAGTGTCCTTGGCAATCCCACCCCTTCACTAATGACAGCTGGATTTGGTGGTTTATCGTCCCTTTCTCCATCACAGCTGATGCCCTCATCACAGCCTCACTCAGCAGTGGCTGTACCAGCAACAGAGAGCACACAGGTGTGAGGAGACCAGCATCCGGAAGCTTCCCACAAATCCACAAGTGCCATTTATCAGGCCTGTGTCACCCTGGCTCTGCTCAGTCCTTCTAATTCTGCCAGTTCCGGCAAATGGCAGGGAAAGCGGGCAAATGGTTCAGCAAAGATCCTGTGCATTGCACTTCAGTGTCCTGCTGAGGTATTGTCTGAGTGGGTGTCCTTGTTTTCCTTTCAGCAAACCCCTGTGAGCTCCACTGTCGCCCAGTAGATGGCCATTTCTCAGAGAAGATGCTTGATGCAGTCACTGATGGTACTCCTTGCTTCGAAGGAAGGCACAGCCGAGATACCTGTATTAATGGCATGTGTAAGGTATTGGGTATGTTTGCATGTTTCTTTCTCTACAATTTAATTTTAAAAAGTTGTGGGAAAATTCTTAATGATTTTTTTTGGTAGGATTAAGGCCAACCACTGAATTTAATCACATTTTTATAGTAAGTTTACAGCAAAAGCTTTCCAAGTAGCCATAAGAGTAATTTGCAACCTTTTTAATGAGTCTGTTAGACTGAGTGATTACTTTTGGTGACTTTTAAATCCTCTGGGTTTTTCCTATTATTTTAAAACATCAGTTCAAGAAAATTTGTTTCTGATGAGAAATTTTCACAAAGGATTGTAGCTTTAGGGTTGTGACAGTGTCACCACTGTCCATGGGTTTTTTTATGAAAATGTAGTTTAACAATATACATGTAGCTGTTCTGAGTTGTCTTTTAATAGGATCAGATTTTGCAGTTGAGGGTGGTAAAAATATTTTAGTTTACAACATTAAATTTAATAATGTTATACAATGAGATAATAGACAAACACAGAGTATATGGCTCAATAATGTTGCCTATTGAAGAATAAGTATAATGGTCTCTGCATTTTCTATATGTTAGTAGCAGATTTCCAGGATCATGTGTGTGTCTGTATGGCATTTGAAGGAGTGTTTTGTAAATTCTGTAACCTCCACGATCTTAGCATTGCTTTTAATCAATTTCTTATAAATAAAATTAATACTTTCCTTGCAGAGGATCTCTTTCCATCTGTGGTTTTATTTCTTCAAATTGAGGGTTTGTGTCCTTGATAGCTTTTGTGCTCTTAGCATTTTTGGAAACAAAAGCAGGGCTTGGTGACTTGTGGAAACTGCATTAGCTTATCCAATATGGGAACTGTATGCTCCAAGCCACTTAATCGTACAAAAATGCAACTAGAAGGAACTTCAAGAAGTTGTCTCTTTCATCTCTTTACAAATTATATTCCTTTTTTGACATTTTCCACATTCTTAAAAACTTCCAGTGATGGAAACTTCACATTTTTAATAGATGATCGGTACACCCGCTTTTTAAACTTATTTTAGTAGAATGACAGTACCTCAGAGAGCAGTAATAAAAGGTATATATTAAGCTTTCTTTGCAATATTTGCATTTATGAAAGGGAGTTACCAAGACCCTGCTCAGGTTCATGGTAAAGAGATCCTGTTTAACTTTACTGAGAGCCAGGATGGGCCTGTGAACTATGATGGCTTTGAACAGTTCAGGCCAGAATGAATCATATTTTTAGCATATTGAAACATATAGTAGATGTTGCATACTGTAGTGCTTTTGACCATCACTTAGAAGAGACCAATTATTTCAGAAAGGCTGTCCTTACGAAACATTCATTTTATGATTTCCAGCCCAGCTGGATTGGGATCACTGCAATTAATTTTAGTTTCCGTATGCTTTCTGTATTGAAATCTTGCCTGTGGCAGTTCAGATTTATACCTATTTTAGAGATAGCAAACCTCAGTGAATCCAAATTGAGAGATCAGAGGTGAAAGGGAAGCTAATCTAATTGTAGTTTGTAGAGCCGAGATACACTTCAGCATTAACAGTTCTGTGGACCCTGTTTCTGAGAAATACCCTCCAAGGTGCTGTCAGTGTTGCACATGGTGACTGCTGCTTCACATCTCCTGGCAAACAGATTCAGAGGGAGTCAGGATCACAGAATGAACAATACAGCCATGCAAAATGAGACCAAATGATGAATAGGTAACCCAAACAGCTCACAGTACTGAAAGATAGCATGCTTTCATCTGAAATAGGTACCCAGCACAACACCTGAAGAGAAGCTTTTTCATATATCCTAATCTAATTTACTGGTATTTGAGTCCAGCTAGCTAAACACAATAAATGCATTGCAGGTCACGGAGAATAAATCTGGAAATGTGTTTAATATAATTAGTCTGGTACATCAATCATAGTTTGATTGCAACATGTTGCTAATGATATGGAAAAGACATTCACAAGTGTTAAAGTGTTGTTCTAGTTTTCAGAACTGTATCTTACAAGAGCACTTCACATTTGTCCTGAGTACTAAAATAACACTTCACTTTGGTCTGAAATTGAGAAAAAAAAATTAGGAGGATATTAGATCCACTGTCTAAATTGCTCACATGTGATTGGTGTTTAGAGTAGCTATTTTTTATCAGGCAGGTTCAGGGTTTTCCTACTGGGTATGTCAAAACAAGATAGATAGATCCAATAAAGGATTTCATCTTCTAAATTCATCTGATTTCAGTCTGATTTTGCATTTTGTCATGAATTTGTTCAGAGCAGTCAGAGAAACTAGTCTTACTTTGATGACTAAATCTGGAATGAGATACTTAATTTTAGCTACCTGAGTTATACTGGTTGCTTTCTAGCTGGCCTGACGAAGCCATAGCGTGCATCTTCAAGTGAAAAGTACAGACAGACCACTGATTCACTTGGTCCTTTTAATTTATTCAATATCTCCTATTTTTTCAGAAGTGCTGCCCATGCATCAGTGCTGAAGGAAGGCTTGCAGTGGGATGTTGTTAGCATGATATTCCTTTAGAACTTGTCAATTCAAAGGCAAGCTAAAATTGTTAACTTGTTTGAAGGCCTGGCCTATAAAATAGCTGGGTCTTCTCTCAACACTAACCTGACACAGAAGAAGAGTTCTGTCAGGAGATCTGAAAAGATCTGTCAATAACTTAATCTCAAATCATCAAGCTACACTATGACTAGTTTGTTTTTTAACTGTATTCCTTAGCACTCATTTTCCAATGTTAATTTTCCCCCTTTAATTTACAAGTTTTTTAAAGCACATAGCCTGTATTCCTATGCTTAAATTATATATATATCCCAACTGCACTCTTAATTCTTACTAGGTGAGTCAGTTAAGTGTTAAGTGAAGATACTGCCACCAGAGTATTGTTGTTCAGCATTGATACACAGATAACGGGGATTTTTTATTAAGTACAAGCCATCACATCATCTAAAAGTGAAGGCTTACCTGTTCACACACTGGAATGTACAGATACTGAGGGTATCTGCAGATGTGTAGGGTGTCTCAGATGTGCTGAGCATCTGGCATCTCCGATGTTTCTAGCAGTCCTTCATCTCCTGTGCAGAATTTTGAGAGGCTTAAATGACCTTCAGTCATGCAAATCTGTGGCCTGCTTTCTGTGGTAATTCAGAGTTGTGATTTTGAGAGACTGACATTGTACTGGAGAACTACACAGCTGTGTAGTACCAGGGAAGGAGCCATTTTTTTCTCTTACTGAAAAGAAGATTATACAGCTTGGATTTTTATGCAGTAACTTTGCTGCTTTTCACTGTGGTTCAGCTTCCTCCTCCCACTGCTAGTCCAACAGGACATTTGATTCAGACCTGTATAGACAAATTACAAGATAAATTACTGACATCAGGACACATTTCTCTCAATTTAAGGCAATGTCATGGCCAACATGAAGTAAATATGATTTCTTTATTTGAAGACTTAGGGAGGGAGACAAAAGGAAGGAAGACCTGCAAGTTTAATGTAGCATTGACATAATGGATATTCAGGCAGTACATCCCTTCAGTGACAGTGTATCTGCCCCCCACTGCCAATCTGACACAAAAGCCTCTCCCTCTGGAAATGGAAAAGGGCAATACCTCTGGCTGTTTTCCCTTGAATCCCTGAGCAGCAGGAAATAAATTGTTTCTTCTTCCTGTAAATCAGCTGGGTAGTTCAGGTCATTATGTCTGCTTCTGCACAATGTGCTATGACAAGAAAAAAAGCTGATCTCAGATGCATTAAAAAAAAAAGGCTCATTGTGAGTGGGACAATAGCAAAAGGCTGCAGGGAGGAATGCTAAGTTGTGTTGCCCATGCCATGGCATGCAGTGGTTCCCGTAACACAGCATGGTTCGTGGGCAGTGGGTGAACAAGGATATATGTGTGTAAAAAAATCAGAGCCTAGTTGCTGCTGATATTCTTTCCTGCTTTATAACCTGCATAAGTCTCCAGGACCCCTTTAGCAATCGTTTGTCAGAAATTCATCACAGAGTCATAGTATGGTGCAAGTTGGAATGGACCTTAAATATCATCTAGTTCTGGTGCACATTAATGGGTCATATTGACCTTCTGGAAAATTTGAGGCATGTTTTGAAAATGTAGCAAGTGCATCCACAAGAATAAGAGTAATGAGGAGAGCAAGTAAAAAGAAGAATGAAGTATCTTCAAATTATTCTAATGAATGGCAAAAGTAATGTGGTATTTACTGGAGTGATAAAGGAAAACATGGTCTGGAAATTAAAGTTCATGGAAATGTATCTAGAGTAAATGAATGCTGTTTATTCTGACACATGAGAATATCGCTTTGTGATGGTTTTTAATGGTTTTGTAAGCTGAGACCCTGCTGTTAGATGTGAAGGTCATGGCAGCACCAGCAGCACCCGAGTGCTGGGGAATAAAACAAAGGCTTTATTTACTGTAGCAGAATAAATTATCTGCCCTGCCTCATTCTTGGGTATTCCAAAACCCCAGGAATGTATAGGAATGTTACAGGTATAGGTAAGGCTCATGTGTGATCAGATACAAACTGTTTCAAATATCAGAAGAACACTGAAATACAAACTTCTGCTTTTATTATTGGAAGGGACAAATGGATTCCCTTCATATCACAGTGATGTTGTATTTTGATGCCATAGACCTGCTGCTAAAGGAAATGGTCAGGTGGAAAAGATCTGAGCCGATTGTACCGTGCTGATGGAGGGTAGCCCATGGAGAGGCATAGATTGGTGCCCCAAAGGGAGGGAAGTGATGATACTGTGGTGCTGCCATCTTAGAGCCAGGGCTGCAGCAGTTCTAATCAGAACTAATTAGTTCAACCTTTGGGGGGCTTTTATACCACACAGTACTTGGAAGGGAAATGTACTCACTGATGCTCATTTCAAAGTATCTGATTGACAGTATGAACTAGATAAAGTAATTCTGTGTGCAGCCTCTCAAACAAGAATGCACAGTAAATAAAGATGGACAGAAACCTCTTCCAAAACATAAATTTTCTACCAGAAAATGATAGTTTGGCAAAAATGATACAATTTGAAGATAGGTAATTTTTAGAGTAGTTCAAAAGAGAAGCTCCGGGCTGTCATTAATAATATTTTCTAATAGTGAGGCACAAGGGTTCCATCTTCAGACTTCTCCCATCTTTCTGTTCAAGTATATATGCGCATAGTATAGAAAATAAACTTCAACTTCATGACTCTCCAGAGGGTCTTATTATTTTTCTGGTCTAACAATAAACCAGATAACTATGACTTCACTGTGTGCAGATGATTAACAGATCTACTAATAGTACAGTAGATGTACTGTGGAATGCATCACTGAGAAAAGAGCAACACTACAGCCTCTTTAAATTAATCTAAAGTATTAAACTGGTGAGGAGACAGATCTGAACTCCTGGAAAGATAAAGAAACATCCTGTTCATGTAGTAGTGGCATCTGTGTATTCTGAATAGTTGATTAAATCTATCCTTGGTCAAAAAGCTACATACTTGGAGGCAAAAAGTTAGTCACCTTGCTAACATATCCTTATCTCTGTAACGTTCTGTACTACTCACAAGTGTGGTCCTTGGTGCCAGGATCTCTCTATGTGCAAGACATTACAAAACCTTTAATTTTTTAAAAGTGGCCTTCACTGAAAAGAGGGAGAAGCTAAGGCTGTGCAGAACCTTTTGATATGGCTGTGGCTTTTCAGAGCTGGTGTGAAAGGTAATGGATGTGAACTGTCAGTAAGTGATGGATGCATCTTTTTGTTTTAATCTCCTTTAAAGTGATGTAGTTTGGCACTATCTGTAGCTTGAGGCCTTTCCTTTCTTCTGTTTTTCACAGTTTCTCTAATTGTTCATTAAATCATTGGCACTTAGACAAATGTTCAGGTGTTTCTTAGCTGAAAATTATAGAAAAGAACTAGAGAATGCAGGAGCCTCTATACCTAGGTTAGTCTAATAGATGGATTTTCCTGTCAGAAGCTTGAAGAAAATTACGGTAGCTGATATACTGAAAGCAAAATACGATCAACATCAAAAGAGGTTTATACATCAGATTTTCATACATCAAGAGGTGTTAGACAAGTTGGCAGGTATAATACTTGAAAGCTTATTTTGAGAAAAATCAACTGAGAACACTTGTCTTGGGATGACATTATGATATCGTATCCCCTATCTCAAACAGAGACAAAACCTTTACATACTACCAGACTTCTGGCTATTCATCTATATCACAGGCCTCCAGGTATCTTATTACCAACCACTAGCGGTTGGACATTACGTTGTGTTCTCCAATCTTGTTTGTTTTTGAAGAGAGGCAGAAAAAAAATCCCAAAACCAAATAAAATTCTGTTGAAATTTAAAGACATTAGAGCACAGAATTTTTGGGCTGGGCAAGGAAGAAGATTTTTCCTGACTCAGGGTGAATTAGTTTTTCTTTGACTTTCTCCCTATAGCAAGCATAAACTGGAAAATCAGTCTTTGCTAAAAGTTGACCCACTTGACCCACTTTATTTTGACCCATGCCCCTATGCTGGCAAGCTGGAGAATCGTTGATGTAGAACTTCATGCCTGCTGAAGAGTTTCTCTTTGCCGGGGGATTGACTGTAGTAGAGGTTCTGTGTTGTGATAGCTACAGAGAAAAAGCTGGCAGAGATTTCAGTTCTGTTACCGCATTGTATTCCCAAGAACCTGTGGATGGCTCTATGATATAAGAAAGCAGACACAAATCCTAGGTGTAGTGGCCAGTCCCAGATTATGAAGCCATTTGGATGGCACATTTCTGTCTAAAGGGACTGGTCACTACTGTATGTTTTGTGACATGGTGATGGTTATTGTTCGTTAGTTTGTTCTTCACCTTGGTGTAAAACACTGTACAGGATATATGCTACCCCCCTTCTCAAAAGTGCAGTGATAGATGAGCTCTCAGTAATTTATTGTGGAAGCTGCATTTATTCTGACATTGTTTTTCCTTCCAGGCTGTTGGCTGTGATTATGAGATAAATTCCAATGCAACAGAAGACCAGTGTGGAGTTTGCCTGGGAGATGGCTCTGCTTGTCATACAGTGAAGATGATGTTTAATCAAAGTGAAGGATTTGGTAATATGGGTTCTTCCTTTAAATTCTTCCATTGGTGAAGTAATTTCTCTACATAAAAATTATTAAAGTGCTTCTCATTGAAAACTGAGTGATCATCTGCGTGGGAAATTGTAAATGGGTGTTTCAGTGGATCGTGCTTCTGCCAGAAAAAATGCATGCTCTGTGCTTTTTAGGTACACCTTGTCTTACAAAACTTGTCAGAGACTCAAGAGGTCCTAATGCAAGTTATGCAGTTAACAACAAAATCGAAAATAGCAAGTGCATTTACAAAATGAGTGTAATTTGCCATCTTGAAAAATCTGGACCTAATCTCTGTAAAGTGGAAAGCTCCAAGCAAATGCTTGAGTGAGTGGCTTCGGGATTTATTGCTAGCCATCATAAAGGGGAGAAGAGTAACTTCCTGCAGGGCTGAAGTGGTCTGAACAAACACTTGAGGACTTGAGCCTGTCTTCACTGATGGTAGCAGGACACTCAGGCTTTAAGCTGACTTGTGTGGGTTGAATGGGAGCTAGAGTCTGGAAGCAGGAGTGGGAATAAAACTGAATGAGAAATATGGCAATGAGCTGGAAGTGAAGAGATGGCTGGCATAAACAGCTTCCAGTGGAAAACCAGGACAGGAGGGGGAGAAGTGAGAAGACAAGGCACTGGAGAGTTAGGCTCAGAGTAAGGTCTGCAGCTAAAGAAAGAGGCTGATGCAGAGATGAGAAGTCTCAAGATCAGAAACTGGTACCATTAGTGAGGAGGGGGAAATTGCAGTGCCTTTGGCTGACTTTTGGGTTTGTGGGGTTTTTCAAATACAGTAGTCCTGCCTTGCACAAGTATGATTTGTGCTACTAATTTAGAGCTAGCTTGACCAGATTTCCAAAGTCTGGGATAAAAGCTTCTCTCTGTGTCCCAAAAGTGAGCTGTGAAGATGACTGCAATCTTCTAGCCATTTGGGTTTCATATGTATGTGAGACTTAGATAGGAAAATTAAAGCTCCCTCTCTTCCAATGTTACAGTAATCCTTCAGCCTCTAATCTTTTGCTTCTGCAAGTCTAAAATTCACTCTGCCTTTGTCTGTGTGGGAGCTTTCCAAGGCTAAAGATGTGAACTTTATTTTTGAGTAACAATTTAACTAAAAGGGCCAGTACTGTAACTTATGAAAGAATAAGTGCATTTTATTTTATTTAAATTCATTTTGTGTTTTATATTGACTTAGTTTTTTTTTGTCACAAGATTCAGTCAGCCTCACTGGTAGATGCTGCTGAGGGATACTGAGCATTAAGTAAAATTATTTCAATGCTTTCTTTAGGTTCAGTAAAAAAATATATTGATTCTGCAGATTATCTGCCTTCTATATACATTGACTCTATTGCAGATGAAAAAAGGAAAAATATCAGGCAAGGCAGGGGTTGATGAGCTCTTTAGGACAATGTGTAAATTTCACAGGTGCACAGGTGTTAAAAAGGGAAAAGGAAAAAGGCCTTGTTCACAATATCTGGTTTTTTGTGTCTGATACATGTATTGTCAGACAGATTTTATAGCAGAGTGGCTGCTGAACAGTTTATGTAAACATAAAAACTTCAGGCTCATTGATTCAGCATAGGTAACAAAACTGTACCAAAGCATGCTGCCAGTCACTAGCAATGAAGATTTAAAAAGTTTTTCTGTGTCCAGTGGAAAAGAGAAATACAAAGCCAAAGCTAATATATTCTGATTTAAATCTTTGTTCCGAGCCTCAGTCCAGCAAGGCCCTTTGTGGTCTAGTGCTGCAGCAGTGAGTGTTCTCTGAGTTGACTCAGTTGCCATGTCTAACTAATGAAATGCTAGGGAAGACTTTTAATAATTCAGCCTTTCACCTTCAGGGCAGGGTGATCAGTTTTACCTGAAGAAGTTTTCTTAGAAGTTGTCTTAGAAGTTGTACTACCTCACAGTCAGAAAGAAAAGTTTTGGAATCTGTATTATTACTTGCATTTTCTTTAAAAGGCTTTGTTTTTCTCATGGATGAAAAAGGCAAATAGCAGTCCAAGGGCATCCAATAGGGCCACAGACATGGTTACATCATCTTTGTAATGAAGTGTCATGGTGGAAAACAAATCAGAAATCTAATGTGGAAGTGGGAAAGGAGGAGCAAGTTCTTCAGTCCTGTAGAGCTGTGCATACAGCAAGGGTTTCATTAATTTGTTCATGTCTGTTTGGGGAGCATATAGATTTAATTTTAATTAAAAAGGGAAGGATTAATAGCATCTGAGGGTTGCCAATTCACAGGTGTACAGAAGTGCCCACAATAGGGTTGCTCAGGATTTAATGAGCCTAGTGTGTAAGTAAGACAGCTTACAATTTCACTGTTATTGAATCTTGGATCTCTAGATCCTTATCAAATGAAACCACACAACCAGGAACAATTAAATAAACACCATCCACAGAAGTTTTAAACAAAAAATTATTATGTTGAGTGACAAACTTGAAAGCTTGCTGCTGATTAGCTTTCCTTTCCAAATCAGATAATGTTTACTGGGAATCAGCGAGAGGCTCTGGGAAATCAGGAAGTAATTTAGCTGGTGGGGAGGGTCAGGGAGAAGGCAATGTGATACACTGAAGAAATGGTAACTTCCCTTACCAGACAGTTGAATACATTTAAAATGAGGTTTATGAGAAGCAGCAGGTGATCCAGACAAAAATAACTATGCAAAATTTTGAAAGAATATACAGATTTTTTGTGTTGCAACAGAACAAAGATTGTTTTATAGTTTTTATGCTTTGTGCTTTGAACAAGTGTTATT
>VXBU01003661.1:70960-130754 GCA_013400315.1 Bombycilla garrulus
CTCAGAATAAAACTCCGTGTACTTTCTGGTGGGAATACACCCACCATTTTCTTTAAATAGGTGCACAGAACAAGTGTTTTGCTTAATTGTGTGCTGTAACTTTTAATTCTGATACCTGTCTTGTTGTGAGTCGTGTTTAATGTAAAAATTGTTGTGATAAAATGGGGAGGGGGGGAATGTGTTAGTAGTTATTATGCTGTTTTGAGGTTCTTTTTACATTAGCTGCAGTTTTCCTAGAGGTGTTTTTCACTAGGTGAATTTTAGCCCTGTGTACTCTCTTTTGGCTACCAAACTGTGTGATGTGGCTTTGATTTCTAACTGCCACAGAGGTACCTTAGGTAGAGAATGGTGGTATGCAAGGTTTTTTCAGTTTTTATTTACTAATTGACTTCCTCTGTTTGCTACATTTGTGCTCTTAATAAATGTTTTATTTAGCTGATTGCCTTTGTATAAGTAGAAATCATGTTTCAGACAAGGTTAAGGACTTGGTGGCATCAGTTGGAAGGAGAACAAAGAGGTGCATCTCAGTTCATGAGGGGCACACCTCACCAGTTCTCTGCATTCCTTAATGGACAGAAGAAAAGAAACTAACAACCCTGTAGCCCTCTTTCCTCTGAGGAAAGTAACTGAATGGATCTAAAGATGGATGCAATTTGCTAATGCCGTGATGCAGTCAGAGTATTGTCTCTCACTCCCTGCCCATTAAAAGAGAGGAGTCCTGGCTTGGAGCTCCAATGCATCACTTGAGGCAGGGAAATCTGATATGCCAATCAGTTCTCTGCAGGTATAGGTTTTATTTGCCATCGGGATGTGGACCTGCATCACTGTTCATAGCACCATTAAGACTGGGAAACACCTGCAAGATCATGGAGTCCAAGCTTTGACCAAACGTAACCTGGCAACTAAACCATGACCCCAAGTGCCCCAGCCAGTTGTTTCTGGAACACGCCCAGGGATGGTGACTCCACCACTTCCCAGGGCACCCTGTTGCAATGCTTGACAATGCTTTCAGTGCAGAAATTCTCCCTGATGTCCAGCTGACTTCCACAAAATTTCCTTCTGGCTGTGAATGATGCAATTGATTTTATGTGAATGTTTACTTTGTTTAGATTCATAACTTACTGCTGTTGGCAGTAACACACTTGTACCAAATCACTGGCATCTGAATTGTTCTGAAAAGTTTACAGGATAAAAGAGCACTGAAGTAGACAAGATCATATTCTGCTATGTGTGTGCTGCACAACAAGTCTTATTAAAGACAAGCCTACAGAGACATAAATAAGAAAAGCTGTATTTATTTAGCCTAACATTAGTAGTAAATAGCTTTTAAGGATTATTGCAATTACCATTTGGTAAACAATAAACCAGTATTTTCAGAATAAAAAAAGGAGGACCGAGTAAGATGAACTGTTGAACTAACTTTGACAGCCCCAGCCAATGGGAGAAATTGATCCTTACCTAGACTTCTGTTCTCTTGGCAAGCCCTGCCAAAGATCCAGCACAGGTCCTTTCATCAGCACTGGTCAAAAATACAACAATAAATCCAAGAGTAGTTCAGCCTTTGGTAGCCACAGAAGTCAGGACGATACAAACAAATGCTTTCTGGAACCAGAAAAGAAAATCTGCATTAGGGAATAACAGGCTATGTGCAAGGCAATGGACTGATGCAGGAACTTCATCAGTGCTAAGAGAAAAAAATATTATTTTAGCCCTATGTTGCAGCTCCTTATCCAGGGGAAATGTACGGGGAAAAAGTCCCAGTGATGAATAAAGACTGTAGAGTGAAGTTGTCTCTTCCCAAATTAACCCAGGGCAGCTCCCTGGACATATTTTCCCCCGATTCTTTGCCTCAATGTAGAACTGTGCCATGCCCTGATACCTATCCTTCTCCAGCTACCCACTGCAGTGGAGAAACAGAAGATTCAAATGTTCTCATGGCTTCCTGCATTTCCTTCATGTGCTCCCATCTATTGTAGTGTCAAAGAAGGCTCTGACCAGTCTACTGTAACACCACTGAACAGGGAAAACATGCTCTGAAAAATCAATGTTTTCTGTGGTAACTATACCTAATACTGCCTGCAGGGAATAGGAGAACATATTGGAATACCTGATAGTCATTTGCAGTGTAGAAAATAGATAAGTAATTACATTGCAATCCAGTTCATGACAAACAAGCACCAAAGGGGATAATTTGTAGTAAAAGTCATAACCCTTTCTCTGTCCTCAGTGCAGGACAGATTGAATCTCTTCCTGGCATTTGCTTTATGCTGAAAGGAATTGCTTTGCAATCAGAATGTTTGCACACTGGTGTCCTGCAAACTGCTGCACCCTCTGGACAAGAGCTGTCCCACCAGACCTAGCTCTCAAGAAAGCAGGTAGAGCCTGTAAGCTTTTTAACATGCAGATTAATTTAAATATGTCACTAAGTTTCCTTTCTAGACCAGCTACCTATTATTCCTTCTGTAAATAATCACAGAATGGGTAATGTTGGAATTACAAGTATAAATACTTCCTCCTTGTCTAAAGGCTTTAATCTTGTTTCTTAAAACCAGCTTTGAGTGGCATTAAATGCAACAAAAAACATAGCACAGCACAGCTGCAGCTAAGGGGAAATGTTAGCCAATATCAAAACTTTGTTTCTCCACAGATAGTAAAGATAATTGGCAGATTTTCAAAGCTCTGCAAAATTATTTAACTCTAAGATTTTTTGGGGGGGTTAACTGTTATGTGCCCTCTAAATCCCTCACAACTTTTATAAAGGCTGCTTTGCAAAATTATCTCCAAGTGTTCCTAAACTTGCAGTTTAGTTAGTTTGCAGTATCAAGTTAGATGAACTTGATTTTAGAATACAAAGGTCACTCTGTTTTCATCTACTGTTGTGGATCTGAGTTTTATAGCACTGAGAATGTAAATATTGGCACTTGTATTCTGTGTTTAACTTGTGCATGCACAGAATATAATTTGTTCGTTCAAATACAAGGTGAACTCCTTGCAGAGCATCTAAGTGCACAACTCAGATATGTTCAGATAAGGTCTAAAATCAAATGTGTGTTGCTCATACCCCTTTCATACACTTGCTTATGATCCTTCATTTCTGTTGTTTACAGCCCAAACTGATGTCTCTGCAGCTAAAAGATTTCTAATCTCCCTTTCAAAAGCCTTTCACATCCAGATGACTTTGAACTGGTACCTTTATTTGCAAACCAAGTGAGAAATCATGATCTTTGTGGGTCAGCTTCACATGTAAAGAGTCCTGCATTAGGGATGAAGTGTCACGGAGAAGTAGAAGGAATCTCAGAGCAGATTTAGTGAACTGAAGATTGTTCTCTGATCTGATGATTATCTTCCTTGGTGTCTCCTATCTTCCCTGAAATACTTGGAAGTTTTTTTCACAGAGCTGAGATAGTACACATCAGGTGGACTAATCGGCATTGAGGTCAGAGAGAAGTAAAAGTGGTGCAGGGAGGAAAACAGCTACCTCTCAAAGCCTTTGAGAAATAATGTTTATGTTACAAATATTGCTGAGGTTTCAGTATATGTAGAATTTTTAAGCTGTGGCTTAAATAGGATATTACCCGCTTAAGTTGTATAACTGTAAATACTTGCTAGGGCAGGATCAGTAGTGACCAGTTGTCTGCTTCTGCTTCAGCTTTGGAGCTGAACTGCCAGAGATTTTGAGACTACAGTGGGAGTTCACCTAACTTTCATAAAGAAGTTGTTTCTTATAATAAACTAGTTCATTGATGTCAGCTAGTCATTTTACGAGAATGTACAGCTTCAAAGCAAAACTTCTGCAAAGATTTATAGGGGCTTTAAAGTGATTTGCAGCAGCTGAAATGACACTAAAAATTAATCAAACCAAAGAATTTCTTATTGTTTGTATTTGGAACAGCAACATATCATGATTCTGAGATGGGCAGAAACATTTCTGTGAACTGCTTTGTTTACAGCTAGGAGAAAGGTTACTGAATTTTCTAGTCACATTTATACCAGAGCATGAAAGAGCGCACTGCTCCCTGGGTGTCCTATGCTGAGCCAAAAAGCTTTCTCCTGTTTGAAGTCACCTATGAATAAGAGATCACCATGTCCAGATTTACTGCAGTCTTGCAGCAGTTTCCACACCGTAGATCCTGGAGCTTGAATGCCTCAGACCCTTAATCTTCTCTTACAGATGGCACTAATCACTGTTCTAGAAGATCAGCCTTCATATCTGACTGGGGCAGAGTCAGTCATCAAATCTTGTGCTGTAGTCAATAATTGTTTTGTATGTCTCATTCAGAAGTCTGAAAGTAAACAAAAAGTGAAAGCATCTCCTCACATACCTGATGGTGTCAGGTGGTAAAAAAAGGGATATAGGTTTCCATTGGTTTCTGTGAAATTACTCAAATATGCACACAAAACTCTTCTGTGTTGTTGAGTTAGTGCAGGACTAATGATTGGATTTGTTGATCCTACAGGACTTTCCAACCTTAACATTTTTATGATCCTATGAATCTATATTTTGCAGAGGAGTATATTATTAGTTCCCAATTATTTTCTATGGATTGCTCTTCTTATCTTCCACATAGCTTCCCCGACTAGTTATTACGAGATCTGAGGAAAGGAAAAGCTTTTTTCCTAAACATACTGCAAAATAGCCTGACACTTATCCTTGATACCCTGATAGCAGTGCTGTTGGGCCCTTTGCATCCCAGGAGAAGGAAAAAAGCTCTAGAGATGCAATGATCTACCAAGCGTGTATTAATTGCTGTGTATTAAAAGCTCAATTAATTTAATAAGAGTTAATAAGTGCCTTTTCAGTCTTTTTAGTCCTTAAGATATGTTTGGACTATTTTAATGGCTCTATATCTGTCTCACTGCAATCTTTCAAACTGTTACATTGGCAATACTTCTGTTTACATCTGGTTGCATCAAGAGATCTGCTTCAAATTATTGCAGAACTATGTGGGAAGTAGGCTCCTTGAAACTGGCTTCCTTTAGATTCACACTAGGTTAACGTAGTATTTTGGTTCATGTTTCTTTCTGTTAAACAAATGGGATTTTGTATAAATGGAAATGTTAGGAAATAACCCAGATTGTTTATATGGATTGTTTCTGTGTGTCTCTTCATCACTGTGCTTTGCCTCTTGTGCTGAATGTTGTGTGTTACTTACTTAGAAAATAGAAGCCTTTTTTTCATCATTGATTTCAGTCAAAATGTGTACTAAAAATTCCTAAAAGTTGAATTCACATTAAGAGCCACAGGGTTATTCTGTGGCTCTGGCTTGTGTTCTGCTTAAACAGCCTTCCCAACGGACAAAGAAAGGGTCAGCAAAATCAGGCTTGCCGTGAATAACCTGATGTTGCTGTTTCCTCTTGTCTGTGGGTCTCTCAAAAACGTCCATAGCTATTTAAACCTGCTTGAGGACCTACAGGAGCTCTTTCTGAGGCTAACAAATACATTAAGGAAATTGCTTTCTACTAGGTCACTTGAGCTCTGATCTGATCCAAAAGACCTCTGCTTAACCTTTTCAGCTTGACCGAAGCTTGCGCGTACCTGGGGATTTCCGCGGTTCCTCTCCAGCCTGCGGGGATGACTGCTCCTTTTTTGTGTGTGTGTCTCTCTGGCAGGGGTGCGGCGGCAGATCGCCCACTGCATGTGGAAGGGAAGCGGAGCCATCAAAAGCTCCTTCTGTGACCCAGCGACGCAGCCGAACGCGCGGCAGAAGAAGTGCCACGAGCAGGACTGTCCGCCCAGGTAACGGATCCCGGGGGGCTCTGGGATGGTGAATAGCATCCTTACTCGAAGGAGCTGTTCTGTGCATCCACAGCCTTCCATGATGCCGTGGCGAGGGCTGCCACATGTTGCAGAGCAAAGGTGGCAGAAACCCCATAGTAAACAACTCAGAGAGGTTTCTAAACCTGAGAGGTTTCAAAGGTTTCAAAGTTACTGAGCAGTCTGTGCTGGAAATAGCAGAGTTTGTTCTCTCATGGCAATTTTTTGTTCAGCTTGGGTGCAGGTGTGCCTGATGACCATACAGGTTCTTATTTAAAAAAATGTATTCTTGCCTTAGCTCAAGCGAGCTAAGAATTACTGTGTGTTCCAAATACAACTAACAGAGCCTTCAGATGTTGTTTCTCAGTATTTTTTGATACACCTTTGTCCTTTCTATGAGATTTGATGAGTGGAAAGGCCAACTTCTAAAACTTATTTTTTATACTTTCTTTATAACACAGTATTTGGCATCTTTTATTATGTTCCTTCTTATTTTTAACTTTGAGTGAAGTGCAGTTTTCTTCATTCTGTGATCACAAGGGAATGATTCAGTCCTTTCTCATAACATTGTTTTAATTTATGTTCATCTCTGGTTTTTCTGTGCTACCATTTTAGTGAGATAGGGGAAGGAAGACTAAACATTCCAAGTGTCTGCAGAACTGTGGGCTTGTACAACGGGCACAGATTTGCTGGTTTTTGTTTCATGCTTTAGGTACTTTGGTTTTGTCTTCTGTTGTCTTTGAAAGTTGTTTATCATGCTGTTCACAAAGGTACACCAGTCTTTCCCTAGTAATTCTAGTTCAGTCAGAATCAAATCTATGCAGTTAGTCCTTGGATTTCATTATGTTGCATTTGCCAGCAGTGAATTTCATGAAACTTTGATATTAAAAGTTCTGCATAGTTGTTGGTTTTATTAGTGGTTTCCAAGTATGTTCAAAACAGTATATGATGCTTCTGTGGGAGTTACATCTTTGTGCTTGCAGCATAGACTACCAGCATTTAATAATTCTTTGTAGATTGCCAGGAAATCAATTGGCAGTAGACCAAAGTTTTTAATTACTTGACTAGTTAAGAGCTGAGGCTATCCATACACATTGAGGTGTTTTTTATGGCACATAAAAACTGTACTGTCAATTAATAAATTCCTAATTAACTCAGTTTGTGCCATTTGTTCTAAGTGACAACATTATTCAGACCTGCTCCTGAAAGTGAGGGATGGGAGTTTGTCCCTTGTTGAGCAGATTGCAGAATGTCATACATAAATCAAACTCTTCTGCAGACCAAGCAGAAAAGCTCTTGTGTGCTGACAGCCTGTGATGCTTCTAGAGCTTGTCCTGTGCTGCAGGGAAAATCACAAGTGATCCTTCTGACAACACGAAAATCACAACAAAGTGCAGTGCAGCAAAACCATATGTGTTTAATTCTAGGGCCATGCTGCATATTTATTTTTCTCTTAGTAACACAAAAGTGACTGTAGGAGCTTGACCAAGGGTCTGAGTCCCTGTTCTGGCTCTCAGCAGGGCCTACATACCTAAGGAAGAGTAAGTCAAACATAAATCAGATTTCTTTGTAATGCTCTTCCAGCTTCCAACTGGTTTTAATTCAAGGCATTTCCAGAGGTTTCTAGGGCTTGTCTAATCAGTAACCTCCAAAGAACCTCACTCATCCAGCCTCCCTCTGCAGCCTTGAAAAACTTCTATTATTTACAACTCCCTCTGTAAGAAGTACCTTGGTTCTAGTGCCTGTGTGAAGCACCACCACATTTTAACTGTTTTGAACCTGGCTCTCACTCTCTTCTTGATGGCCCTGAGTTCTTGTGTCGGAAGAATTGGCAACAAAGAATAGATTATTATTCATTCTTCCCAAGTCCTTCCATTTGTAAATCTACTCTCTGTCCCAGCTGTAGTCCCAACATGGGGTTAGCTGGTGTTAACTTTTCCATGGCATACGTGGCCCCTCTAATCCAGACAGATGGTAACTAATCTTCCTTTGAAACCCGAGACAACTTAGTGCAGTTTGTTGGTTCTGAAGGAAGTCCGAGGCAGGTGTGGCTGTCCCATGTGGCATTAAGTGAGATAACTGAGAGCCCATGTGAAGCTGCTGAGGACCAAGTGTTCTGCAGAGAGGTGGCTAAATTCTGTGCTGAAGGTGAGGACAGTGCTGTTAAACACAGTACTGCAGGAGACCTTTGTTTAGTGCTGCAGCCACAGAACTGAAATCATTGGATGACCTTACACTTCTGAACAGTGAACCAGGTCCTTTATAGTACATTCTATCAAAAAAAAAAAAAAGATGGTTGTTTCTTGCTAAATCCCACTGATGAAAAATGTGCTACCAGAGCACTAAATAAGGAACAGATAATTTATCAAGCAGAAGCTACAGATAAAGAATAAAATTATTGTGGCTCTCCAAACCAGATCTTACCTCATTAATCTATTTCAGGAAATCAGTTGTAGACTTTAAATTACAGACTTCTGAGAAGTCTAACGGTAACATTCTTGATTGTCAGCTGATCTGCTCCATATTAATTTTAGGTTTATTATTATACTTTCTCCTAAAATAATTCAGAGAAGAATGCATACAAAATTTTTAAATATCACAATACATGTATGTAATGTTTTGATTCAGAACAAAATAAGGGTGACTGGACAGCTGAGAGTTAAAATGTCATGGAGCCACTCATATCCTACTTCAGTGATACTGCTTAGGTGCAGTGCATCGAGACTGTAGCATAAATGCATGCTTTTTTCCACATTATGCTATGGAGTATGGTTTCCAGTTGAATATTTCTTTGGTAGGCAGTTATTTAGTCCCATAGGTGTTAATGTTAAAATCAATGGATACTACTTGAAAAAAGAGTAAGATTTTAACTACTTAAAGCATTGTGAATAAAGTTTTGCTTTCCCCTGTAAAAAAAGTTCGCTGGAGCCTTTTTATCTTGAATACCCGCTTGATCAGAGTAACCACAAATAGATTATTTTACAAGTACTTGGAATGTCCTACTTTTTATCTGTTATTATTGTGTTGTCCTGCTTCCACACTGCTTAGTACACTTCTAACAGCTTAATAAGAAATCTGGTTTCTATTCCAGTACGCAGAGTGAGACTCCATGGCCTGTTGGTATTTGCTGTGCCTGAGGCTGGACAAATACATAATGAAAGCCAACAGTCTCTGTTTAGGTGTCAAATGCCATATTGGGAAAGAGGGAACATTCAGCCCCATAGCCCCCAAATCGCATGCTACTGCTTTTTTGACAGGATTCACACATCATTCACTGCACATCTTCTGTGTATAGATGAGGACTATGTTGTAGGCTTCAGGGCTCTGCCTAATTTTTTACAAGCCCTAGAAACCCAGTTTGTGAGGAAAATATAAGTCTCATTTAAGGCAGCTGAATGCTGCCTGAAAGAATGAGATTTTTTCCTATCTATGTCCCAGGCTTGATTGCAGAAGAGCTGAGCACTCACACCTGCAGCTCAAAACTAGATGAGGATATGTTTTCACCAGACAGGCTGCTCTCTATTTTTACAGTCTGAGGAAAATTAGTGGTCATGCAAATTAATTACCTAAGTTGTGCATTTTGCTTGTTTGTTTGCTGCCATAGTCTTTTCATGCCATGCCTGCCTGTGGAGATAAGACAGTAATTTCACTTTGCAGGGGTTTGTTGATGCATTAATACTTAAGAACCACTCAGCTGCTGTAGCAGTAAATGCCAGAGGTAGAATCAGAAACCAGAGGTAGGAACAAGTATTGGGAGGTGACTCCTATGAGGCTTTAGTTTCCACCAGCTTCTCCCAGTCTCTCACCACAGTCTTTAGCTTGGCTGGGAGATGCAACAGCTTGGTCATTTCATCTCAGAAGTTGCATATTTAGAGCTTGGATTGCTGTGTTAATTCTGAGTGTGTGTTTGGCAGTCATGTCCAGCTTTGGTTATGCCTCTGCAGTGTGAGGAGACAGCAAAAGCTCCAAGATAAACAGGGTTTGGCAAAGCAGTCACTCAGGTGCTGCTGTCTTCTCTGTGGTCCAGAGCATGCTCTGGGGCATCCTGTACCAGAACAGACAAATGGATGTTGGCTGTTTTGCCATCCTTGCTTTGCCTTTGTTTCCCTTTGGTTGAGATGCCACAGTTCAGGTCCTCAAGCAGACACCAAGAACAGAAAGGAGCACAGGTGATTCCATGTCAGGTTTCTGACCCCTGAATGTTTAAGGCATGTGCATGTAGCTTTAGATGAAAATAGGAAAACACAACTTCAAAAATTCTGGTTACTCGCAAGAGTGAACTTCCAGTTTAAGCAAGTTTTTTTTTTTTTTTAATTGCCTGCACTGAGTGAGGAAGAAGTCTGCAGAAAAAAATTACCTGGCTGATTGTAGTTTTATTTTGGTCATGAAAATGAAATAGGATAAAATCTTAATTCTGAGCTTTCCTAACTGTGGAGCGCCTGACTTTTTTGACTACTTCCATAGTTTTAAAAAGCTGGTTTTTGTGTGCGACAGTTAATCACACACCATTACTGCTGCTCAAGGTAGGTTCTGTGGTAAGCTCTGCTAATTTATTGCTTCGAGTTTGGTATTTCAACGTGCCAATTGTTAAACCCTCAGTCAGAGTCATTTGAAAATGCTGAGGGGGAAGAGGTGTCAGTTTAGCATATCTGTACCTTGAAATATGTAATCTGGTACCATTAAAATTAATAGAGCAATTCACATATTTGTGTTCCATTTGTGCCGAAATGTCAGCAATTTACAAGATTATAGAAGAGATAAAATTGTAAAGAAGATGCAAGTGATGATAACAACCCTGAAATGGCTTGATACAGGTGGTGATAATTTACTCTTTTTTATTTTTATTTTTTTTTTTATTGCTGTGTTCTGCTGAGGTGTACTTACTTTTTCTATTTACTTGTTAGAGTTCTGGAGCAAAGCAGTCAGTGTCACAAAGGGTTTTGGGGTAATATAAAAGGAAATGCTGCATGTGTAGGTTACTAAACAGGAAGAAGGTAGGTGTAGGTACCACAGAGAGGACTTGCACAGATGGCTGCACAAATAAGCTGTATCATAGCTTGATGGCTCTGAGTCTTGGTTGTTTGGGTTGTTTTTCCTTTGATCATTAGGAATAGATCCCAGTGCCTTCCACATCAGTGGCAGCTCATTTGCAATGTAAGTAAAAATGAATTGAGGAACATGGAAACTACGGTGGGCAGGGGAGAGGGATTATTAGCAAAGATGAAGCATAAAAACTCTTATAAATCTGTATGCTGAACTTCGATGTATTTATCAGAATAGGATTATTTTGTCTCTTTATGGACCTTTAAAAAAAAAAAAAAACAAAAAAACCAAACAACAAAAAACCAAAACCAATAGAAAGTTGTTGGTTGTAAGCCAGAAGTAGTATTTTTCTGCCTTTATTTCTAGAAAAGTGATTTTAAAATATTTTCCTGCTTTTTTTTTTTTTTTTTTCCATTATAAAGCTTTTTTTGTGACCACCTTCAGAACTCTGGAACGAGCAATATTGTTTAAGAGCTTTTGTGGCTTAGAGTTTAGAGCTGGGCCAGATTTTTATGTAGCAGCTTGAAGTTGTATTCTTGCTTAGGGCATGCTTAACTGAAGGAAAAAGGCTTTTCTTGGTTTGACTTTTTCCTTCTCTTTTTCAGTTATAAAGATAAATCTTTAGGTAAATGTCACAGTTTATGCCAATGCTTCTCAAACTGTAGAAACCCAGAAATTTTTTCTCCCATTTCTTATGATGGAAGGCAGATAGATATGCAGGTGCACAATCATGCTCTGGGTCAGCATGAGAAAAAAATATTGGATGATGCTGGAGAAATGCTAAGGTGAATCAAATGTAAAGGGAACAGCTCTTATTGGTAAGGTGTTTTATTTTGGAAAATACTATTCTAGAGGAAAGAGTTACCCTTAGTTTGGTGGAAAATTGCATACCACAGTATGGAAGACTGACTAATCATGATAGAGACACATAAGGGGCTAATTTCTACTTCTTAAAGGAATGAAGTACAGAAAAGTCCAGCTTAGTGATGACCTGGACACCATGTCCAGAGGGACAGTGCTCCAGGGCACTGATCTCACACAGCATAGCTATGACTAACCTGTTTTTGGGGCTGTGTGCCTCACTGCTTCCCCTGATGGGACCAGGCCTTGTGGAGGTAACCCTTATGTAGAGCCAGTTTGAGTATTTGTGCAGTACTGGCTGCTGAGACATGGGTGAAGGGACGTTTTCCACCTCTGTGCTGTTGTTACAGACTTCCCAGTGATTCTCATTTGTTAACTCTTCTGTACTGAGGTAGCAATAAACAGAAAAACAATAAGATAGAGTAAATAGATTACTTGCTTAAGTAGATTTGCTAGCAGTTCCTCAAATTTGGATTTGAAGGACTGCTACTCAGTTGATTTTTACTTTCTTGAAGCATAATGCTTAGTGCTTACTTCTGTCTGGAAATCTTGCCTACTTCTGTCTTCTCTTTTTAACTGGCTGGCTGGTACTAGAGCACAGGGTGGAAGGGAGAGCTTGAGTGATCTGAACTTAACGTGAAGAGCATATATCAGAGCCCCAGTTTTAAATTACTGTCTCTTTTTCTTGCAGTCCCTGACCTTTTCCTTGATGTGCCTGTGGTGGGTTGTTTTCTGATGTTTCTCACCCTGCTGGTTTTCAGGTGGTGGGCAGGGGAATGGCAGAAATGTTCAACCACATGTGGCCCAACAGGCCAGAAGAAGAGAACGGTACTTTGCATCCAGACAGTAGGATCTGATGAGCAGGCACTGGATGTCACGGAGTGTCAGCACCTGCTTAAACCAAAGACTCATCTGTCATGCAACAGAGATATCTTGTGCCCATCTGACTGGACAGTGAGCAACTGGACTGAGGTAAGTTCATGTCAGCTGAAACACTGAACTTTTTTTTAAGATGACCTATTATAGTCAGCAGAGAGGACCAATGACCTGCTGTTTTTCCTATTTAAATTCTTTCTAAAACATTTTATTATTGTTTAATGTGTTCACAAATCCTTTGTGCAGGAAAAAAACTGAAACAACAGCCCTGCTTTCTAAAGACTTTAGGAAGTGTTTCGTGTTAATTTGCTGAGCTTTTGGGACTGTAGAAACATAGTGTGCTTAGTGCTAAAGAGTCTGTGTGAGAGTAGTTGCTGCTGTGAGCAAGACTGAGGGGGATGACTACTGTCATCTCTGTAGGTCAACAAAGCATTTTTAAATTATTTACATTCATATCTCTTGCATCCAAGACTTTGCCTTTTTTCTGCACAGCTTTGGGAGCATATGGGAATTGTTCAAAGGTGCACCAGGAGAGGTTCAGGTTGGACATTGGGAAGCATTTCTCTACTGGGTGGGTGGTCAAACCCTGAAACAGGCTGCCTAGAGAGGTGTTTGATGTCCCTAGCCTGTCAGTGTTTAAGAGAGCATTTGGACAATGCCCTTAGCAGCATGCTTTGACTTTTGGTCAGCCATGAAGTGCTCAGGCAGCTGGAGCAGATGACGGTTGAGGACTCCTTCCAGCTGTAAACACTGTCTTCCCTTCTTTTTTGAAAACTCCTCTTTCATCTTTCTCCTCAGTCTTTTTTTCATCAGACTTGCTGGTATGAGAGCAGTCAAAACTGAATTAAAAAATTCTTATGACTGTATTGGATTGGTTTATGCTGCTCACACACCATCATCCCAGAATGTTGATTGTTTTGTTAACTGAGTAACCCCCATGTTTTAAATACCTGTGAAAAAAAATGGATTGAGCTTACATGACTACTTACAATTATATAGGAGTGGCACACTGCCGGTGCTCATGTTCTGTTGGATTATATTTACAGCTTACTGGCAAAAATACATTTTTATACCTGCAGAAACTGGAGACACAGTGTAGGACAGGCTATTTCACCTGCACAAATGACACAAATTTCACCTGCACAAAGGAGCTATCTACTCTGAGGCTACTCTGGTTGCTCTCCTGCTCCCCTTGCTGCAGAGCTGATGTTATTTTACATCTGTGAATAGCAGAGTGCCCCAGCAACACAAAGTCATTGGTGTTTCTACTACCCTGTGACCCAGACTACCACTAAAATTAGTTAGACGTGCCAGGTGCAAAGTCCTGGCAAAAGGAGAGTTCACCACTTCATGTTGAGCACCTGGTTAGGCTTCCTTTCATGCTAGGAAGAATTATTCCAGTAGGTTTTTTTGTAACATCTCCATTCCTGTTCAACCAGTCTCATCCAGCCTTAGTATCTCAAATCAGAGAACTGTAATTCTACAAAATCCTTAGTGGAATGACAGCTGCAGAAAGTATGGCTGTACCTGTGGGCCTGAGGATGAAAAACATCACCGAAAAGCTGTGTCTCCTTAGCTCCCAACACCCTTTACACGTAGCAGTACTCTCATTTAAATAGAATGAGAATTACTGAATTACTTTCAGTAGTCTCTAATTGAGGGGAGACTGCTAGTAGTTCTGGCAGCAGTTCATGGTTGTACTAAGACTGAATGAAAAATCCATTTCATAAAGTCAGTGTGGGTCTGTGAGCTGCATGAATCACCACAGCAGGTTTGTGGCACTGTGAACAGCACTGAGCCACTCAAGTGTGGGTTTGATTCCAGGTTTTCAGTCTGGTTTTTTTATAAATCTGGTGGAAAAGGTATTGGATAGATGACTTTGTGAGTCAATGAAGAAATCAAATTCTATCATATTACTTTGATATTCTGTCTTTATCATGTAGTCTTTTTTCACTACTATTTCCCTGAGGTGACATTTACTATCAAAAATTTTGGAAAGAGCTCCATGTTAGCAGAACGTCACTAGAATGAAAGGCTTGTTCTACAGGAAAAGCTTTGTAATTGATTATTTGTCATTATGCTTCTTTTTTATAAACCAATGTCATCTGATACTTCTGTGCAGCAGAGTGAAGAAGGGAGATAAATTAATTCTGTTTCATTTGCAGTGCACAGTTACCTGTGGTGGTGGAATAAGGACTCGTAATGTCACTTGTGCCAAAAATAACGATGAGCCATGTGATAGTTCAAAGAGACCAAACTCTAAGGCCCTGTGTGGTCTTCAGCAATGCCCTTCTGCTGGAAGATTTCTGATGCCCCCACAGGCACCCAGAAGAGGCAAGATCATAATCAGAAAAACAACTGCTGATCCTAAAGGGAGTCTTCCCCCTGGAATACCCAGACCAAGCCCCAGGTCCCCTACAACAACAAATATACCCAGGCATGAAAGTGTAACTCCATGTTTGCCTATGTCCTCTGGTTTGGTCAATGTCTCAGGAAAAGAGGGAGCAGCCAACAAGAGTTTAGAAAAAAATTTTGCTGAATCAAGTGATGTTTACAATTACCCGATTGTTTCTACTGAAAATAGCTCATATCAGAATAGTACTTCATGGCCTTTTCATATCAACTTAAGTACTGAAATTATAAAGCATGCTGAAAACACTTCTAAAAGTGATCCAGTTCCTACTGCACACAGTGAGATGCAAAGAAGTGAGGACACTCCTGTTTCCTCTTTTACCAGTAATCCCGAAATAACCTCCAACTATGATTACTTAACTGAGGAATCTGGCAACACTGATGAGCCACTTGGAGTCAGCAAGAAAACTCTTGATCTCTTCTACAGCACAGAAGTCAATTTTGAAATCAGGACGAGAAGCACAACCTTGGACACTGCCTCTCCTGTCACTTTTCCATCCCCACCACCATCTCATCACCAAGACCCTTCTCTGCTTGATCCTGTTATCAGAGCAGCACCAGAGCTGGAATTTCCAACAGCAGCAAACTATGTCAGTCTGCAAGTTGATGTGCCTGTTGTAGAGGTAACTACCCCACAAGCACTGGTTACAAAAATGCCCACACAGCTTGGTCATGCACCAAGAGACCAGACTGACAGCAGAGAAGAAATAAAGCTTCTTGACAGCATAACTACCAGCACACAATCCTCGGCTCCCAAGCACACTCTGAACAACCAAAGTGCAGCATCTGAGAGTGTTTTAATGAATGTCACAGACAACAGTCACGTAATATCATCCAACAGTTTGCCCAGTGATGTCTACTGGATAGTAGGGAACTGGAGTGAGGTAAGTTATTTTTTGCTTATAAGAAGTGGAGAGTGTGAACAGCTGTCTGAAACACTGCTGAGGAAATTAAGCTTCTTAGTTTGTCACAATTTTCTGAAATCAGTATCATACACATGAAATATTTATCACCAAAAAAAAAAAGTGTTAACTAGTGATATCTAAGATATCTAAGATTAGGTTGCTTACAGAGAATGAATATAGTCATCACAGGGCCTGGCCATATTTTACCCTTCCTACTGTAAAGTTTTATTTTTATGTAAACAGAGTTCTTTTTATGCTAACAGATTTTATATTCTTGAACTCATATTACCTAAAGTGAGAGATGTTAGTGTCTGAACTAATAATCTCATTTTTGATGGCTTTTTTTTCGAAGCTACGGAGGGTCAGATCTGGAAACCTCCTAGCACTGTTCTGCCTCTTGAGTCTCAGCATTGATGGAGAATGCTGTCAAAGGTCTGTTTCTGTTACCTGTTTGCTCTTGGGTCTGCTGGGAATGAGTCACAATCATAGAAATGCAGAAATTCAGGGCCAAAAAGGACAGCATGAGATGACTAACTGTATCCCATGTCAGAGTAGGCACATCTAGACCCTCAACCTGTGTTGGATGCAGACAGTGGGTAAAACCCCTGCTCTGTCCACAGGGCATCAGCAGTTGTTCAGGAGATGCGCTCCTGATGGCAGCTTGAACTTTCATCTTGTGCCTTCCTGTGGCCAGGTGAGAATGGCCTTAGCTTTCCACGTTTTGGTGGGGCAGGTGAAGCATTCCCTCCTGCACATACCCCTTCTTTTAGATCTGCTTGGGTACAAGACCCTACAAGAGAACATAAGGGAACAGTTGTGGCCCAAGCACCCACAGCCTGAGCAAAGGCCTGCCATGCAGAGATGCTGCAGTCTGTCCTACTCATTATTATCCACCTTGAAATATTTTCCTTATACATAGCCAACATCTTCCATACTGAAAAGGAGGATTCTCTTTCTTTTATATGCAGAAAATTATCTTCTTAATAACTCTTTTGGAGTCTGACATCTAAATTCATTTGAAATTTTCCTTGTGTTCTCTAAATGCCTGGGAACTTCATTGTTCTTGTCTGGTCTTGCTTCCATTTGATCACATATTTTTTATCAGTGATGTTCATTGTGGGGCCCCAGTGGACACATGACATATAAAATCGAATAACTGCGATCATTTTATTTATTACCCTCTTTGTGAATGCAGAAATGAGATTTGTCGTGTTTTGTAACCATCTTGCTTTGATGTATTCAATTTGTGGTCCATTGTAAACTCTGGATCCCTACTACAGTATTTGTAAATCAACAGAAGTTCTCAATTACATTTGGGAGGTGTGTATGTGTGTGAATGTGTGTATGTATGCCTAAAAAGTTTTCCCTAAATGTAGTATTTTGCATCTATTTTATTGTTTCAGGCTACTGCTTTCTTGCAGTTTTTATTATGGTGAAGTGTAATTGAATTCAGATTTCAACATTCCTGCCTACTCTCCCAGCTTGTCATCACCTTCAGATGTCTTAAATTCATGTGTCTTTCCTCATTCAGTTTGTTAATGCAAATGGTAAAAACCTTGGGACAGAATCCTGCAGAATGATGTCTGAAATGTCTGTTCATTTTTACATTAAACCACTGAGAACGACTTTATTACAGTTTTTCAGTTAGTTGAACACCAATCTTGTAATTATTCCACCTAAACTGTATTTACATTTGCTAAAAGAACACTTTGCACAATCCCATAAAAATGCATCACACCAACCAGCTCCTCATTTTCATTAACCCTTGTTCCCGTCAGAAACTATATTAGACTCAATTATTAATAATTATACTGAATATTTCTTCTAGATAGGACCATGTGGGCTCTTCTGTTGCTTTATTATCTTGGTTAGTATTTGTCATGTTGATCTTGATTGTTTAATAATTTGGTTTTTATCTTCTTGTGAAGTGAGCTTGGGTGAAGCATTCCATTAGACCACAAGTAGGACTTTTATTTTCCTAGAGATAAATTGAAATATGTTCTTACCTAATCCTATGGGACTTTTCCAATCTGTTATAAAAATTGATTTTCAACAGTTCAAGGATTATTGAATGAACACTTGAATGAATGGAGAGAGGTTTTATACATTTGGTTTCACAGAACTGATGAAGTCAATTTGAGGATGCTTCCTGCATCTAACTTTGTTATTCTTTAATAATTTAGTAATCTTTTGCTACTCTCTTTCAAGCTGTTGTTTCTTGTTAAAATAAACTTCATGGGAAGTGCGGCATATTGAACTTCATTTTTCTTCAAATTTGAAGAAGTGATGAAAAAGAGAATTTATGGAGTCTCCATCTTTGGAGATATTCTGAAGCCATCTGGCCATGGTTCTGGACAACTGCCTCTAGGTGTTCCTACTTGAGCAAAGGTCCTTTCCAATTTCAACCATTGCATGGTTCTATTATAAAGTGAGCTATTCTCTTTTTCATGAAATAAAAGTTATCTATTTCACATACACACCGTGAGTCTGGCATTCATAGAACCTTTCTTCTTGTTCATTACTTTTAATTAATTTTTAATCTACAATTTTCTGACTTTATTTTTGCTCTTTCTGTAGCCCATCCTTAGTAAAACTTTTAATCTGTTTTTAGATGACATCTCTCCAGGACATTGGTATTTCAAGACTATTGCACCTACCCTGATGAACGTCTTGCTATGCTCTTTTAGTAGCTGCCAATATTTTGACATTGCTTTTCTCTGTCGGAGATGTCCATATTAGTAATGAAATAAATAGTGTCAAGAGCAGTGATAGGCACTGAGGTGGGAAGCTGTGACATGTCCCAGACACTTGCCTCCTCAAGGGAGAGCACTAATTTGAGTAGGGCAATACAGTGCCCAGTTTCACTGGTGCTTGTCTGTAACTTTTACTTCCTTTCCTACTACTTTCCTGGGCCATTCTGCACTGTCACTTTCCCCTTTCTAAGAGCTTTCTGGGTAGCAAAGATAATCCCTTACCACCAGTTCAGCTCATTCTAATAGCCCCTTTGCTACTGGTCATGTAAAGTCACCTGCACTTTTCTGTGACCAACATCTGCTGTGCCTACGGAAATGTTGGTTCCCAAATGACAAAGGGAAAAGCAGTAGTTTTCAGAAACTTACTAAGCAACTAATGGTCAAAAAAGGTAAGGCTTTGACCTGAAACTGTTTGAAGTACCATGCCTTTCTCTTTTAACCCTGTGCCTGCCCACACAGGGTTTGAAAGAATTCTTCTGTTTCACCTTCCTCAGACAAGAACATAAATCTTCCTCAGTGGGATCTGCCCAGCATTGTCCATGGAGCCATCTTTGCTCTTCTCACGTGTGCTCAGAATGGGGCTTTAGTTGAAGACTAAGTATTCCTTCAGTAAAGTCTTGCTGTTGTCAGACTGCTATAGCAAAGATGGGGAAGGCATCAAGCCATCAGAAAGTGGGACAAGGGCAGTCCATCCTTTCAGTCAGAAAAATTGTCTTGGATGGATGTGTCACTAGGCAGAACTGAACAGTGGTATGCAGTTTCCTTTAACAGGACCTTTGTGGCCATTTCACTTGGACACCCATCCCAGAAATCGCTGTGAGATCAAAAATCTCCAGTGTTGATTTTTTTTTTCCTGCTTTAGCTTCATCTTAAGTTTCCTTATTTTTCCAAGGACACTTACTCAGCATTCCATATTTAACTTTCACTGACCCACCCTTTCTAAGGCAGAAAAATGTGTGACTCCAACCACTTTCCAACCCCTCCTGCTTCAGAATACAATGACAGTGTTTGGGGTTTTTTTTTGAGGAATGTGCACTCTTGGGACATGGACTGGTATAATCAATATTCTCTTTCCTCAGACACAAAAATCCTCCCAAGTGTTGAAAACACTCAGTCACTTGCTGAATTAATAACTTAGAGAAACATTTTCCTGTACAGTTTTCCTAAGATTCTCACAAATTTATTTAAGATTTTTATCATCATACACTCAATTAGCTGACTATCTAATCAGCAGTATTAGGGTAGAGAGGGAACAGTGTTGAAGATTGGATGCAACTGCATTTTACTTTGAATCCCCAAAGATAACAGAAGAAAACAGTGGAACAGCTGCTACAGGTTTAGAATGTCTTGGTAAGCAGTATTTTGCCAAAGAAAAGAGGTGCATGGTATATATCAGGATTGGTATTTTATTAAGAAACCAAAAAAAGCCCTCCTTCAGAATCTTAAATAAAATTTAAGTGAATTTCAAATCTTCTTTTGGGTATCTCTGGTAACATATGTGATCTAAAATGGCTCTAGGTATTAATATTTAGGTTCCAGGATTGTTTCCAGAGCTACTAATGTTGAGTTTGCCCTTGTGCAGTGCTCTACAACCTGTGGAATGGGGGCTTTCTGGAGACAAGTGGAGTGCAGCAGCAGGAACACATCTCACTGTCAGGACATGAAAAAGCCTGACGCTGCAAGGAGATGTTATCTCCGCCCATGTGCTAGCTGGAAAACAGGAAATTGGAGCAAGGTAACTTCGTTCAGAGCTGTGTATGAACAGTAAGCTTGCAAATTTCAATGGTTATGAAATTCTAAATACTTCATTTTTAAAACAATTATTTACTCAGTGAATGCATACATGATTCCCAGTTAACCATTCAGCAGTAATTTACTAATTTCCTGACCAAGTTATATCTGGAAACACATCTGCTGTGAATTTTGTTCTTCCTGTGGTGGGTTGTGCTCATTAACTCTTGCATCTAGAGCCAAAGCTGGACTCACTGCTCATGTTCTGTGGAGTTGACAGGGCAGAGCTGTACATAGCTGCTTTTGGCATCTTTTTAATCTCCGCCTCCAGGGGTATATCCTAATTTTAAGAAGCAGTGGGAATTTGGGAGAGGGAATTGTCATGTTCCTATTCACCCTTGTCACCATGTACTGTCTCTTACACATCATGGTCTGTTCCACATTCACCTAATCTCTAAGTTTTTTGGGTTTTGTTTGTTTGGTTTTTTTTAAACCAACCAACCAAAAAAACAAACAAACAAACAAAAACCCACCAAAAAGAAAATTGTACTGGAGAGAATGCCTGCTATGTGCAGGATTCTGTTTGGTCCTGGTATTGTACCCATGGCCTGGTCAAGGGACAGAAGAGCATCCAGGGTGCTAAGTGGAACCCAAAGAATTATGCTAGAGTCCAATTCTGGTATTTTAAGCTGTGTGAAAAACGCGTGGAAGGACTTTGGTGACTTCTTGAAGCTTATTATATTTTGTCTTCATGCAGTCTGAAAATTGAGTTTCAAACCATGGGTTATTTTTCAAGACTGAAAAAGAGATAAACTACAAAATTCTGTTTTAAATATTGTTGATTTAATAAGGAAAAAGATAGGTGTCTCAAACTTTTCCAGTACAGATCATTTCTGTGGACAATATTGTGGCCATTGGGCTAGAGGGCAGATTGATACAAATAAAAAGTTATAGTTACAAAACCTGTGTTGTTATTGAGCTCTTAGACATAAAATGGATTTGTACAGGAATTACATGCCTCTTTAGAAAGTTCAGGAAAGGTCAAGGCTTTACATAACTACATTTAAGCCTTCGAAATTAATTTTAAAAGATTTATAGACATCCTGCCCTCCCAGCTGCAGTAGGGCAACTTCACCTTCACTTTTTTTTCATAAATGTCATTGCTCTTGCAACAAGTGAATGATGGTCATACCACAAAAAATAGCTAGCAATCAGGTTTAATGATGAAATATAACAGGAAGCAAATTTTTTAAAATGTCAGACCAGTTATGAAACAAGTTTGAGGTAAGAGGCTTCTCCTGTCAGATTTTTGCTAGCTGTACAAGCGGCAATTGTTTTTTGCTGGTCATTTCAAACATTTTTAAGACATGTTGTCACAGCAAGATGGCTGGGTTCCCTGCTAGTGCAGTAGAGCTTTTTCTGTTCTTCTACTCTCATTTAATTTTTCCCTGTGTTTAATGCCAGATATAATTTAGCATATATTTTGAGACTGTAGTCCTCAGTTTCTTGTGCAGTCACTTCTGTCCACTGTTTTTATCCAGAGAGACAGAAACCTGTCCAGTGGACAAGAGTAAGGATTCCCTTTCAGTCCGTTTTTCATCTCCTAGGGGAAGTATGACATTCAAGTTCCCTGCTCAACTGAAGGATGCTTATTTATGAAAGGAGAGCAGCATCAGTTGCTATTGCATTATAGTAGTAAAGATGGAAGGTGATCTGAGAAGCTTTCAGTTGTGCGGTTGGAATTGGCTTTAATTCTGCTTGAAGACAAAATGTGTATTTTTCCTTATCCCTGGTGTAGCAAATTCAGTTCTCCTTCAAGAGCAGGAAAGGTCCTGAATTCTGCCTGGAGACAGAACCTGGTGATGCTGCATGAGGCTTGGAAGAAGCTCTGGCTAGAAAAAGGAGACTGGAAAGGTTCACTTAGCTCCTCAGCAGAGCTCTAAGCTGAGCAGTGATTTCACAGGCTGTGAGTGAGGCTCAGGGTGCCTCCCTCTGCCCTCACACCCTCTCAAACTGAGACTGCTCTTGGGGTATGGAATCTCTTGGTGCCATGGAGGTGCAAGGAAAGTTAGGGTGGGAGCTGCTACTCTCTCCCTTCCTCTCTGAAGCAGCTAAGGAGCTGACAGTATCCCTGCATACAGGATCCATTTTTTGTATTTATTGCATCATGACTCTTCCACTGTGACATTTTTGGGAACAGCTGGCATGATTTCCCTATTAAATATGTATCCATATTATAAATGGCCATAGCAGTGTAGCAGGGGGAGTACTTACATGGCATGTTCCGGGCTGCTGTGAAGAAAACCACGGTGTTTAAGCCTCACGACAGATTGGTGTTACAGTAAGCTGGAAATTCCTTCTGTTCAGGATGCCCAGAGCTCCAGCTGTGCTCCTGCTGTGTGGCTGGGAAGGTACAACCCCTCAGCAGAGCATCAGGTGGAGCTGTGCCCCTCTCTGTTTTGTGTACAGTGCTCTGTGAACTGCAGCGGAGGCTTCAAGACCCGAGACGTTCACTGTGTTGATGTTCGGGAAAAGCGGCTGCTCAGGCCTTTCCACTGCCAGTTACTCGGCCACAAACCACAGTTCAACACCAGCTGTAATACAGAACCTTGCTTGCAATGGCATGTGGAGCCCTGGAGCAAGGTACTGTTCTTCAAAAGAAGCTTTGTGCATCAGCAGTTTCCTTTCAGGTAGCAGTGGCTGTTGGGTCCCGTGCTGTCAGGTAAAATTCTGCTCCAAGGAAGCAGACGGTAAGTTCCTGTATATGGATACAGCAAAAATTAGCACAGGTGTTCCTAAGGCTTCGCAGAATCGTTTTTAGGATTACATGTGATTTACAGCTGGAGCTGCAAATTACCATATCCTGAAAGGGAGAAGCAGGTGGCCTGGAAGAAAATTTGTTTTAGCTATCCTATTGGACCAGTAAATGTGGTTCATTTAGAGGAACCCTTTTTGCTGCTGTTTTAATGATGACTTCTTGTTATAGCGAATTTAGAATTCTCATTTGCGCTTTTGGACTGAAATTTTATGGAGAAATTTTATGGAATTTTTAGGGGTTATACCAGACATAAGATAAATCTAACTTTTTGGTCCCTTTGTAACATAAATCTGTGCCAGCAAACTCAGAGGCAGCCAGGCACATATTTGTGTCAGCTAAAGCATGTGGCCTGATTGTATCTTAGCATTTCACCCCAGTGAAAGCAGTTCTGAAGAAAGTGTCATGATGTTTGCAGTCCTGTGGACCTAATGCTTTGGCATTTTAAGAGAGGTGTTCACATTTTCTTTACAGGGCACTAACATATCACACTAGGAGGAGACCAGGGTATGCTGTCAGAACAATCAGTAGGGGTTGGAAAAATAAAAACAGCCAAATGATTGCATTTGTTTGCCACTTAAACTACTTTATAAAAACACAAGTCCAACCCTGGCAGTTGTCCTCATGCTAAGGACACTGGATGGAAAAGGTTCATTTATTGGATGTAAGATCTATTGTTTTGTCCATAGGTGCAATTCATTGTAGGATATTAACAATATATTATTCAAAGTATTTTTGATACCTTATTTCATATCAGAGTATGAAATGCTTCATATATTTTAAGCAGGCTCTACTACAGACTTAGTGAAAAAATAGTAAAAAAAATCAGTGGATAAGTAATTCTAGAATGTGGACAGAAGAATGTTTAAAAAATAACCTGGGTCACACTCTTTGTATGTCACTTTTACTGCCAAAGAGTTTAATTACTGTATGGATTGAATTTTAATGTCCCCAGCCATCTCATAAAAATGAAATGCTGCATCTTACGAACTTGTTCTGTCTTCAGTTAATATTATAAATTAATCTTGCAGAGATATGACTTCTAATCTAATTCTTGTTAGAGATTCTGCTGGTGTTGGTGAAGCTGATGAGCAGTTCCGTGCTGCCTGTTCTGTGTTGCCACTTCTGCTCTGGCCTTTAGTCCTTCCAGTAGTATGTGTCAAGAACTGCTTTACCCCGTGCAACAGCTTGTTCTCAGTCTCCTTACAAGAACATGGAATAAGTGTCTCAGCACAGAGCTTTGCTTCATGTCTGGACTTTTGGACTTGATGTGCAGGCTAGCCTGTACATCTTTCTAAACCCATGGGCCTGTGACCCTGGATTCTTGTTATCTGTGGACCCGCACTTCTGAACAAACATGTCCAACCGTCTTTGTGGTCTGTTTCTGGTTTCTCATGCTTTCCCACCTCTGGCTGTGCCCCTCTCTTGCCAGTGTTCGAGGATGTGTGGTGGTGGCCAGCAGAAGCGGCACGTCTCCTGCCCGCGGGAAGGGCACTGTGACTGGACCAAAAGACCTGATGCCACTGCATCATGTAACACGCAGCCTTGCACACAGTGGATTCACCAGGCCTGGAGCCCGGTAGGATTCAGTTTATTCCTGTTTTAGTTTTTGTCATGAGTTGGCTGTATTCAGTTGTATTACCACTTGACTCTGAACCTCAGCGCCTGTGGCAAGCACAGTTTCTTGTGCACAGCTGGAGCTGCAAGAGAAGAACTTCTGAAAATGTCACTGAACATTTCATAGCCAGCCCATGTCTGTTCCTTCAGGTGACAGATATTGTAGCTTCTACTTTTTGTTGCTGTAGTAGATGTCATTGAAAGTCTGGGATTTTTTATCTTGTCTAAGACCAAAGGAGTTTTACAATTAATGTTCTTCCACTGCACGTTTGAAATTTTCCACTGTTTGAGGCTATTGGAGGGGATTGGGTGATCCTCAAAACAGCTTTGAGGAATATTGTGCCTTCCTACACAAAGAGAAATTCTGAATTTTGACCAGTAGCCTCCTACTCAGTACCTGGAAATCTTATTGACAAATTTGAGGTATATCTTTGGGGAACCTTCCGGTATCTGCTATACACGCTTGTCTATAAAGAAACTAGTATATCTAATATTCTATAAAGAAACTAATATATGTACTTTCGCTCCAGTTTCCTTAATAAACATTGCATACATTACAAGTACTCCTCACAGCAGAATGGAATATTGAAGGAATGCTAAAAGCAGGAGCCACAGATTAGTAAACATTGGAGTCTCATTTAACACAGAAAATTCAGTGAGTTGGTTTTGAGACAAAGTGATTAGACGGGACAGACTATAATGTAATGTGGAGTTAGTGTAACACTTAAATATGGAAGTGAAGTGCATAAAATAAGTAACAGAATACCAAACATTATAGCAACTATTTTACTTATTTAGTAATCTCATATTGATGTGTTAATTAATAATTTTACTTTATAAAATTACTTTAAATATCAATATAAAGTTGTTGCAAGAACATCTGAGATCTTTCATTGTGCCTCACACCTATACTTCTATACTTCTGTGCTTCATGTACAGAGATACACATTAGAGAGGGGATAATTTGAAGAAAAATGGCAGAGGTTCCACTCCTGTCTTCATATCTTGTGCTTCATTAGCTGACATTCTCTATCTGCTGAATTCTTTATCTTATTTATCTATTTATTTATCTAGCACTATTTATCTGTAAAGACAAAGAATTGAAAACTAATTGGGATTCTCAGACGCTCTGGGACGTCATAAGAATTGAGTATATTTACAGAATGATACAGGAAGGTATTTTAAAAGTGTTTGGGTTTTATGGCCTTCTGTGTGCAGCCAGAACAAGCAGCTGGCTGTTCTTTTCTGGTCATAAAAAATGGGTAACCTCTATTTAAAAGCCAGGAAAGAAACAAAACCTTATAGGGCTTTTTAAAAAATCTTAGCTTGGTTGTTTATAGACCTTACATTGCAATTGGTTATTCATGTTTAACTTAGATAGTTAGAAAACACAGGAAGCAAACACCGTCATAATTAGTACAAATTTGGTTTACAAGTCTCTTATATTGTAGGACTGGCATTGCAAATCATCCTTTTCCTACTCTTTAGAAAACAGTCCTCTCCCCCTATTTACACATTCCAATATGCTGTATTTATACTATTTACCCTCTTCTGTATCCTGCCAAATCTGGCCACAATGCACCATGGAGGTGTCTGGAAGGAACAGTATGCAGAGTACTGTAATGCCATTGCTTCTGGATCACATGGCAGTTTCAGCTTCCTCTCACATCACAGCTCAAACATTGCCATGTTACAAAAGTTCCTTGTAAAAAAAAAATTATGTATGTTAAAATTACTCTTTCAGTGTATTGTTTCTTGTGGAGGGGGCATTCAGCAAAGAACTGTGAAATGCATGAATACAGAAACTAATGAAACTGAAGATGACAGTATGTGTGCGGATAAAGCCAAGCCCACAAAATATCAGAAATGCAATCTGCAAGAGTGCAGGAAAAATACAGGTAAAGTAATACACATGCATTAAACATGTTTTTCAGTTTTCTTCATTTGTGCTGAGATTCTGCAAAAACTGGGAGGTGACTCAATCTATCAACTTCTTTTGAGTAGTGTGGGCTCAGTAAATAATGATCACCCTGGCCTGCTACTGCTCAGCTGCTTTGTTGGCAGGACCACACTGTTGTCTCTTCCAGCACTTCTGGTCTTGTGTTGCCATGATGGGGAGTGCAGTCTCTGAGCATGCATCCCTAATTTATGATGCATAGCTAAATTAGTAGATCTGCTTATATTGGCTTGTTTTAGGGAACTCGGGCTGCAGTGACGACTGTGGAAGGACACACAGTGAGTCCAAACAGATGCCATTTCTTAAGATAGATCCCTCTGTAGAAGCTGTAAATTCTGGACTGGGAGTGCAAGCAAGAAAATTCTTACAGGCACTGTAAAAAAAAATAAGTGTCCCACAGGGTGAGACTGTCCAAAATCAAGAGGTGGAGAGAAGTACTCTTGTGAGTCAGAGTGTCCTGTACTCTGTCCTTCAAAGGCCCAGGAGCCCAGCTGTGTACATGGCTGCTAATACAAAAAAAAACAGGCATGAGGGGGAGGAGGAAGCTTACAGAAGGATACACATCTTTATGTGCAGCCTGTGTACTGCTGTATCCAGCAGGTACTTCAGGTAAGAACAGCAACACTCATAGCCCTTCTAGAAAAAACTTTCAGAAGCCTTTTGGAGGATGATCTTCGCTATTAGTCAGTGCTAAGAGTCTAATTTGACAGTGAGACAATGTTTTGAATCCTGAGGGCAGTGCAGATCTGACATGCTCTTGAGAGTGGTGCATCACTCTTGCTGCTGTTCAAAGAGTTTTAGCACACATTTTGCCCTGGAGTGGATTGGTTTGCTTGTTTTATGTCCCTCTCCTGTTCAGAAAGACAGATAAATACTGCCTATACATATTAGTAATAGTTACTTCTGTGAATAAAAGCTCAAGTGCCCTGTAAAACATAAGAAATGCCCTGCTGGGCAAGCACTGGTCAATGCAGCTCACCCTTATGTCTCCAACAATGGCATTAAAAAATGCTACTTAGCAGGAATGCAGGAGGTTGGTGCTTTCCTGAGATTCATTTCAGTAATAATCCTCCAGCATTCCCAACAGATATATAATAGGACTATTAAAATTTCTCCATGTAGTGCCTTTTTATGTAAACTTCCATTAATATGCTGTAACTCTTTTTGATGTTGTGATGCTGTCTACTTCCACCCTCTCCTGTGGCAGCAAGTTCACAGAACCAGGGAATCGTCAGGGTTGGAAGAGACCCTCAAGACTATCCAGTCCAGCCATCTCCCTAGCACTGCCACTGTAACTCCTGAACCACTAAACCACATCACCCAGCACTAGATCCAGATGCCTCTTGAGCACTCCCAGGGACAGTGACTTCCTGAGCAGCCCGTTCAATGACTGACCACCCTAACAGTGAAAAAATGTTTTATAAAGCTAATCTGAATCTCCCCAGTTTCAGCTTAAGGCCATTTCCTCTTGTCCTCTCACTGTAGGTGTGGCAAGGTAGGTTGACCCCCACCTGACTACAGCCTCCTTTCAGGTGGCTGTACGGGCCTGTAGTCCCCTAGATCATCCTTCTGACCCTCCTGTAGATGGGCATTAAATTTGGTAATTTCCAGTCAGCTGCAACTTCTCCAGTTAACCAGGACTGCTGGTACGTGATTGAGGGTGGTTTAGCAAGTTCTCTCACCAGTGTTTCCTTCGTACCCTGGGGTGGGTCCCATTTGGGCCCATAGACTTGTGAGTGTTCTAATTGGCAAAGTGTGTCCCTATCTCCTCCTGAATTTTGGAAGCTTCATTATGCTTCCCATCTGTAACTTTCAACTCTGAGGGCTGGATATTCTGAGGACAGCCATTCTAGAGGTTCACAGCCTGGTGTGAAAAAAACTGCTCTCATCTGTTTTAAACTACCTTTATGCAAGTTTCCATTGAGTTTCCCCAGTTGCAGTGTTGAGGAATTTGCTGGAGAGCAGCCTTGCTAATATACCATCTTCTTTCTTTTGCACACCTTGTCTTCTCACAGTTGAGGACCTCCAGTTTCTAATACCTGGCTAAATCTGGCCCATCTGAGTTCATTAGAGCTACTACAGACCTATCAGCATGATAGTACAGGGAGCAGCAATCCCTGCCATACTCTGATGCTGCAGGAATTAAAGCGTAGCCAAGCTGAACATGCAGTTGCTTGTGCTTTGTCTGTGCTCTCCTGCCTGCCCCTGCTGGCTGTGCAGTACCCTGCCAGCCCATTCTGCCTGTCTTAGGGGCGGTTACAAGAACTGAAGAGTACTAAACTCAAATCATTGTTGCCAGGCTTTCTCTGTCAACCCTTACCAGCAGAAAAGTCAAAGTGAGAAACATAGATCAGCTGTGTCTGCCTCAAAAGTAAAGTTGCACTGAACAGTCATGAGTGCCATGTTTTACAAAACAGTAGGTCATGTGTTCACTAAAATATCCTGGAATTTCAGAGAGAGCTCTAGCTGACCCATAATACAAGGGAAGAGAAAGCCACCATAAATAAGACCCTTAGTAGACATGACTTTCTGGCATAAAGCAATTCACAATTCTAGAAATGCAGGGAGTGTGTCAGCAAAATACAGCTAATTCTTGTCATCTCCTTCACTACAGGGCTGCCCTGCAGCAAAGACCAGCTGTCGGTTCGCTTCTGCCAGAGGCTGAAAGGCATTGGCAAGTGTTTGCTGCCACCAATACAGACTAGGTGCTGCTTCACATGTAGTCAGCCCCGAATTCGTAACAAAGCAAGACACGGGGATCAGCGAGGCTTCAAACAACAAAATTACACTAAATCGAGAAGAAAACCACCTCAAAACCAAGAAAACAACAACCAAGCAGCTTGGCACTAGCTGGTTTTTTTTCTTGTTTCCTTGAATAGAGCTTCTGTTTACAGGTTTTATGTTCCTTATTTTTTTCTGCACCATCCAGCATAAATGGAAATCTGTGATCAAAACTGGGAAAACACATCACCTAGGGTAATCAGTCATAATTTACTGTTACAGTTTTTTATCTGTAATGGTCCAAAATTTGTTACATAATTTTCAATGTACTAGCAGCTAGTACTTAGGCATGCATAGACACTAGAAACAGGCTTGCAAGATTTTTCTGATTTTTTGTAATGAATGTTTAACTTGTTCTTCCATCTCTTTTCCAAAACCCACTTGAAACACCAGTACTGCTTACTCAAGAGTGCTTAGTGAAGGTGACCCTTGGGCCAACAGACAAATACTTGTGCCATGGGCCAGTTTTCTTTATGCTCACTTGCCTTTCTTTTTTAGGAATCAAGGTGATGTGGCAGTGTTTCTCTAAATGCATTGCTCACTTCATAAATTTAAAAGCAGAGTTTTGTAATATCTGCTTGTGATAGGCAGGATTAATTGAAACATTGTTTTTTTCAGGAGAAAAAAATCTTCTCTTAGTACTTGACTGAACCTCTAAAGGATACCTCAGCCATAAGTTGCTCTTGAAAGTTTTGTTCTGCTACAAATGTCTTGCTCTAACCTGCAAACCCCATAAAATATGGGACATTAAGTTTCCACATATGTTTTAAGCAGTATTTCTTGGTACCACAAAAGCCAGACCGTTTGCATCTACCACCTTAATAGTCGTAGAATCATTTAGGTTGAAAAAAGACCTTTAAGATCAACATGTCCACCCCTAAGCCATGCTCCATAAGTGCCACATGTCTTTTTTATACATTTAGGGGGGAAACCAGCAATATCTTTTAGTATACATTCCCTATGATGGAATAATTTCAGTGTAAAGAAAATGGTTGGTTTTGCAGATCTTTTGCTAGACAGATGAGAACATTGTTAAGTATTATCTGTTGTTCCTCTGCATTTAAAATGAACTGTCCAAGGCCATCTGAAATTAGACAACACAACCAAGTCAAAACTATGGCCAGTCTCTATAGCTGCAGATATTCAGACATAAATTACACATGTCATCAGGACATAAAAAGCTGTCAGGAAACTGGTGGAGCATAGGAGGTTGTACCAGCTTGTTCTGCAGCAAAAGTTCAACCTCGACACTTATCCTTTGGAAAGGTTGGTGTTCTCTCTTTCTTGACTTCTCACTTCACCAGTTTTATGTTAGTGGTCAGCTCCTTTTAGTTCAATAATGTTACAGCTGCTGAACAGAGGAACCAGCAACCCTCACTGTAATGCTTTCCACTTTACAGCACAAAGAGTAAAGCTGATGTAGGTAAGGACAATTGGAAGTTGAGTCTTTTGCATTTAAAAACTGAAATCTTTCTGTTCTTTGACAAATTAAAAAGGAAGGAGCAATGACCTGGCCCAGTTAAACAGTTTTGCTGTTTGTTTCATGTTAACTTATATGATAGAATTCAACTTTACAGACTTAAACCTTTCCTGCAGCTTCAAATGTGGCATGCAGGCATTTCAGCTGGAAATTTCCCATACTACGTTTTAAAATCAATTTTACACATCAGCATAAAGACCAACTAGCAACTGGAAACTCCGTAATTCACACAGATATTCAGTGATAAAGATACAATTTCATCCAGTATCTCCCAGTAGAGCATGAGCCCATATTCACAAGAGCACTCTATCATCTCACTCACAGCACACTTTTCCCACAGTGTGAATCCATTGTCATAGTGGAGCTGAGGGCTCCTGTGGTGGGAATCTGAGGCCCAGAATAGTATCTGCATAGCTTGGGCCTCAGGCATGAGGGCACCACTAGCCAAACAGCATATATGTTTTGCTAGCAAAGAAGATGCTGAAACAGACTTCACGGAACCAAGACTGGACCGTTTGAACAAAGCTGGACATTTTGAAAAGAGCTGGAAAAGAGCAGACAGACTCCTTTGGAATTCAGTAGGATTTTGATGCCTTGGTTCTTTTGGCTTTTTTTGAAAATCTCAGATTTGCACTCTAGTCACCTTACAATTTCATATTGTAGTACAGGGAAATGCACATTTTTTTGCAGTATACAGTGAGACACATGGTCATGAATCCAAGTGTCACTCTGGTTACAGAACTATGACTAGCAGGACTTTTTTTTCTAGACAGACCTTTATGAAAGTTAATAGAAATATTTCAGCTTGACTATAAAGCATTAACCTAATGATGGCCATGAGTCAAATTGTCACTTTTCAAAGGTTTGTGTCCTTTGGCTAAGGACTTACTTTTTCACTTGAAGTCTCTGGGTGTTCAAAATACACAGCATGATAAGGTTAGATTTTTTAACCTCTATGATGGCAATATAACCCCAGTTTTAGGTGCTGATAAAACAAAATCCACTGTTAAAAATGAGGTGCTAGGTTAACAGACATGGGGATGACTTGCAGTGGTGCATGTGCGTGCATGCACACACTCTTACAATTATGTATGTCTGTGGCGTTGCTGGCCAGTGCCAGACATGGTGCTTTTTAAGTTTGCTTCTCTCGTCCTGGGGACCTTTTGATCAGTAGTAATTTGGGCAGTTCTTACTTCTCTGGACACAGAAGTATTGAATCATGTGCAGGAGTAGATGTATCCTGCCTGATTCAGGCAGGGGTGTGAGCTTGGGCTGCTTGGTGTAGAGCAGTTCCCTGGCAGCCAAGCAGCCTGGGCTGGTGGGCGGTGCAGGTGCTTCTCTCGTTCCCAGAAGCATTCTACAGGATTTGGGCAGAACAAAGTTCTGGGTCAGATTACTCTGTGCATAGAGGTACCTGCAGAACATTTTACCCACAGAGTCAGCAGAAGGAGGCCACCAGGTATGTGTGCTAATGAGAAAGGAGCTGAATGAGTGGATACTGGTGCAGGTTGGAGGAAAATGCCTGCAGGAATTGTCCTTTCCAGTACTCCTTAGGGCTAGTATGTAGTTAAACCATTTCTGCCTTCATTGTTTTCTTCAGGGACCTGTTATTTCTTTAGAAATGAATAAGAAGTGAATGAATTATATTATGGAAATTAGTTAGAATAATCCTTCTACCCAGGGAAAAGCAGTCAGTACTGTTTCTCAGCTTAAAACTTTAGGGAAAGTACTGTGACAACATGAACCATTCTAACAGAGCAGTGCTGCTGCTATTATGACACAACTGTTCTTAAGTAAAGGTGGATTTATGATCTGAACCCAGTGGTCATTAGTCTCAAACTGAATTGAATACTAAGTGCGGAGGTGTATTATCATTATATTATCGTATTAGCCTGAGACACTTCAGCTTCAACAGATTGCTCAGGAAAAAATGTGTATTTGTCACATTCACAGCTTGTTCTAACATTTCAACGTTTAAAAAGCAAACTATGATGATATATTTGTTTCAAGCTTCAATAAATGGCATTGCATATGTTTGATGTCTCTGGTATTTTTTTGTTTCCAGTGCAGGAAGATCTGTGTCCCGGGTTGAAGACAGGTATCTGCTAGGGAAAGGCAGAACCCTTTCTCAAAACCCCCCTCCCCCTCTTTCCGAATTACTGAAATTAAGAGGCCTTTAGGCAAGATATGGGGAGGAATAATAGTCCTTTACTAATGAGTATAACAAAATACAAATTAACAATAACTATGGTACTAACAACAACACCTACTACAGAGAAAAAAAAGGAAAAAAAAAAAAAAAGGTCAGGGACACCTGCACCCTGCAGCAAAGCCGGCAAGAGGAATGGGNAAAAGAAAAAGAAAAAACCCCAATCCCCCACAGTCTGTACAATGGAATTGCCAGGAAAAAACAAAGGCTTCAAAAATGTATTTTATGTGCCAGAGATCCCCATCACTGAGTTTTTTTGGTACTTGATACTCCAGCATAAAAGAGACCATTAAAATGGGTGAGGGGAAAAAGTAGAATGGGGCATGGTGCTAAGTAAAATATACACTAAAAGGCTTCACTGCTTCCTAAGAAATATGTGAAATCTTACTGCTTCTAGTCTAAGCAGATACATCTCAATCTGTTGGCAGCAAGTGGGTTTGTCCGTTGTGTCTGTTGAAGAGTTGTGTATATTATTACATAATATAATAATAATACCATGCCACATGTTGGCTGCCAACATCAGCTCAGAATTAAACCAGCATGGTGACAGAATGAGGTAAGAGAAAGGGATTTCAGATGAGGTGTTCCAGACAGAGGTACTTGATGCAGCAGAACTGATTGTTTAATTTTGTGGATACAGAAACACAATACATTGCAGACCTAAGAGGGAGAAATTTGAGCCCTGCTGAATGTCTTATCCCTGTTTTAAGAGGGTTCTTGCATTGCCTGGAAGAACAGGAGTTGGTACCAGACACATCTGTCTTCCTTGGATTGGCTGATCTGACTGTGTTTCGGAATGGTGATGGTGATTAATAAGAAACATGGTTTATTGCTGCTGCTGCCCAGCACTGCAGCCTCCCTGGCCCTTATTCTGCCAGTAGAATATGGGGGCTCACATGAGGATACTACTTATTTCTGTCAATGATTGATCCCAAACTCCTCTTTTCTCTTAGGGAACAAATGCAAATACCTTCAGCACACTCACAGGAGCAAAACCTGGGATGTGTCAGCCAAAGGAGTATAAGTTTCTCCTACAGATGCAGTGAAACCTTACAGCAGTAAGACCCAGGGAGGGAGAAATAACCACAAGACCCTCAGAGTGGCCACCACAGTCTGTAAGCTGTGGTGTCAGGGTTTTTAAAGGAATCTCTGGAAACCAAGGAGCTGCTAAATAAGCTGGGCATCACTTGATGCCAGTTTGGTATCACAAACTAATAAATAAGAAAATAGTAAAATTCTTGAAGGCTTCTCCTAATTCACTGTTAGCATTATGAGTCATCAAGTTATCCTTAGCTAGGTCAAAGTTAAAGATCTGGGACAGAAGAAAATAGTTTCCTGGATGTTTTGGAATGCAGTCTTTTACTAGATCTCTGAAGTTACCTCTGTCTCTGTCATGTTACAAGCAGGTGAGATGGTCTGAGCTCAGTGATTCAGTGTCTTCGACTGGGGCCTGAGACATCAGAGAATTAAGTGTTGAATCACAGGATGATTTGGGTTGGAAGAAACTTTAAACATGATCTAATTACAAAGGCCTGCTGTAACCAGGGCCACCTTCCACTAGACCACGTTGCTCAAAGCCCATGCAGCCTGGCCTTGAACACTTCCAGGGATGGGGCATCCACAGCTTCTCTGGGCAATCTGTTCCAATGCCTCACCACCCTCACATGGAAGAATTTCTCCCTAATATCCAATCTAAACCTACACTTTATCAGTTTGAAGGTCCCCCTTGTCCTGTCACTAGATGCTTTTACGAATAATCTCTATTTTCGTTTTGGCTCCCTTCAGGTACTGGAAGGCCACAATTAGAGCACCCAAAATCCTTTTCCAGACTGAATAATCCCAGCTTTGTCATCCTGTCTCCACAGCACAGGTGTTACATCCCTCTGATCATCTTGATGTCCTCCTCTGGGCTGGCTCCAGCAGGTCCCTGTCCCTCCTGTGCAGGGACCCCAGCTCTGGCTGCAGTGCTCCAGGTGGGTCTCAGCAGAGCAGAGGGGCAGAATCCCCTCCCTCCCCTGCTGCCCACAGGCTCTGGATGCAGCCCAGGACACGTGTGTCTCTCTGGGCTGTCAGTGCCATGGCTGGAGCATGTCCAGCCTCTCACCCACCAGTCTGGGCAAAGGGCACTGCAGTTTGCTGAGGGGCTGGTGTTGAGGAAAGCCTCTATTTGAAACACTGGCATACTTGAGTAATCACAAATGTGGCATTAATGGGAAACTACCATAAGGAAAACTTCAGGGTGAGGGAAGCTGATCAGTGAACTATCTGAGAATGTTTTACTGCAAGCCCATCAGGACTCCATCTGAACAGAAGTGCAGTGAACCTTCAAGCTCCCCACATGCTTATTTATACAGATGGCAGTCATGGAGATACTGTGATTCCTGTTTAATCTCCTATATCTGTTATCTGTTTCATAGGAGAGCTGAACTAAAGACGCTGGACATTTAATTACCACTGTGTTCACTTGGAAGTATATTTCCTTGTTGTTTGGCTCTGGAAATAAAAATACTGTTGGATTATAACATATGGGAGCATGAATCAGACTCATAGCAAACTGTGCTGGCTGATAAAATTACTGTTCTGTGCTGCAGGGCCTATCTGAAAACTAATGAATGGTGGTTTGCAAATTCTTTTCTATGTGACTCTGTCATTAGTTCCAGCCTTCATGGGACAAACCCAGGTCCTGGTAGTGATTGCAAATCACAGGAGTACCACACGCACTGGAATCAAGTGAGACTTTTTTCCCCTAGCAGCTGTGGATGTAGAAGTGACTAATTTTACCCTCCTGCCCATCTGATGAAAATGTTGAGTCTAGCTGGTGTTGGCTTCCCAGCCCTGTAAAGTTGAAGTTTTGCTTTACATTTAAACTGAAGGGATGCCATGAGCACCCACAGGCTCCAGAGTGAGGCAGGAATTTGTTTTCAGCAGATGTCCCTCTTGTCAGCAAATGCTCCCTGCGTGTCACCTGGAAGCTGATAAGTTCCCTGTTGCTCCTGGGTCACTTCATTTCTCTTCATGCCTTTCTTCCAAGTTTGTCTTTAGGCAAGGAGGCACAGGAGATGTTGCAGCTGCCAGATCTTGCCATAGTTAATGGGAGCAAGAACGTGTCTTGTTTATTATTGTTGTTACATGATCAGCAAACTTCAAATTTTGGCTGAAGCTTCCTGCTGGCACCCTCTGCCCTCCCACAAGGGTGGTCTGACTGACCAGGGTAGCCCCGTTTATGTGAGGACCCTGCTGGGAGCAGGCAGCGCTGGCCTGTGCGATGGTGCTGGGGCTTTGGATCTGCAGCTCCTTTGCCTCTCCAGCACCCCCTCGGACTCAGCATCAGTCCGCCTGACCTGCAGTCACCCTCCAAATGGGAAATGTGTCTTTCATGCCTTGTTGGACTCATGGTATCCCAAAGAGAAGTGAGATGGGGAACACAAAAACATTCTCTGCCAAGCTCAACAAATCGTTTGAGCAACCTATGTCTCAGGGTTCACTGACTGCTGTTGTAATGAGCATGTGGGGAGGTAAAAAGTGCCACTAATACATTGGAAACATTGTTCAGGGAGCTTTTATTCTGGTGCTGTGAGTGACATGGCTGTGACCTTTACTGGGTCTGAAACTGCAGAAAAGTAACTAAAACTGGAGTTGAAATTTTCCATCCAATATAGACAATACTCCTTACCCTTGGTGAAGAATGTGTTTGTCTGTGTAAATAGGAAACAGCAATGGGAACAAACTATGCTAGAAAGTTTAGTTTCTGAAAAGTAGAGTATTGGAGTGTTTGAAATTTTTGCGTTAGTTCAGGTTTTGTGAGTAATCATGAATAATATCAAAACTGATAGGTCCAATATTTCTGAAATGAAATGTTCCTTTTGAGGAGTGTTAGTCATTGCTCTTCACAGAACAGAAACTCTGTTGGGCAGTTTGTCTACCAGCTGCCACTCCCTTGGAGTTCACATTTGGAAGAGTGTGTGCCTTCATTGCAGTTTTGTGCAGGAAGCTGGAGGGGACCCTTTCCTGTCTTTCCTCTTGACAGTTTTCCAGCATATAGTGACAATTATGACAGCACAAACAGCATAATGTCTTGACCATAGATTATCTGCTTGGGATTTTTGTTTAGATATATAATCAACCCCTGAGGAAGAAAGAGTTATCCAGAAAAGATATTTATTTTCTGGTGGCCAGGTGTGTTGTGCTGATTTCATACAGGAAATCTGCTAAGGTAAGAACTGAAAGCTGCTAGTTTCCCTGGGTGTATTTTACTGGCCAGCAGCTGCGAGAAGCTGGTGCTGAATTGGCTTTGGGCTTTGCAGTTACCTAAAGTCCCCAGAGAGATTAAAAGGTGTGTCTGACTGACTCCCACTGTTTGTGCAGCACACAAGGGGCACTTAGATGCTTGAGCCATGCAATAAAATACATCTCTGAAGGAAGAACATTGTGTGTCCTCCGTAAAAGCCCATGAGACCTGTCCCTCTCGAATGAGAGCTGCCTGCTGAGATGAAGATATGCAGTATATGGAGTGCCAAACCCACTGTAAATTAGAGCTGAAAGGGCGACAGGTTTCTTCCTTCTCTTTCATTATCTTTATTTATTCAGAGAATGACTGTAAATATTTAGCCCTAGATTAGTGAATTAAGGTTGCTGGTAAGAGGTCGGGTTCTTAATAGTACTTGTTCTGATCAAAGGAAAACTATGTTCTTAGTTTGAGCAATGTGGAGGTTGTGTGGAACCAACACATTTTGTGTGCTCATGAGCTGGGCTACTCAGATGACACATTTCATTTTGGGAGAGAGATGGATTTGACGAGTGGTCTGTTAGAAAGATATGAAAGTGTTTGGATAATAACATCCAGAGGGTAGGGGATCCCCAGAGGACATCAATGACAAGTGGGATAACAAGAGGTCCTTAGTGGGACCAGTGTTATATCTTCATTAATGACATAGAAAAGGGATCAACTGCATCCTCACGGAGTTTGCAGGTGACACCAAGCTGAGGTGTGAGGACACACCTGAAGGACAGGATGCCATCCAAAGGGACCCAGACAAGCTCAAGGAGAGGCCCATGGGAACATCATGAGGTTTAACAAGGCCAAGTGCTGGTGCTGCACCTGGGTTGGGACAGCCCTTGGTATCAGCACAGGCTGGGCATGAACAGAGCCAGAGCAGCCCTGCCCAGAAGGGCTTGGGGTGCTGGTGGGTGAGAGGCTGGACATGGCCCGGCCATGGCACTGACAGCCCAGAGAGACACACGTGTCCTGGGCTGCATCCAGAGCCTGTGGGCAGCAGGGAGGGAGGGGATTCTGCCCCTCTGCTCTGCTCTGCTGAGACCCACCTGGAGCACTGCAGCCAGAGCTGGGGTCCCAGCTCAGGAAGGGTGTGGAACTGTTGGAGTAAGCCCAGAAGAGGCCACCAAGATGATCAAGGGGATGGAGAACCTGTCAGATTGGATAGGATTCTGAGTAACCTGGCTTAGTGGAAGGTGTCCCTGCCCATGGCAGGGGATTGAAGCAAGATGATTAAGTTTCTTCCAACCCAAACCATTCTGTGTCTGACTCTGTCCATTCTATGACTAAGTTTTCAAGCTTTCTACTTTTTGCTAGCTGCCATTTTTGTACCTTCTTCTTCCAGCATTCTGGACTGTGTTTGTTCTTTCTAGGCCAGGAATAGGTGCAGCTTGCATTAGAAATCTGTTTCATAGAGGGTGCTTACAAACTTTGGTCAAAACATCTCTCTCTTCTCTTAAATGAGATAAATACACTTGAGTTTCTTCAGGCTTATTCCATGGACTTCAGTTTTTTCTGCTCTTGTTGAATGCTTAAAAAGTAATTTTGAAGTGCAGATGCAAAACTTACAAATCTGAGTTTGTCATTGCACACAACATTGGTATTCTGTTACTTTTTCAGCCTCAAATTTTAGTTATTACACCTTTTCCATTACATTATAAACACAAAGTCAGATGTCAGTTTGTGATTACTATGATACTATTTCCCAGTGCCATGAACTTCAGCATACAATCCCCTCATACATGACCTCATTTTTCCTTTTCCTTTTCCTTTCCCTTTCCCTTTCCCTTTCCCTTTCCCTTTCCCTTTCCCTTTCCCTTTCCCTTTCCCTTTCCCTTTCCCTTTCCCTTTCCCTTTCCCTTTCCCTTTCCCTTTCCCTTTCCTTTCCTTTTCCCTTTCTCTTTCTTTACGAGAGCAGATTTTTAGATTCCACCAACTTCGGCAAGTGACCCAGTTCACCCTGTCTAACCAAAATCCTCATTTACTGCCTTGCCAATTTTTGTCTCATCTGAAAATATTCTCTGCACTGATTTTCTGTTTTCATCCAGATAACCAGTAAAGATATTTAATGGCAGGAATATCTTTCTACAGGAGTAGAAGTTTTTGGTTGACATTAATTTTCATTTTTGTTATGAATTCTGAATGTGTTCATGTTTTACATAGTGGTAGTTTTTGTGATCAAAATATCACATGAGGCAAATAAAAATTTTTTTGCAGGTGCCTTGTGCCTTATCTAACCCAACTTGTCTGCTGAAGGAAGCTGTATGAGGACTGTGGTTGTACTAGGCTGGAGAATCATGCTAGCATAAGGCACAGCCCTAACCTTCGTCTTACTGAAACTTCAACCTCAAGGCACACTCAACAAACATGCTCAGCAACAGCTTTGAAAAGTCTTTGATGTCAGATTTCTGTTAGCATAACCACTGAGACGTCTTTGGGTCAGATGGATGATTGCCATCTCAAATATCCAAAATGGGAAGGAAATAAAACAAAAGATTCATAGAGATGTATTGCAGGGCATGCTTCTCTGTTGCCTTTTGACATCTCTGTGCATTTGAAATCATAGGAATTTTGAAAACTTAAGCAGCTGGTGTTCCATCCAGCTACAGAGTGAATCAGAACAGCAAGACTCCTGGAATTTGCTGCAGCAGAGAAAATATCTGGTTTCTCTTCACAGTAATGGCTGATATGCTGACTGTAAGTCTTCAGGCTACAAATGTTCTTAGGACATCCCCTAAGCTGTTCTGCCAGAAACTTGCACTGTTTACAGCTAGATGAGGCCTGGCTATGATAAAAGAGACTTACGATGTGACCCTGGGTTTGAAGATGTTCCTGAGCCAATACTTCTGTGTGCCTGAAGATTTGATCAGCAGAGAGAACTGCAATAGAAGAGGGGGTGCTCCAGGCTCATGTTGGAAAAGGTGCACCCCAACCCCACCGTGCTACCTTGGTGCAAGTATTAACCCAGAGCCTTCCTGCTCCTTCCCAGGGACCATTAGTTGGCCATGGCTCCTCAGAGTAAAACCAAATTGAGGGAGGAAGGAAGGAAAACTGGCAAGGAAGCTGACTGTCCTTATCACTGCTGTAATTGAGTAAATATTCCCATATACCTGTATAGCTGAAGCAATAAAAATAGAGCTGGTTTTCATCTAGGGAGACTATTCTAGCTCAGAAACTGCTTAGAAGGGGAAGTACTTTGTTTTATTTGCAGCTAGTTTGGTGCAAAAAGAAAGCAACTTGGATTTCTGGAAAATAGTGAGAGGTTCCAGGTAACACAGATCTTGTTATGAATCCAGGTGCTCTTTGGATCTGCTTGCCTGTGTAGTGCTGAGCTCTGATCCCTCCAGGTGGATCCTAAAAGCACAGCCATAGGCTTACGGCCAGGCAAAATGTCCATGAAAAGCTCCAAAGCAGCGCTTGTCACTGGTGACTGATAAAATTAACTAAAAGTGAGTTCAGTTTTCATAAGAGAAGGAATTTCATTGTCTCAGTGAAGGACTTGCCACTTTCCCCTTGTGCCACTACTGCATGCACTTGTGAATAAGGAATAATTTGCCTCTGAATTGACTACTTTGGAAACACTTATCTTTCATGATCTAGGCTCTGAGCCACGTTTTTGACCAAAATTTCATCTTTCTATACAAAATAATTTATTATTTCAAATGTCAATGGTACCTAGCTTGTAAAATAACAGCTGAACTGAGAATGTCTAGACAGTTCAAAACTAGCTGTTCAGGATCTTTTTAATGAGTAAAAAGATACTTCACTGAAGATATTTTGCTCAACTATGAGATCAGAATTAATTTTGAAAAAGTGTGTTATAGAATGAGTGACATCTTATTAAATTTAAAAAATAGTATTATAGCTATCATTTTCCTTTCATAGACAAGATGTGTGGTTTTCATACTACCAGTGTGAACTTGTAGTTCTTACTGAAAAGTTGATAAGCAATTAAAACTTTGGCCTGTATCTATTTGTTTGACCCTGTGTGCAGCTCTAGGAACTGCTGAGAAATAACAACATGTTTCTGAAACTATGATGTTAACTCCAATATTCTGATTTTCTTTCTGTGCCTACATTTCCCCTCCATAAATACTGGAGGGGTACTGCGTGGTAACTGATGAGCTGTGCTATTATTCACTATTTCTCTTTTCTGTTGAATAGCTGCTATCTGCTATGTGTTACATTGCACTGGATGTTATTTATTAACACATGCAATTCAAACCATGATTCATATGAAATTGCTATCTGTGACATCTGAAGACAGTCCTAAAATGATGTGCTGAACATGATTTCTACCTCAAGTACTAAGTCATGCTCCTTTGAAGAAGCTGGATAAAACTGAGCAGTTCATAAGATTTTCAGTAGTGAAGTGCTTGCCCTTTCCCCATTTTTTAAATGAGAAATGAACTTCAAATTGATTTACAACATTTATTTTCTTGAAATTCCATCTATGTTCACACACAAAAAAAAACCAGCTTCACAAAGTTTTGGATAGTTTTGAATGAAGTTTCAGGTGTTGAGCTAAATATACCTTGGATGAAAGTTGCATGACTGTAAGTTCCCAAGTTGAAAACTCTTCTGATAAGAGTGCACGGATTTTTACTGAACAAGTGTCTGCTTGTGTATGCTTTCCAGTCTCCAGAAGAACTCCTCGTCCCACCTGCTGCTGATTCTATTCCCATCACACCTGAAACAGCATGTGTGATTTCTTCCTCATAGACTTTATTAATCATCTTTGTGACCCTTGATAGTGTATTCCTAACATCGTGTTACTTCTGCTGGGGAGCCCACCATGTTACACAGCACTCCAGGTGTGTCTCACCAGGCTGAGCAGAGGGGAAGGAGCCCTCCCCTGACCTGCTGGCAGTGCCCTGACCAATGGGGCCCAGGAGGCTGCTGGCCTTTGCTGCACGGGCTCATTGCTGGCTCATGTTCACCTTGTCCCCAGCTCCTTCTCTGCTTTCCAGTCGATTGGACTCCAGCCCTGCTGGTGCAGGGAGAGCAGGAATTTGCATTTTCCTTTGTCCAACTGCCTGGGCTTCCTGTCACCCCATTTCTTGAGCCCATTGAAGACCCTTTGAATGGTGGCACAACCCCCTGGTGTTGAGCCACTCCTCACAGTGTGAACATGTTGGGGGTGTCATCATCCACAGCTGTCCCATCATCCACACCACTGACAAAGACTTGAACAGAACTGGCCCCAGTATTAGCCTCAGGGCACATCACCAGCCACTGTCCTCTGGACAGACTTTGCATTAATCACAGCCCTTTTAGCCCTTTTAGTTCAGACACCTCTCACACCCATTTATCTTGTCCATGCTTCACCAATTTGTAAATAATGGTGCTACAGAAGACAATAGCAAAAGCCCTGCTAAAGCTGAGACAGACAGCAGGTTGGTGAATTCAAAGTATTGATTTGCTTGACTGATGGTAGCTCCTCAGACAGCCTTGAGTAGTTAAAGATGTATTCACAAAAAGCTCTTTGCTGACAGTCCCCACAGCTGCAACTCAAAAGCAAAAGGTTGTCAAAAGCAAGAAAGGATTAGAAACATAGCCAGCAAGTTCATCCCTTTTCTGAGTGTGAAACAAATAACATCATGTCATAATTCAGTCCTCAGTCTTCTATGTTTACTGAAGGGTAACTGAGAGCCAAATGTTTTTGCAACTGGGATGGAGGAAAGAAAACCAGCCTGTCTTGCATTGAGTCATGTCTGAGGATGAAAACTGTTGGGCTGCAGCTCTTTAATGAGATTAATTTTTATATGAAATTCCTGTGTGCTGCTATTACACCCCATAATCCTTGCTGAGGGTGGTGATGCTGCCCTCCCTGCCCAGCACCTCTCCTCCACCAGCTCTTCCCTTCTCTTGAGAAGCAATGCTTCTTGTCAAGTATAAATGCCTCTTTTTATAGTGCTGCAGAAGTCCAACAATAATAAAGAGCTGTGGAGAGAAAAATCTCTCCACCTCTACCATGAAGACTGAAAATCATTTGAGGGAGTAAGAGAAAAAGTAAATTGCTATATTTTTTTATTTTTGAGAGAATTATATAGAATTTTCTGCACACTTCAGAGCAGTGTAGCAACAGCTTCATTGCTCACCCAGCTTCTGAAGAAGAAAGGAAAGGAAAGGAAAGGAAAGGAAAGGAAAGGAAAGGAAAGGAAAGGAAAGGAAAGGAAAGGAAAGGAAAGGAAAGGAAAGGAAAGGAAAGGAAAAATGATGCTGCATCCAAAGCATCATACACAGCAGGTTGAGTGAGTTGAGACTGGAAAAGAAAAGGCTTTGGGGTGATCCAGTTGTGTCATTTCAGTAGCTGAAGGAAACCTACAAGATTAATGGAGAGAGACTTTTACAAGAGTCTGGAATAACAGAACAAAGTGGAATGGCTTCAAACTGATAGAGGGTAGATTTAGATTAGATATTAAGAAGAAAATCTTTACTGGAAGGGTGGGAAGGCACTAGAACAGGTTGCTCAGAGAAGCTGTGGATTCCCAACCCTGGAGATGTTCAGTACCAGCCTGGATGTTGCTCTGAGCAACCTGATCTAGTGCAAGGGTGACCTTTAAAGTCCATCCCAGCCAAGCCATTCAATAATTCTATGGTAAATTACCAGGGAGAGGGATCAAGCCCTTGAGAATGGCTTGGACAGATCTCCCAACCAGCAAAACTGGTGCCTAAACAGTGAAGAGGGTTATGTACAGTAATAATGCCGAAAAGGCTGCAAACTCTCATTCATCTCTCTCTAGAATTGTGCTTGGTCATGAAGTGTGATGAAAACTGCCTGCTTGGCAGGGCTGAAAGCCCTGCTGATGAAGAATGGGGCACAAGTAATCAGCGAATTAGATTTTGTTTTCTCCAGACTTTGTAGTCCATTACAGTTTCTGAAGATAGTTGTCTCCTGAGGAACTGAGTACCTTCTATTGATTGGAACAGTTTAAGGGCACTGTTGGTATTTTGAGCACTGAATCCATAATGGGCCTGACATACCATAAGCAAGGGTAGACCAGAGAAAAAACAGATCGACTGATTTTTTTTCCTTCTGCAACTTTTGAAGCAGCATTTCTCTGGGTGCTCCTGGAGGTGCTCTCTCCCAGGACTCCTCTCTAGAAATGGTGGGCAGCTGTTGGGCTAAACCAGCACTTGAAGAATGGGGGTAAAAAAAGGCATTAAAGAGTTGAGGTGCCAGTGGTACCACTGAAAACAGCGAGTCACTGTCTTAAGACAGAAATAAACTATGCAGTGACTTGGAGAGGGGCTGTTCATGACCGCAATTTAAACGGCAGAGAAGCTCCATAATTTTCAAAATGAAAAAAAGTTTTTACCACGTTCCTCTTCTCTTTCTGTGGCTCATAGAGGGATCCACTTGCTGCTCTGACATGAAAAAACAGATTGGGGCATACTGGCAGCTGGTGAGAGTGTGTGGTGCAAGAAACAGCAATCCCAGTGTGCTGTGGCTGTTGGCAGTGCTGCAGACAGACTCTGCACCTCTGCATACACACACAGGCATGGCTGCTTGTTCTTCTAATACAAGGGATCTCATAAAAAATGCTGCTTGGCAGAGCAAGCAGAAGGGGCAGTGCAGTGTGGGGAGCAGAGCCCTGTTTGCCAAGCCTGAAGGTCCGGCTCTTCCAGGGCTGGGCAGGGTGACAGGGATTAAGTCAGTGCAGTGCTGTGCACTCCTGGTGCCCCTACATAATTAGATCACCATCACTTCAGAGCAGAGCCTGCTTCGGTTCAGCTTTGAACAATGAGGTTTTGATCTTGTTGGGGTTCCTTGGCACCACATTAATACTATTTTATTAAACATATTATAAGATTTACTGCCACATCACAGGACAGCTCTTAAGAAAGCTGACCCTGTGATGAAGGGACAGAGCTAAGGATGGGAAATTGAAACTTTAATCTGATCTTCTGTTATAATTTTGAGTTGGACATTTATTCCTCCAGCTGTCATAAACCCCTGGCTTGCACAGGTCAGCCGTCAGTGAACTAAGATTTTCAGAAATTCTCTTGAGATTGCTCTGGTACTATTGTCATGTATTTTGCCTCTGTGATAATTGAATTAAGTTTATATTATCATGTTCAAAAGGTGGATACATAACAAAGGAATTACAAATGACAGTCCATAACCAAATGGTAGTGCCACAAGGGCTTGAAGCTAAGAATGAACTGGCTGTCAGCTGTGATCGGGAAGAGGAAGGAGTTGCAGAGAGGACCCATTTGGCAGCTCATGACACATATGAGAGCAGAGGTGTCCCTGCCCCTGTTTTGGGCTGACACATGCAGCTCAGCTTTGTACTGTTACTTCCTCTGTTATCTACAATGGCATCTGTGCCAGGAGAGTGGGGAGAGCAAACACCCACCACCCCATGAGCCCTGGCACACATGTCTATGCTTTCCTAGCAGCCACCACCCCATCAGTCCTGGCACACGTGTCTATGCTTTCCCAGTACAGCAAGCCCATAAGTAGTACTCTGAACAAGTAAGATGGATTAGCTGGGGGTGTTTGGTAATTGCACCGAGCTCAGCCTCTTGGCTGAGGCTCTGGTCCATAACTCTACAGTATCTGGAGATCAGCATATTCTTCAGCACAGCCCAGCACTGGCCCATGCTCTGAGCACAGCTAGGCACAGCTAGGGAGGCAGCTGGAGCACACAGCTGTCAGGAAGCAGCCTGAGCCTGCTGTCTCCACTTGAGGGAGGGGAAAAGAGAGTTTTGGCCTTGGAGATACAATTCCTGACATATCCTTTTTGGTAGTAGAGGTGATGCTGTTGTGGAGGAGGTTCTCCATTAGCCAGGGACTCTGGGTAAACAAAGTTGAAAAGGAAAATTTATTTTTAGAAGTTGCTCACTAGGTTCTGAGTTGGGGTATTGGAAGATCCTCCCTGGGTCATCCTCACCTCGTTTGTTTCACATATAATTCCTGCAGCAGTTTGACAAAGCCCCTTTGTAAAAGGGAAAGTGAAGGGTAAAACAAACTATGCAAACAGATGGCTCATGAGAGCTTGGCTTTACCTCTGCCTGGAGCCTTGCCTTGGGCTGGCTGCAAAGTGGCACAGAAATGTAAACAGGCAGGTAAGAACTCTGCTTCCTTATTCCTGGCCTGAGTTCAAAAGCACTCCCTTGTTTGCTGTAGCCTGCTGTCTCCTTCTTTTCTTATCCTTCTCTCACACAAGTCCTGCATCCTTTTCCTTCTCTCACCTCAGCTCAAGCCCAATTGCCTCCTGTTTGCTGTTCAGGTAAGCTGAGATGTGCTCTGTTGCAGTTTCCCAGCAGTGGTAGTGCTTCATCCTGGTTACAGCAAAGCACAACAAGAATGCTGTCAGCGCTTTGGCCTCCAACAGGCTCTTCACTTACTGTGATGAGACATGCTGAAAATGAAATATGAAATACATACTGATATCTTTTCTCCATCTAAAGTTTTATAGGTAGCATTATTTCTTAGCAAAGCAATACTTGTTTTTTCAATGACCAGAAAGCAAAATAGCATTATTTGGTATATCTTAACTCATGTGCAGACTGATGTCACAAACTAGAGCTGCTACTTTCTTCCCTTCACTTGGAAACACTGATAATCAGTGACAGCTTGCCGTATAGTCCGGCTGCATTATCTCCCATACATAAAGATGATTGAAATTATTTTATCAGTGATTTATGATACTGGTTCTAATGAGTTTGTTAATTACAGGATAACTATTCTGTAAACAGAGCACTGCTTTGCAGAGCATGTTGTTGAGAACAAAAAGCCATACACCAAAGTATTGCATTCTGTGCTTTGCCAGATCTGCACGGATCATCTTGAAAACACAGGAATTAGCTGCTGAGAGATCAAGATTCATTAAAACAGAAATAGAAAAATTCTAGCTTTATATGCTGGTGTTGTGAGGACAGCATCTCCTTCCTACAGAGTATAAATATGTTTGAAATACCCAATCAGAGTCTCAGATCTGTTTGGCAGCCCTGTTTTGTCTGTTTCCTTTCTGTCTTCACTTCTGTTGTGTCTTTTTCTATATAGGAGATACCCTAAACTCTCACTATGCACTTCTTTGGATATTGGGGATTTGGGTTTGAACCCCTTCAGGCAGAGGAGGGAGCTGAATGAGGGAATGGCACATCTGGGAGAGAGACTCAGTGTGTGACAAGCAGCAAGCTTCAAGATGAGCAAGACAGTACCCCTACAATTTAGGTGCTTCAGGGCTGGGCTTCAGCTGGTTGCAGAATTCCCACCTGTAAATCCAGGATGATACAAGTTCATGTATGCTATGAGGAAATGGAGATCTGTTATTTGATGGTTGTTTCTAGTCAGAACTTGAAAGTCTTGTTCTGTGGAAGAAGTCTGATACTGAAAACAGCTCAAACTAGCTTGTCATTGGAACATAAAGCCCAAACATTCTGAAATAATTCTTACTTCCACCCTGTGAACAATCTCATAAAAAATCTCTGGCAGGAAAAGATACAAATAGCTCGGCCTGCTGATGCTGAGCAGTTGAAGTCAGAAAGGAGAAACTTGATAATATGGATGTTAAGGGATTATCTGTTCAAAGACATAAAATTGTTTAAAAATCCTAAAGAAACAAATGTTCCTCCTAAATAAACTCTGTACTTGATCGCTGTGCTATTAGTATGATCTGAAGATGTTTAGACTCCATCTGATCCTTCTGACACCTGATGTGAGGAGCAGAACTCAGAATATCTATGTATGATCTTATTTCCCATAGTTAAATGGAGTGTTTATGAAGAAATGTCATAAATGTATGATTATTAGATCTCAGCAGCCAATGGCTTCTTAGAAAGGTATGTTTAGGAATTCAACCCATTTTGACATTTCAGTCAGTGCACCAAGAAAAGGTGTCTTTCAAAAAAATCATATTCATTCAAAGCTGTTCCAGTGTGCAGCCTGACATCCTTGTAGATACTAAGGGACAGAGATTTCACATCCTTATGTGCCTGCATCCCAGTAAAGGAAAAACAGAGACAAATTTTCCTTTTATTGCCAATGTGCTTTAGACAGGTTACAGTCTGTCCCTGAAGCATGCAATTGGAAAACCACACATCAAACATGATTAGATTGCCATTCTGCATCTCAGCTCCTGCAGAGTATTGAGTTAACCTGTGCTGATGTTGCTATACACACTCAGAGTACAAGGCTAAGTTCTGAGTACTTTGAAAATAAAGAGTCATGTTTCAGGAATGCAATAAAATCAGTAAAAGGCTGGTTTAAAAGCCTTCTTCTTCTTGGGATGGATAGAAAAAGATGTCCTAAGTGTCAGTCCCAAACTGGCATGAAGAGAACATACTCTCTTCTAATCTAGTGAGATAAACCTTTCACAGCATGGGAGGCTTTGACTCTGTCTCGGGTTGAAGACAGGTATCTGCTAGGGAAGGCAGAACCCTCCCTCAGGACCCCCCCCTCTTTCCTCCGAATTACTGAAATTAAGCGGCCTTCAGGCAAGATATGGGGAGGGATAACAGTCCTTTACTAATGAGTATAACAAGATACAAATTAACAATAACTATGGTACTAACAACAGCACCTACTACAGATAAAAAGAAACAGAAAAAATGTCAGGGACACCCCCACCCCGCGGCAAAGCCGGCAAGAGGGATGGGGAAGGCCTTGCTTCACAAACCCCGTAGGCAGTCTGTAGTTGTAGATGGCTCCAGACGGGCTGCTCTGAGGAGAACGGAAGAAACTCCAAGGTGTAACGCAGGAGTCCTGGTGCAGGGATGGGTCAGATGGGTCCCAGCGGGGCAAGCAGAAGCAGCAGCAGCAGGCAAAAGAATCCGGCCTGTCCCCTTCCAAGCAAAACCCAGCACTGAACTGTGTCCTCCCTAGTCTCCCTTCTTGGCCCGGCAAGCCTTTGTCTTGCAAATACACTTAAGCATCGGCCATCAGGTTCCCCCGCAACAAATGGGACAAAAAATTCCATAACTAAAGAGGACGAAAAAAGAAAAAACTAACATCCCAACCCCCCACAGACTCCAAGGAGCTTAATTGTACTTTGCATCTGGATGTCAACAAGGAGAGCACGGCATGTTTTTGTTCCCCACATTCTTGTCTCATCTCTGCTTCCTTCCAGTTTCTCCTTGTCTCTGTGGAGATCTCAGAGAGGCAATTTCAAAGACTCTGGAGAAGACAAGGTTGTCTCATGACACATCTCTGTCATGGTTAACTGGCATATAGAGGTAGATAGATAGATAGATAGATAGATAGATAGATAGATAGATAGATAGATAGATAGATAGATAGAAAGATAGATAGATAGACAGACAGACAGAAAGATTTGTTGCTGTTTCTTTGTTTTGGTTTTGTTTTTTGGGTTCTTTTGGGGGTTTTTGTTTGTTTGATTGCCTTTTTTTGCCTTTTTTGTTTCATTTTAGTGGGGGTTTTTTTGTTTGGTTTTGATTGGTTGGTTAGTTTTTTAATTATTATTTTTCCCTTTTGGGATGCTGAACACTTTGGGTCTGGTTGTTGGTATTTTCCCCAGTTTTCACAGCTACCCTCTGTACAAATGCATGAAGAGCATTTTTTTGTTTGCAGAAGAGTTTTGTGATCCAGTTTGAAGGCTGTAGTTTTCAGAGGGATACAGACATCTGATGTATTGAAACTAAATGTGTAGCCCAGATGATTCACCCTCAGTGTCTGAGAACACTACAAAATGTCCCTGGCTGCCCCAGTTCTAAGCACATATTCATGTAGTGATTTATCAGAAGCTGTCAGTGCATGCCTTGCTCCAGAACCTACATGAAAAAAAATAACCAAAAAACTTCTGGTGGAAGTCCAAATGTATTTCATTCTGTATGAGCATGCTCAATCAAGTGGCTAACAAGGCATTAGCCACATCCAGACAACTGTGAAAGAATATTCCTGTCCAGGGCAGATGGAAAACACTAGTGTGTAGAAGGGCTGAATTATTTTGTGAATTCTCTTTTAACACCAATCACTAAATTCTGTCATTTTTTAAATAAGCGTAGCCTTTAGCAATTCTTAATTTCATCACATCTGTTCATCATTGTCAGATTTGAAGGCAAATTGCTTTGATTTTTGCCAGAGATGACTGTGCAATTCAGAAATGATGGAGAAGGCAATCATGAAATTACATAGGACATGAGCCTCAAATGAGTTTTCAAAGACCATTTAATCTTGGTCTAATATCACAAGGGAAAAGTCAGTCTTAGTGAAACAATTCCCTTTTATCAAGGAGCATGTATGGACTGGGTTTGGTTGCAGTGGAAAAAATGTAGTCAGGCAAGACTGCCTGAGTAAAGGTGCCTACAACAACCAACGGTTCATCTCACAGCTGGGTTCTCTCCAAAGCTGATGCTGCACTGCTTCTAGAGGAACTGATACATGACTGAGTCTAAATACCAGAACTGCATCAGACTGACCCAGTGGTGTAATGGAGTAAGTATTATCATCCCAAGATGTGACAGGAAGAACCTTAGTGGAATTACCCTTTGTAGTAGCAGCATGCAGGTGGCTCTGCTCCAGGGGAAACTCTTTCAGGGAAGTTTGCAGAGCTGAGGAGCTACACAGAGCACTGAATTCTGGCCCAGTGATTTCTGACAGACACAGAAACTACTGCCATACATTATTTGTATATAGTTGGATGATCTATCAATAAGGTATCCTCCTTCCCTGTTATTACATGTGCCTCCTCACTTTTTGCATTTCAGCAAAGCTTTTCATACTATCTCTCACAGGATCCTTCTGGGCAAAATGTCCAGCTCACAGCTGGATAAACACGTCTTGTGATGGGTGAGCAGCTGGCTCATGAGTGGGGCACAAAGGGTTACAGTGTCTGGGGTGACATCAGACTGGTGACCTGTCACTAATGGGGCTCTGCAGGGCTCCATCCTTGGCCCTGTGCTTTTCAACATCTTCACAAACTTGGATGAAGGACTGGACAGGACACATTGGCAAGTTTGCCAATGAAACAAAAATGGGAGGAGCTGGTGACCCCTTTGAGGGCAGAGAGGCCCTGGAGAGAGACCTCAACAAACCAGAGGGCTGGGCAATCTCCAACTACATGAAGCTCAACAAGGGGAAGTGCTGGACTCTGCACCTGGGCCAGGAGAACCCTGGATGAACAGACAGACTGGGGAAGGATACACTGTAGAGCAGTGCCACAGAAAGGGACCTGGGGCTCCTGGTCAGCAGGAAATGGAACATGATCCAGCAGTGCCCTGGCAGTCAGGAGGACAACCCTGTCCTGGGGGCATCGGGCTCAGCATCAACAGCTGGGCAAGGGAGGGGATTGTCCCACTCTGCTCTGCACTGGGGCAGCCTCACCTCGACTGCTGGGGGCAGTTTTGGGTGACACAATATAAAAAAGACATTAACCTGTAAGACAGTGTGCAAAGCAGGGCCACAAGGATCGTGAAGGGTCTGGATAGAAAGCCATACAAGAAGTAGCCAAGGTCACTTGCTTTGCTCAGCCTGGACAAGAGGAAACAGAGGGGAAATCTCACTGCAGTTACAACGCCCCCATGAGGAGGGGCAGGCACTGATCTCTTCTCTGGGTTGACAGTGACAGGACCAAAGAGAATGGCTTGACATTGTGTCAGGGGAGATTTAGGCCGGATATAAGAAAAAGGTTCTTCATCCAAAGGGTGGCTTGGCACTGGAACAGGCTCCCCAGAGAAGTGGTCACAGCAGCAAGCTTGACAGAGCTCAAGAAGCATTTCACAATGCTCTCAGGTGCAATTTTTGGGGATGGTCCTGTGCAGGGCCAGGAGTTGGACTTCTTGGATTCTTGTAGGTCACTTTCAACTCAGCATATTCAGTGGTTCTGTGAAACTAAATTTGCTGTGGATTAAAGAGGAGTTGAAGACGTACCTTACCAGGTGCTCTGCAGTAAATGCCCATGAAAACATTCCTAGGGATAAACAGACTGAAAAGCGAATTGCAAAAGACTTCATTTTCTCTTACTTAATGCTGGTAATCAGAGCAGGCTCTGCCAAACTGGAGACGTGGCTTTCAGCCTTCTCAAATGCTGAAATTAATTATATAAAATCTTTCCTGCTTGACAAGTGGCCCAACCATCATTCTATGACACCTGAGCTGCATCTTCCTGCCTTAGGAGACACACTCAGTACTTTGCTGGGAGCTTATCCTGCCAAGGATGATAAGCAGTGACCAAAGCCTCTGTTCACAGGACTTCTGGTTGAACCTAGGGAGAGAAAGTGCTGCTTGGGCCAGGCCAGTGCTATAGATGAAGTACTGCACTTAACTTGTAACTAAGAAATAGCAATATTTTTATCAATGTAAAACAGTGATATAATGACATTTGATCATAAATGTGACAATGTTTTAACAAGATTCAGTGGCAAGGTACACTTGATTTTCACTGCATAGAGAACAGGATCAGGTAAAATTATTGAAGGGAGACCCTACTTGCCATTAGGTCATGAGGTTCAGGGAGGACCCCTATGCATTCAAAATTCCTTTCTAATCCAGGTGCAGCTGGATCCAGCCTTAGTCCCAGACTCAGTCAACAGTTTCTGTCTAAAGGATTACATGTGCACAATCTATCCTTTTTATCACTTAGCCAATATTTCAAAGTTTAGCATGCTGTTAATTACTTGCAGATTGAGAATCTGTTGTGGGAAGGATTCTCCAACCTCAAGGATTAACACTGAGCAGAGTCCTTACTCAAGGGGACATGCTGGCATGCAGCCCACTGCCACAAAGGAGAGCCCAACAGGCCCTCAACTGAAGACAATTGACTCACAGTAATACTTGCATACCACACATATCTTGGGTTGGCATGTGTTCAACCAGCCCTCAGCTGCTGAGGAAGATTTATGGCCCTCAACGGGTGTGGTGGTGTCTGTAAGCCAGATGCAGCCATCAGGAGCACTGCTGAAGGCTGCTGCTCGAGCAGGGGAAGGGCTGGGGGAAGCACAGCCTCGGAGCCAGCTTTACTTCTGTGCACAGCCACAGCTGAACTGCGCTGACTGGGAGGCAGACACCTCTGTCCTGTCACCACCCTGCAGGGGCTCTGTGCTGCGCTGGACCATACCTTGGGTGGTGTTTCTAGAAATGCTTGCACATAGTACACATGCATTGTTCTACTGGAATTTAAGAGCACCATCTCAGCAAATGAGGTTGCTGTAGAGGGACATCCCATCCAAAACTGACACCTGCTGTGTCATAAACAGCACCAGCTTCTCATTACACAACCTGGGCAGTTTAATGCTGGTATGTCCAGAGATCCCCACAAAAAGAAAGGAGAGCTCTCTGAAAATCAAGAATTACACCACTGGAAAGGCAGTATGAAGCACAACTTCTACAGAGAAACAGACGCAGTGGATCCTTTACCCTGGAGTACTGGTACCCACACTGGCTTTGCTTCACCAGTTGAAGTCCTTCTGCCCCAGGTAGCCGATGTCTGCTTCTACTGCAGCGACTACATGGGCAACAGTCAGTGCTCAGCAAAGTAGAGCAGGTGCAAAATACAGAAAATAACAATCTTCACAAAAGTAACTCTGAAAGCAGCAAGGCAGTGAAAAATCAATTTCCCCCTCTTCCCCCCATAGCAGTTAGATGGAACCTTTAATCTCCATGAATGAAAGGATGAAATAGATTTTGCTGAAAATTGCTGAAGTTACAGTCTGCTGCACTAAGGGTTCAAATGCTGATAAAATGTGACCATCACCCCTGAGTAAAATAGGTGAGAAAAGGCAGGATGAAATGCTTCTGTCCAGACAATAATGGACATGGCAAGACATGGAGATTTTCAAAAGGTGAGAGTTCAAATCTGTCCTCAGACTTGTCTGATCTTTGCTTAGGTTGTAACAATGGTTTTTTTTCCTTTTTAAATGAATTGTTATCAACCACCTTTTGAAGCTGTTCAAGCTTAGTTAGTTAATATTAATACAAATAAAAAATAAATTTTTAATAAAATAAAGAAAGATGCAAAACCTCAGACCAAGATTTTATTTTTGTCAGTGACAGACATTTGCCTCTTGTTAGCCAGATGCAGAGAAAAACCCCAAACCCAACCCAAAATCAACAGATAAGATCCCTCAGCAGTAAGATAAGAAGGGCTCCTAATTATGTGATGCCTTGTACTAGAGGCTTGGGGAGGAAGTGTTCCATGGATGGGACTGTACCACATGAAAAGTGAAAAGTAACGTTTGTCTTAAAGAAATAATCACTACCTTTTTTTGTTCGGTACATTCTTGTTTCTGTGTAACAGAAGCCCTTACCGTAATGACAGCTCAGAGACATGAACAGAAACACCTTTTGTTCCTAATATACTGGTTTCCTCAGCTGCTTCTTTGGCCCTACTGTGCCCTGATTTTTCCAGACAGTGTTATCCCCTTTCTACGACTCTGAGGACCTTACCTGCAGAGCCAGCACATTTCAGAGACTGCCTTTGGAAAGTGGCACAGTAGGCTTTGGGTAGCAGCCCTGTGCTCTGTAGCAGAGGGCCCCAACTGTGGGGTCAGGAATGCCTCGCTTTGGCATTCCTCAGTCTCCCTCCCAGTGGCTGAGACCGTGGCAGAGGTAACAACCACAATGGAAGCAGGAGGCCTCTGTTCATGTCCCTGTTCATGTGACTAGGAGGTCTGGAGAGTCAATATATTCACAATTGGTAAGAGATCATGGCATGGTATTTTTTTTCCTTGCTCATGGAGACACTCCAGAAGCTGCTGCTGCTGCAGCACATGGTTACTATGTTGGTTCCTAAGCCTGAAGCCTATTGTTAAACTGGCATGAAAAATATTAATGTTTCAATCTTCCCTTGCAGTCACAGAAAGTCATTTCATCTTGCTTCATCTGTCATAGATTAAAAGCCAGGAAACTTTACTTCAACGTTTTTGAAAAACTTGATTTTTTTATACAAAAAGAGGCATTTTTTGACTAAAGAACGATCCCCATTAAAATGAGCAAGAGGTCCAAATGTGAAATATACTTCAAATCTGGCTCAGAACAAAAACTCTGGTTAACTAAATCAGGAAAACTACAAATTCTTAATATGCCAGGTAGAGCAGATGGTGTTAAAACTCCTCTTCAGCTTGTCTGGAACGAGAGCATTTCAGCTGCAGCAGCCTCTCCACAGTGTCTGCAATGGTTCTTTCCCCATGCACCTTGTTGTCTCGGGTGCGGATGTTCACGGTTCCACTTGCCTTCTCCTTTTCACCAACAACTAGAAACAACCAAGAGGCAAAGGAATTCAGTGGCTTTTTTCACAATTCTGTCAGTTACTTGAAGGGCAGAGTTTCCCTGTCAAAGGCTCCTATACTCTTAATGGATCCCAGATGGTTTTAAGGCCAATGCTACACCCCCAGTTCACACAACAGGAATAATATGCTGCTTCAAATCATGTACTTCAGGATGAGTTTCTAATTTTTCCTGCATCACTCCCTCTGAAAGAGGCTTCTCTTATGCCTGCGTGCTTAAATGCAATGAACTGCTTTTGCTGAAGTAGAAGCAAGAGCATAAATTATGAGAAGGATGGAAAATCACTTAAAATCTGACTGATAATGGACAAGGGACTTCATATCTATCCCCACACTGCTGGCCAGAAGACAGCAAAAAGTATCAATAATGCTTTGGATCACAGTGATCTCCCTTCAGGCACAGCTATCCAAGCCAGGACTGCCGATGAAGTCAGCAGGAGAGGTTCACTGCAGTGGAGACTCTTAGGAACAAATTGACCTAAAACACTGCCTACAACTCTCTGCCTTGCTCACAGAATGATCAAACCCTGTAACAAAAGGATCATCCAGTACAAGGTAACTAATACATTACCCAGAATAAAGTTATACTGCGCAAGCTGAGCGTTTCTGATCTTCTTGTTCAGTGTGCACCCAGGATCTACATCAACATCTGCCATAAATCCAGCATCATGAAACTGCTGCCTGACCTAAGGAAAAAGTATTTAAACTGTCACTACTGGATATTTATAACCATGAACTATTCATGACTTGATTTAAACTGTTTCAGATTATCTGAACCCTAAAAAAAAGGCATGGGTTCAGGCTTTAGAGATGAGCCCAGCTCAAGAAATTAAAACATGTCAGCTATCATGTAACTATATACACAATAAATAAGTAACCAGTGATGTGAACATCTAATGTTTGGGGTGAGTAATGATTGGAGTTTGATATTGTAAAAGGCAACAGGATGGTAGAGCTTACTGATTAGAAAAGGTTTTTTTATTAAATTCTGAAGACAATTTTATTTATATATAATGTGCTTGAAAGAACTACAAGCAAAGGTGTGCTGGATGCTAAATATACAAATACTCATTTTCATCTTTCTTACTGCTCTGCAAGAGCCACATGGCCATGGGGGACTAGAACCTGAAGGGTGAGACAGATCTGAGTAAGAGAAAAAAATAGGTTTTCCAAAAATAAGTATCACAAAGATCAACATTTGTTACTCGCATATCCAAAATCTAACTCAGTTTATCTTTAAGAGAGCTACAACTTCAGCAGCTAATTGTCACTGTGATATAAGAAATGACTCAATGTAATATGCAAAGACTTAGAATACGTCTCTGAAATAAATACTATTAATCATTAATAACTAAGTATGTCAGATCTATACAATATACTGAAAACAAAGCCCTGAAACCATATACATCACCTTTTGAGCATACTCATCACATGCTGGTCCTACTGGTACCACCATTACTTGCTGTGGGGACAGCCAGAGTGGCCTTCAATAAACAAACAAAACAAGTTTATATAGCTTTCAGTGTTTTCTCAGTACAAAAAATACTATTTACAGAGACAAATAAAATCTACACAAGAGACTCTTAAAGCCAGCTGCACAGATTGGGTTCAGAGATGAAGAGAGCCTTACATTCATTACAATTATTTCCCCAAAACACCTGCGTCTAAAAGGATTGCAGCATGGGCACGAAAGCTTGCTGACTGGAAGATTGCCACTGTATTTTATGACATAAAAAAGCCTAATTGACTGAGGTCATTGCTAACTAAACACAGGAAAATCTTTACTTTTGAGTCTTGTCATAATCAGAGGGGTCACTCCCACTGGGTATTAACACAGGTAAAGTAGATCAGCTACATAAATGACTCTTTTCAAGACAGTCCTGGTGCAAAAGCAGTTGGGATGCATATGATGTGGGCAGACTAGCCGTATGCTGCATCTGCATTGGAAAGATTAATGTAGAATCTACCACACCTTGAATAATCTTGTATCTAAGGAAGGTGGCTCAGAAGAAATTGCCCTGTGGTATTCTCAGGCATGTCGCCGCAGCAAGCAAGTGAACAAACAGACCCTCTTGGTTCTCCAGTACTTGGGGATAATTTCTCTCCTACATGAAGAATTTACTTCAACTGGAATAATAACTTTTCAACGTTACCATTTGCCTCCATAGTTCTCAGTTAGAATGGCAATCATTCTTTCCACAGATCCCAAGATAGCCCGGTGAATGATAACTGGTCTTGTCTTGTCATTGCCGTCATGGCTGTAAAGAAATGCTTTTGTAAGGTTTTTTTTCTTCTTGATGCGACCTTATGCCTCCAAGCATCACAGAAGTTAGATTACACAGAAATTAAAACCACCAACCTTTGCACTTACCTGACATAGGTGAGGTTAAATCTGACTGGCAACTGGAAGTCAAGCTGAATTGTAGCACATTGGTGGTAGCGGCCAATGGCATCCTTAATCTGAATGTCGATCTGAAGAACAAAAAGACAAAGTTTTACACTTGAGAGACAAGCATTCCCCTCTGAAAGCAAATTCATTGTTTTGAGATGGAAAATTTCACTCAATGTAGAGGAACAGAAAGTTTTAAACAGCCTAGTTTTATTTCAGGCTTCATTAGGCTTTAAGTGATTTGCAGGTTCTGATGTTCTAGTGCTAGAATAGGGTGAGTAACTAGAGAGACAACATATCGGGGAGAGCTACATTTAATGCCTCAAGACTGTATTTTGTGAGTTTCAGTCTGGCAGTCCCACAGGCCTTTTCACTGAGTGAATATAGCAGAACATAAATGCAGAACTGAAAGTGTCTCCCTACAAATGAGATTTCTTCAGCCTCCAAGCAGCAAATCTACACTTTATTATGCAGTATTCGAAGAATTTGTAGCTTATGTTACTAATTCAGGGCATGAACATGGGACAAGAATCTTTTAAATAGTCCACTTACCAGTAGGAACTCCTACCAATCAGTAACACTTGTTCTGATCCATAAGTCAAGCATGTTCCCTCTTTTGTATCTAACACAAATCCTGAGTACACTTATAATACAACTTCGTCTATTCTTTTCTGTAAGTCTTCTCTGTCTAATAGTGTTCAGCCCTGATTTATTTATTACACTGCTCACTTACTCACCACTTTACCAGTATATCAGGCTACATATTGAGGCAGTGTCCCTTATTTTAATTTCGGTATTAAACAAATAGGTCACTGTTTTAACAACTCAAGATCTAAATGTCTTTCAATTTTGCATCCAGAACTCAGTTTACTGGAATTCAGCTAGTCACCAAAGAGCTTAAAATCAAAATAAATTATATACAACCTAATTTAATTTCAAATCCAGACTGTATGAAGACCAAGTGTAAGATTAATTAGTGTTAACAAGGGTTCCTGTATATTTGTCTTCCCTCAATCAAATGTGGAAATACTAAATATTAGTTGCTACAAGACACAAACCAAAACTGATTCAACTCACATAAAAATAGAGAAATCAGAATCAGCCTAGATTATATTTGTGTTCTCACAAAATACAAATGTAGTGTAGGCGTATTAGGGAAAGATTTAAAAGCCAGTTCATAATGCTCTGTGTCTTTACATGCAAAGATACAAGTAAAACTTCTAAATTTCTAAAAAAGATGAAATTTCTTATTTCTAAAAAGCTCTACTTAATCTGTCCAGCTTGAGGGGACTGTTCTTAAGAAACCCAAAAAGTTCACATGATTGATGCATGGGGATTTTTAAACTACCAAAACCCACTAGTAACTCAATGCAACTTCGAAACTGTGCAGTTGAAGGCATAATATTTTTGTTTCACCAGTGAGTTTACTTTTGATCTTCTCCTGACTTAGGATACAGTTACTGCTGGAAGGATTATTTGCAGAAGTTGTTCCGCTAAAATAGGTCTTACAGTGCCACCTTGTGTTTATGTCACCCACTAAACTAGCCAGCTGTTTAAGCAGCAGGTAGTTTATTCATGTGAAATCAATTAACTGAGTGTCAAAACAGTTAAAAATATGTGAAAACCAGGATCACAGAAGATTATTTCTCTCTCAAGTATGTTAGAGTTTATGTATCTGAAAAAACAGACTGTCCTAGGTTACAATGTAAAATATTCCAGAAGGTCTGTATTCTTCATGAACTGTT
>VXBU01003664.1:1823-13046 GCA_013400315.1 Bombycilla garrulus
GTTCTTCATTCACAGGAATGAATATAAAACTCAGGAAAAAAATATGTCTTCCAAACTACGGGAAATAAAGAATCATGCTGGAAACTACAATATAAAATAAAGATTTTCTCCATAACTCTAGTGATTAGAAATCACAGGAGCCAAAAAGTTCTAGAAAAAGACCCTTCCACTCAATTAAAAAAGTAATTCTTTAATCTGTTTTTGTTTTGGTTTCGTCTATAGTGTCTGTGCCAATGCTGTTATCCAAATTTATACTTAAATTTTTAACCATCTTCCTGCAAAAACAGGAATTATTGCACTCTTGGTGAATGTCAATAATTACTATTATATATACTAATTTAATGACAAGTCTTTGCAATTAATTCTTTCCCATTTTTAAAGTTGGTTTCTGCTGAGAATTTTTAGGAACAGTAAGTACCATCCCAAACTAAACCATTATGTATATCTCAAAATCCTGGCCAGATATGTTGATTGATGGGGTATTAATCCTGCTTTTTTTAGCAAGAAAAAGTCTGTGTTTGATAACTGGTGACTGCAGAGAATGTAGGACCCATTCTGATTGTAAAGGCTTTCCTTGGGGGGAGCTTTAAAGGGATGAAATGAGCCTTTGAAAAAAGAGTAGATGGATGAATCTTTGATGCTTGCCTACAGGGATCTTGCTAATATCTGAGCCAAGTGAGCATCCATTTCTGAAGTCAGCCCTGTTAGAATAGGAGGGGCCAGAGGGAACAGGGAGACCTCATGAAAAAAAGTTCAGTACTACAGATGGGTGCTTGAGGAGGCTGGGCCAAGAGGAGAAATAATTGTGATGATTTTTCACAGAGACAGCACTTAGATATGACATTGATACTATTGAATTGCAAATTCTGTGGCAATTAATTTCTATGTTTGATAAAACTACCTTCTTGGCTCATCATCCAGCTTCTCCATTCCTGAACAAGGTCAGTAAGAGCTTTGTTTCTTTCTCCCTGCCCTCATCTTCCACCTGTAGGCACAATCCAGCATGTGGAGATCTGTTGGAAAGAAACCATTAAACTTTTTAGTTTCTTTTTTGTCCCTGAATAGCTTTGCAAATGCAATTCAGTTCAATCCCTAGAGCTCACCCTGTCACCATTGCCTTTTACTTTCTGCACACGCTTGTCTTCATTAGGAAGGATGAAGGGATTGAGAAACTTGAGAACAAAGTGTAGTAATGTTTATCTGATCTTGAGCATTCTAGAATTCAATGAATATATTTTTTTTCTTTTTTAGCCTTATAAAATATGTCTCTTTCTTCTTACAGCCTTACATTAGCAATTAATGATAACTTAAGGTCTTTTTCCTCTCCCTTCTCTGGAGTGTTTTCCTGCTCTTAATACCTCAGTTGTAACAGCAAGGTGTTGTACTAATATATACCACATATAATCAAAATGTTATAGTCTAGCTCATTGATAACAAAAGGTGTATATCAAAGAAGTTTATTCTGTCTGCAGTAAAATCAAACATCAAACCAAAAATGTTAACGCTTAGTAGGGATTGTGAACACTCAGTCTCTCCTGAACCCTTTCTATAAATTATAGTGAGAGGGATCCTTTGAGAGGGTGAAGAGGTTGGATCTTGCCCCACTAAACCTTAATAATGATTAAATTTATAGATGCATAGAACATTTTGGTTTAGAATGGACCTAAAAGAAAATCCACTTCCAAGCTCCTTGCTATGGGTAGGAATATTTTCCCCTAGACCAGGTTCCACAGAGCAACCATTTAATCTGGCCTTGCTTCTGTACGTTGGTGAGTTCTGCACTTCTGCTAGCAATAAAAATATTATCTGAGATCAATATTATTTTAAAATATTCATGCTGAAGCCCATGAAAGCAACAGTGTTGTAGAATTAACATTAAAAAAATGACTTTAGGATTGGACTTATTCACAGTAAAACCCAGAGCACATGTTCTGGGGAAAGAAAGCTCCAGAAGGGTTTTCCATACGTCCCACCGTAATTTCCTGGTAGAACTGAGATGTGGTCTAAGGGAGGCAACTCCGAAGGCAGAATCAAGCTGGTAGGCATTTTAATTAAAAGTACTGCTTAAAGAAGTTTCTCTCTGTGTTTTATAGTTTGCAACAGATAAAGATCCTTTACTGTGGAGAAGCCACATCCCTGGTGCCCAGCCTGGGTATTAAAGATGTGCTTGACTGTGACATCTCCTGTTGACCCCAGGGTAGTTTACACAGGACAGACATCACAGCTCAGGTGATCTTTGAGGGAAAAGACAAATTCAGCTTGGGGACATGCTTTATTGGTGGACATGGAGCTGCTATTTTAGCAGCTGAACTTGATGGTTTTAGAGGTCTTTTCCAGCCTTGAGGATCCAATGATTCTAATACATGTTTTCTATGAGGAAATTGTGGTTATTTATTTGCAAACAAACAGAAATATTGATTTCAGTTTTCCTGATTTGGTTTCTCAATACATTTCAACCATTTTGTGCTTCTTTTCTTAAACATTCAGCTCTGTTTTATACTGTGTTTAGTAGATTTCTTGTGAATGAGAAGATATTGAACCTTCCCTCAATTTGTTTTGTTTCCTAACAAAACACAATAGAGGCACATGTGTTGTCTTTTAGGGTGTACATAAAATAGGGAAAAATAGAAAACTAAGCTGAATTAAATTGAAACGTTGCACATTAGAAAATAAAAGTCAGAACATTTGTATCTTTTTCTGGCATTTCATTCTTTTTGTCTGAAATGGTGACAAATATTGTGTAAGGCCTCCTTTACAACATATTCTAAAGGCTCCTTCAGCATTTTCTCATGAGAAAACAGAAAATAGGAAACAGCATCAATAAAACATGAATCATCAAAGTTTGCACCAAGATAGGCATTAAAAAATTAAATTCAGTCACAGATTTGAAACTGGTTGAAAATATTGTCATCCAAGAAGTTTGTGATCTGCTCTCTTCTTATTTAGTTCTCTAATTTTGCTCTCACCAGATTCTGCAGCTCTTACTTTATGTTGCTCTTTTTTCTCATGAACCAGGATCTGCTCTTCCCCACTCTCAATGGCTTTTCCTCACCAGTGATGTATCAGCAATGTCTCTTGCAAGCTGGTCTGTAAGTTCTCCCCCTTTCTGGCACTTGCACAGTTCAGAGGTGCCCCAGCACACCTTGCCCTCAGCACATCATAAAATGTGGGGTTAAAAAACAACCAGGCAAGTTCTTTCTTCTCATTTGCTTTATTTTTAATATGGGAGAGATACTTTGTACCAGTGGAGATTTACTCCTTATGATATACTAAAAAGACTTAAAGATAGTTCAGCTAAATTCATTAAATATAGATGCTTTTTAAAAATGAGCTGTCACACCGTGTTTCTGTTTATAAACTCTTTGAGAGGTTATTGAATAAATCAAGATTCATAACTAAGCATCAGGTATTGAAAAATGGTAATTGAAATAGAAATGACTCAAATAAAGGGGATTCATTGAAATTCCACTCAGTACACATTGAATGATCAAAAATACAATCAAAAATACAAGCTAAAATAAGATATGACATAGACTAGATAAAATGTTACTAAAATACGTTTCATAATATTTATCCCAAATAACAACTTTAAAAAGTAGATAGATAGGCTATACAGATACAATTACCTTATCTGCCATCAAACAGACAGAAAAAAGTTTATCTTTGAATCTTTTGTAATGATGAATGTATCCTTATGATACAGTAATTTGAAAAACTTTTGTATTAGCTGTATCCTGTGTTCTGGTTTTCAAAAACACTTTGATATGTTTTTCTTATTTTCACCTAATTTCACCATCTTTTTTTTTTTTTTTTTTTTTTGTCAATCTATGGACTTAAGCCAGGTTACACAAAATAAGATGCAGGTATGCTAGAGATTGTTAATTTAGTTTAATCCTCCATTTGATATCTAGATGTATAGCATATATGTATGTATTCAGGTTAATCAATCTGTTACTAATATTTTGATTAGAACTTTTGGCTAATATTCAAAAAAATCAATTTTCAAGGAAAACATGCTGAAATTATTGTTAAATAGATTTTTCAATATATTTTAATTTCTTTTATAAAAGTTCAAAGAAAATCTTGGAGATGCTGAAATTTCATCAAATTTGGGAAAAAAAAATACCCAAACCAACAAACCAAAACAAAATCAAACAAGCCTAGTAAAGTAAGTTATTTCTTTGTAGAATGATTTTGCATTCATACCACTAAAGTCATTGAAAGAGACTCTTAATCTCCACATCCAGAAGGGCAAGGATCTTTTAAGTTAAAAGAAAATAATAATTTCGGCAAGCCATGATAAGAATACTATTCAAGTTATTTTCCTGTTTCATCTTCTGTTTTAACCAGTACTGATAATCTGAATATAATCAAATTATTGGTTATATATTTAATGGTGGCACTCGCTTGCCTCTTCCAAAGCGTGGACTCCAAAGCAATCTTTAAGTCTGTTTTTTTAAAGTGCTTGGTCCTATACAAAATGACAAGGTGTTCTTGTCATAAGCTGTCAAAATAAACAGTTACAAATCAGATACAACCTAAATCAGATGACCTTCAGACTTCTATAAACAGACAAATCCAGTTATTCTTTCTCATTTTAACTTAATGAATTACTCCATTTTTAATAAGTTTTCCGTGAGATTTTTGTGAAGAGTTATTTGAGCAGATCAATTTATTTTGCATAGGGCATCAAACACAATTGGTGTTTCACAGCTCAAAGTAAGCCAGTAGGGCAGAAGGAAGTGGTTCGGGAAGGGGAGCAGAAACCTTGTGTAGTTGACTTTCTCATGGGACATCGAGTAAAATGATCAAAAGCAGATGTTCCAGGGAGGATTTTGAAAAACAACATTGAGAAATTAAATTCTGAGCATAAAGCACATAATGCAAGAAGCTTTGTATATGGTTTGTACAAAGGAATGTTACTTTTCTAAAGCTAGTAAATACTCCTTTTAAGTTTGAGGTTATCTGTTACAGTAAATAAAATGTCCCAACATTCAGGGACTATATGTTTTATAATAACAGCAAAGAAAAGTGGTTCAGGGCCCCATTGATAATAGGTGTTTGCCTGTTTTTTGTTTTGACAAAATGAACTTTTACCAATGAATATTTTAAATTATTGTTTGCAATTTTTTCCAATACAAATGCTTTAATTTTTGATTTACTAGGCAGGAGGAACATTCTATGTTTTCAATAATATACACTTTTTCAGAAAATGGCTATCTGGAATGCATTAATCAGCTTACATGTGTGTCGAATACAAGCAATATTTGACAGTGAGTTTACACCAAAACAAAACCTAGATCCATCCCATCCTTTTTTTCATTAAAGTATAGTAATAATAGGACTGTTTTGTAGTGTTTGTAGTGCTTTCATCACTTTGCTTCTCAGGGTTCATCACTAATTATGCATACAACAGAATACAAGTCAGTTTCCTGTTCCAGAAACTCAAACCTAATTCAAACCACACTTTTTGAACAAGGTTTTTGAATATTCTTGGCTATTACCTCATTGTTATCCAGGTCCGTACTTTCTCATTTCCAGCAGTATCCCAAACCAGAACTGACAACAGAATACAGGAAAAGCTTTGAAGTGTCACATCATATTTGATCAGGAGGAGGATATGGCACACACAGGATGTTCTCATTCTCTATAAATCTTGTAATGGAGAAATAGCTGCTGATTCTGTGTGGCACACTCAGGCCTCTTGTGAAACCTGCAGAAACAGAAAAAACCAGGCCTGAAAAATCTCATCTGATTATAAAGAGCCATTGCTCTGTGAAGAGGGTAGTTAGGAATGGACAGGGACTTACATGGCTTGGAAAGGAGGAGAAAATCTGCTCAGAGTTCTAAACTATCAGGTTCTTCTCTTTTTGTCAATCAAGGACACATTAACTATCTCTTTAAAGAGAACTTTCCCCTTTGTATACTTTCCATTCTATAAAATGAGAACAATCATATTTCTTCATTTGTGGGCAGGTATACTATAAATAATAACTGTTTAAGAAGGCCTATGTCCTTTCAGCAAGTAAAATCCGTACAAAAGTATTGCAAAAAATCTTTACATAATATTTATTTGTTTTTTTAAAGAAAAATCACTATGGTCTATTTACCCCCACTCTGCTGTTAGACATTTCATTAAATCTAGTCTTACTGTTTTGTTCAGCAGTTTTATTCTATTACCTTCATTACTATACAATGAACCGGAATGTCATTTCTATATTTATATGATATTTTACCTAATAAACCTGTTATTCTCAGACTTGTTGAGGCTTCAACATTCTACTAATGCTTGAGGGTCCATATCTGATTTCTGTAGTGAGGACTGATAAGGAGTGTTTAGAACTCTAAAGGAATAGCCTATTGTTCTTATCAGAAAAAATAAGCCAGTATTTTAGATGAGATAAATGAATGTAGTTCAAACAAAGTCAGTTAAAGTACATGAATTTTGTAGCTATGACTGAGGGTAAAATTCAAGCATCAGAGTAAAAAACTAAACACAATTTTCAATCACCACGATGACTGAAAGATAACTCTACTTTGAGGTATAAACCATCTTTATTGTTCTGTTAGATCTCACTTACCCTTCGGATTGCTGTACATCATCTGAAAAGAGCAACAAATATTTAACTCTGACAGATTTCATCAGAGATATGGATCTCATGTAAGGGAAGAATAAACCCAAAGCCACAAAAGCAAAATCATAAAACCAAAAAAAAAGTTTAAAATATAATTGCTCCTAGATGGGAGACATTTATTTTCATGTGGTTTGTCTGTGTAAATATATATACACATATGTACCAGAGAATTTGAAATATCAGTCACAGGAATGTTTTGAAGACTGGGAAAAATCTATCCTAAAGTGTAAAATGTTATTAAATTAATTTTTCATCAACATTTTTCTTGCTAGGTGTCACTCTGTGTTATTAGTCATCATCATGATCTGAACAATTTTTTTTTGCCTTTAGCTGTTAAGTTTTAAATTAGCTGTGAGGAGACACCACCATGATGCCGTATGGTTATCAGTGGTGGCTGGGATCCTTGGTGCTTCTTTGCCAAGCCTGAGTTTGCTTGAGAGCTCCTTGGTGGGAGAAGTTGAAATATAGATGGGACTATTTTCCCTGAGTCTCCTTGGTGATATTTGGAGTTTGTTACTACCAAAAGAAATGCCATCTGCTCCCTGTACCTTCTATGCTTTTTTGATGCCAGTCATCCTCTGCTTTCAGCAGGATTTCCTGCCCATTTGCCCATCATGCTTATCTTCTCTACCTTGCAGCTTTTGTTCCTCAGACACCTCATTTGTGCCACAACACCCACCCTTGTTTGCTCCTTTTGGGGTCAGCTTGCTCCCGTGCTTATGTAACACATTTATCAATGATGTTGCCATCACGGAGGTACAAAATACACAAAGTGGTTTGTTCCATAGTACTTTTATATTCAGGTTCAGAGCAAGCTGTCCTGATGAGTATATTTATAATTTACTGCTGTCTGTTTTGGATACTACATATATATGCTGGAAAGAGGTACAATACATTAAGACCACACTGAAGAATTTTTTTGAATGGTTTTAGGTTTATTTGAAATTATTTTCAGCAGCTTTGTCCAATGATTACAGTAATGTGAAAGAGGTTCTAGAAGCATGCTTCACTTTTTCTCTCTCTTGGACTCACCAATAAGAAGTTTTCAAGCACTTGTACACGTTGATGAACTCCCAGTTTCAGAATTCAGTGCACATCCAGTTATAAGGTGCTTTATATTCAGCCAGTACTATTCAAGAAGTGCATTTTAAATAAGTTGTATCTTATCAAGGCAATTTATATTGCCCTCCTACAAGTGTGGAAATGATTTACAGTAAGTGTCTTTACCTCATAAAATAGCTAAATGAGTTTTCTGCTTCAGAAGTGCTTAAATCACACTACTTCCTCCATTTATGAAACAATTTATGTTTTCAGACACACAAACATAATGGCATCAAAATCTGTTAATTGTGGTATCTCTTTTTACATGCCCTTTATTTATATCCCTGTTTGGTTTAATCTTTTTTATTGTCTTTCAAAACTCTTTTTCACATAATAATTGTATTTATTATAGAGACTCCTCTCTACATCACTGTTACTGTTAATTACTTGTGAGTTGCATGGTTTGCTATGCCTTTCAAGAGTTTCCTTTCTAATGACTGACCTTTCAGACAGAAACATTAGTGCAAATTGTAGCATATTTTAACTAGTGTTTGCAACAGCAGTTTTAAATTGTTATTTTGAAAAATGACAGGCTTTATCCTTTTTCTTTTTTTTTTTTTCCTTCAGTAGTAATTAAAAGAGTGTAGCCTTGGTGGGATACAGCAAGAACAAAATCTGGTGGTTTATTTTTCTTCAACTATAAATCAAACACATTCTCTACCCCAGAATACAGACAAGGATGGAAGAAATAAAGAAAATTTCTTCCCTTCCTTCCTTCTGAAGCCGGAAAACTAGAGCAGAACTTCCTAAGTTATGTCTCTAAGGCCATGTGACCCTCCTAAGACCTACTTTGACTTTAAACACTTTATCTGTAATATGAGCTTGTTGACTTTACCAGAGAAAAACTTGTGGCCCTATCAGAGGAAACCTTTTGCAACTCTAGAATACAACTCTCAAGCACAGTGCTGCCTAACTGTCCATCTTGCTTTTCTGTATTTTGATGCTCAGAATGCCTGTGTAAAAGCAAGAATCAAATAAAATATTTTAATCCATCAATCTTTATCTATGTCATATATTGAACAGTGTTTATAAAAACAGTGAGTTCTATGATTTGTTAAATTTGCTAGATAAACTGTATGTATGCAGGCAGAACTAGCATCTGCATGAGCTCCATTATCTCAGTGGTAAGGAAAAAGCAAAATGTTCCCTGCAAAGCATCTGTGTTACATGATCTTAGGGCTTACAAATATTATTTGTCAATGCTTAAATACTGTAATCATAATGCTGTAGAGGAATGACATAAATGTTGCGGCTTACAGAGTAAAATTTGCTACTTCCAAATAAAGTCTTGGTTGTCAGTACCCTTTCATGTATTTTTAAAAGTCTGACAAACATCATTGCAATTTTAGTCACTATTGGTCTTATTTTCCTACTGGTTTAGGGCATATGGGATAAAGGGAAAAGTAGCTTTTACTAACTCATAGTGCATGATAATGTATTTTAAGCAAGTGAAATTATCATCTTTATATGAACATGGAAAATATAACTTTGATAACAACCAGCAAAGAAAATTGAGGAGCAGTGTATGAAATCACCTCAACCAAGAGCAAGTATGCTACACAGCAGTCAAAACAACCTGAGAGAGCAGTTTAAAGAATGCTTAAAAGCATATTCTTGTGCTACCCAGTCTGAAAAATAAAGCATAGGTTACAAAGCTGTCTTTGTATCATTAATTTTAATAAGTGAATTCTGGCTTCACAGAAACTACTTTATTTAGCCTTTGAGACTGAAGCAGGATGCATTCAGAACATCTATGCCAGAAATGCAAGTTTGACAGGTTCAGGAAAAGTCTTTCAAAACCCTTGGGAGTTGTTCTAGAGAAGGGAATGCTACATGAAACTCAGTTGGCATCCATGATATCAGATCAGCTCTTGATCTATATTACAACTAAAAGAAAGAACCCTTGGGACATTGCCTGGTAAAAGGAGAGAGGATGTTGTTTGTGGGGAAATGTTTGTGTTTTCCCTTCAAAAGCTTTTTTACAATGTATACATTTGCACATACCTGAAACAATATAACATCCTGTTTGGACAATATCTGTTGTTTAGACAGTCCTAAATGGGGGAAGGACTATCTTTTCTTGACTGATGTTGTTAAATTTGGGAGCCTATAGAAAACAATTAAGGATGTGCTACTAGATATCAAAGTGTTACAAACTTCCAAAATATGTACACTGTTGTGGATAATCTGTGATGTAAGAAATATCTTATACTATTAATAAACTGAATTTTATATATAAATATATGTATATTGAAAAAAATACTGGTCAACCCTGCAAATGCTCATATAAGCTAAGGCACTGCACTTTTCAAGGCTGCTGAATGTATAACGCTCCTTTAGTTTTGTCACTTGTTTCACACAAACCAGACCTGCCTGGGAGTTTTGAGGATTAATATTTTGCACCAGTCCTAGAGAAAGAAATTATCAAAAGAGCCATCATTCCAGGAGTCATACAGGGAGATTTCAATCCCTACAATTCCTTGCATTAGGGACTCTCATGTCTGAAAGCAGGATTGGGACTTCACTTCTCACATTTGTGGCAGATGTGAAATGGTTAAGCTGAGTGAAACATCTTAGCTAAACTTTTCAAAACGATTTGATGTTTTGTCAATATTGATTCAGGCTTCTCAGTGCCAGTGAAGTAAAAAATAATAAAGTTCTGTTGCTGCAGGGACATGAAAAAAAGATGTTTGATTGATTCTTCCATTACCCAATGACAGTTATTATGGAGCAGGGAATAAAAATGGCAATTATATTCTTACTTTATAGAGGGAAAGGAAGGGAAAAGAAACTGTTCTAAGATTTACAGAGTTGACATATTAGAGTTGAAATATGCCAGAAACAGGAACTGCAATGATTGGTCTCACTGCCCTGTTTCTAGAAGCACAATCATTCAGCCATAATATTTGTATTCACCAATTGAAACTAATATGAAGTGATGTTAAGCTATATTGAGCAAATAAGCATATCCAAAACCTGAATGCACATTAGGAAATGGTATAGTGGTGTGCCTATTAGTGTGCAAAGCAGATTTAAAGAGATAGAAAATTCTGCAGACACTTTTTAATGTTTTCTTTTTGCTTAGATTAAATTTAATCACAATAAAATGTTTCCAAAGCACTCAAACACTTTATAAGGCAGTTCTTATTTTTATACCTGTAGATAATAGTTGCTCAGAAAGTGTTTTTTATTCTTCAGTACTTTCTCTTATTCTCACATCTTTCTGTTTCAAAGACAGAAAGCACACTTCTGCAAAACTTACTTTTCAATCTGTAAAAAAAAAAGCTGCTCTATATTTGTTTTTAGACTCTGATATTATATCCAATAAACATAACTTTCATTGCATCCAATGGCATTTTATTTTGAGGGAAAAAAATATGTTTTTCACTCTAGAAATAAATACCACGATAATACATATGTATCTTTAATTTGGAAAAACCCTCCCTTCCCTCTACAAAAAAAAAAAAAAAAAAAAAACCCAAAAACA
>VXBU01003664.1:13051-31533 GCA_013400315.1 Bombycilla garrulus
AAAAAAAAAAAAAAAAAAAACAAAAAAAAAAAAAAACCCACAAACAATTAAAAGTGCAATTTATTTTCTTCTCTCTTTTCTTAAGACAGCCTCTAGATATGCAGTGGAAAATGGAAGTGAGAATATGTTAGCTGTTCCTTTTTCTTGAGACAAAGCAAAATCATTTTGTCAAATTGTTCTTTAATTCTATTAAAACATCACCTAGGGCAGCAATTTTACAAAGAAGGTTGTCTACTTTTTCATTTCAGTGACAGATTTAATTAATTTTTATTTGCTTATCTTTGTTTTAGTTGGTCTAATTTTATTTGCGTAAAAATACAATGTTGAAAATGATTTCTTAATATAGGTCTGCTGATTACACAATCTATGTCAATAAAGAATGAATTACATAAATTGTTCTTTATTTCTCAAGTGATCTTAGCTGAAAACAATATAATCTTAGATATTGCTCAAACTGAAGGGCAATTTAGAGAAGAAAAACTGCTTCTTATTAATGTTTTTTTAGTTGGCATCTGTTTTCACAAATAGCATCTGCCTTTGTTCTACAGTGCAATTGCTACTCTTGTGGGGAGCTCTTTTCTAGTTTTGGTAATTTACTATGTCTGCTGTTATAATTTTCAGTAGATATATTTTGCCCTGGCAGATAGGAGAAACTCTCTCTTCTGGTGAAACCTCCCCCTCTCCCCATGCTAAAAAAAAAAAAAATTGCTCCAAGCCTCTGAATGATTTTTTGGCTGCCAGGTCTTAGAATTTGTGTCTGTGCTTTAGAGGCAGAAAATGCTGTCCTTGCCAGGCTAACAATACACTCTGGCCTTCGGCTCCACTTCTCACTGCAGGCTGGAGAAGTCACATATGTGTGGACAATGTCAGCTGGCCCAAAGCCATAGAGCACACATCTGCCCTCAGACTGGAAATGCACAGCCAAATGTTATCCCAAAGTGTCTTTCCTTGGCCTTGCACACAACACTTCCAATTGAAAAATTAACTTTGTAGCACTACCTGCACTTTTGCCAAGATTGCAGAAAGTAAATTCCTCTTTAAATGGCATCTGTCTTCATCTTTTTCCTCACGGAAATACGCTTCTCTGGAGAGGTCTTCACTTCCTTTTGGTGGCTAAGTTGTTTGTTGACCTTCTTCAGAACAGGCAGTGACCAATCCTTTCTGACTGGTGATACTGAAGTGTCAAATAGACACTTAACCTCTTTTTCTGAAACACTTAACAGTGCACTGCACAGTTTTGCAAGAGCATTGCAACTAGACTGGAAAGAATGAGGAGAAATGGGGAGCAGCTTAAGAAGCCAAAATGTTTTTCTTTCAGACAACAGTAGCTGTCATGTGTGCTACACCTTCTACCTAGGCCTTACCAAGAGTCTCACTCTATAAATACTTTTGTTTTGTGACCATTTGTTCATTACATTTTACCAAGTTGAAAGTGTCATGTCCTCTTACATCACAGAAGGAAACTAAAAGTGAACATCGACATCAGTCAATAATGTACCAATAGAAAAGGATAAACAACTCGTTCCACAAATTATTCTCTCAAGTAAATGCAGAGTGATTGTCATTATGCAATAGACCATGTAGTCTAATGTCTGATCTCCAGCATCATTAAATACCATGAGAAAAATGAGTGTGTATGTATAACACAATTTTTGGAATGGGCATCTTTTTCCTATATTTTCTCAGCGACATGCCCTAGCACATTTCTTTGATTTATCAAATTGAGAAAAATATTTTATGTCAATTCTTTCCATTATAATTAGGAGCTCCCAAGTTCCTACAATGAAAGCTGAAGAAAATTATAGTTATTTGAATTCAATATTAGCTAGCAGCTGATTGATTTTCTGTCAAACTTTTAATTACATTTTCTTTATGGCATGGGAGAAATATGTTTATCTTGTTGGGCATTTTACTATATAGAAAATCCTTTCTGGTATATGTTAGAACTGCTGAAAAGCCCTTCACCTTTCCTCTTCTAATCTGTTCAAAACATTAAAAAGTTCAAACATACTAAACTAGGAGGTTTGGGGTTTCTTGAGGTTCTGTTAGTTTGCTTATTTGTTTTTCTTAATATTATACACATTTTTTCAGGAGTATTAACTTGTAGGGTTTGGGGGTTTGCTGTGTTTGGATATTTTCACAAAGAATTTGTGACCCATTATATTACAAAGGTTTGAAATATTTTGAAATTACATCAATACTTTGACAAGAAAATAAATAAAATCAGGTTCTTTTCAGAAGAGAAAATAACTTTTGTTCCTTCTTTGCAATATATGAATACCTAGCATTTCTTTCAAATATTAATGAGTTACAGCTATATGATCACATATTTAACTTGTCAGTGGAAATTGTGTTCAGTTCACTACTGTGAAAGCAGGTTTTACAACTTAGTCATTGTACATCCTTTGAGGATCAGGTACTGAGCCATTCCAGCCCCTTTTCTAGGTAAGCCTTAGAGATTTCCCATGCCATGTATCAAGCCCAGGACACATGAGAGCAGGCTCAGAGCTTCACATCAACTTTGAGTTTTCAGGTACTACCTAATGGGAGGAGAAGGAAGGAGAAGGTCCAATGAGGCATTGTAGCATGGTCATGGAAGTTTGTCCTGCTAGTGGACATTTGGAATAGCATGGATACTGACAAGGAGATATAAGAGAGTCCCAATCCCTAGCCCTGCATGGGATACCCCAACAATCCTACCATGTACATGAGATCATTGTCCAAATTCTCCTCGAGCTCTGCCAGTCTTGCTGCATCCACTGCCCCGTGAGCCTGTTCAGGGCCAAACAACCCTCTGGGTGACAAATCTTTTCCTGATATCCAGCCTAAACCTCCACTGTCTCAGCTTAGGTCATTCCCTTGGTTTCTGTCACTGGTCACAAGGAAGTTGTAACTGCAGTGAGGTCTCACCTCAGTCTCCTCTGGGCTGAACAGACCGAGTGCCCTCAGCTGCTCCTCATATGGCTTCTGCTCCTGACCCTTCACCATCCCTGTGACTCTCCTTTGGATCTCTCTAATACCTTTATACCTTTTCCTATATTGTGACACCCAAAACTGCCCCCAGCACTCGAGGTGAGGCTGCCCCAGCCCAGAGCAGAGCAGGACAGTCCCCTCTCTTGCCTGGCTGGCCATGCTGGGCCTGATGCCCCCCAGAACAGGATTATCCCTCCTGGCTGCCAAGGCACTGCTGACTTGTATTCATGTTATGTAGGCAGCAAAAACCCTCCAAGTCCTTCAGCCCCATGCCCATAAAGGGCTCTATCCCAGTTGCCTCCATGCAGCAAGTTGTCCACTTTTATTACCAAGCAGAAACTACCACTGAAGAACAAGACAATATTACATCCTTTTGGGGTTTTTGGGTTTTTTTTTTTTGACAGATACCCCATATCTATATATATGCCTGCTGAAAATTTTTCTGTGTGTTTCCTAGCCACTGTTGACATCTAAATTATATCTAAGTGCAAATTAGTATTTGCAAAGTGTTCTTCATTAATTTTAAAGACAAAATTTGGCTTTTAAAGAAATTATCAATATAGTCAAGGACTTGAACATTTTCTTGAAAAATGAAACAACTCTTTAAATTAAATAATATAAATATACTTTTCAGAATTTTTAACGTTTAAATGCAAATAGCATTTCCTGAGGAACTCTGATAGTAGTTCCATGTATCCATTTTTTTCTAACTAGTTTGGTGGAGAATTTATTTTCTTATGCTATGTGCAGCAGTGCAATTTTTCTATGAATTCTGCAAGGAAATGTGAGGTCTTCCTTATTTTCATGCCTGGATTAGCACCTAAGGTGAACATATTCCTGAATGTTTTCTCTCTTCCATGCATTAGAATACTCAATCCTCATGGTCTGAGCATAACTCTTGGTGCTTTCACCTGCCAGAATGTGACAGAAGGAATCAGGATGAGTGACAGATGACCAAAATGCTGAACAGCTGCTGTTGATGTCAGTTTTTTCTATCTGATGTGTTTTAATGGTTATAACTAAAAAATAAAATTTCTCACTATGTACGTTTAATGAAATCTAAAAAAAAAAAAAAACCCATAAAAATGAGCAAACAAAATCACAACTGAAAGAGACTTTTCCCATTGATATCATCAGGGTCTGAACCTTTTCAATGAATGTACATTTTTTTTCTGACTAGTAACTGCAGTAGGTGTCATTTATTTTTGTTGAATTGTTATTAGAGGGAGGTGGTGTGTGGAGAATGGGCCAAGGAATTTGACAGAGAGCAAGAGGAGATTTCAAATAGGAAGCCACAGCTCTGTGGGAGGATATAGGAAGTTTATGAAATTCAGAGCAGTCGTAGGGGGAGGAGTTCAGATCACAGAACATAAAACAGGACAAGAAGAAGATGAGCTTTTTGTGGTTTATAACTGCCACCATCACTGAATGCCTACTAAATTTTAGGCACTTCTCCTAAATAAAAAAATGTAATAAAAATCATCATGTTACTAGTACTAACAAGTGAAAACAAAAAGAGCCTTTGACTTGTGCTGTGATGTTTCCACCTAAAAGCACTTGTCACTATGCAAAAAACATATTTTGATAGGTAATGGGGAGAGCAGCAGCATATATTTTATCTTTGTCTTTTCAGTAAGCAATTTCTAAACAGGATGCTGAAGTAAGATGCCATGACAGTTTCTCTTCAATAAAAAAGGAAATTTCTGCACTGTAACTAAAAAGTTAGCAATAACAACACTGTAAAAATCTCTGGCGAGAAAAGGTAATCAATGTGTTTATAATTAATTATGATAAAATATTAGATTAAAAACTCAGGAAGGTTGGTATTTCTTTCTTCTGGCACTTTATAAGATAGTTATATTCTACGCACTCTTCCTTTACTAGTTCCATAACAAGGTTTAGAGGTTTAGATTTTAGAGATCAGCAAAACTCTTTAAGGAGAAAAATTACTTTGACTTTTACATAGGATGTTGTAAAACAGCAAAGCAGCAATCTTTCTTTAGCATTTTTTCTTCAGAAGCTGTCTATTGACAGTACTGAAGAAAAATATAGAGGAGTAATGCTAAGGGAAAAAAAAATCTGCATTAACAGGAAACAGTGCTTGATGAGATGTATATGTTAGTTTACTAAGAGCTATGCCCATTTTTCTCATCTGAGACTCTGACCTTTGAATCTTTAGACAGTTGGACAATTTATCATGGAGATATCTGTATCAATATATGTTGTCATGCTTTTTTTATATTTATTCTTATTTTCTTATTGTTCCGCTGATCTCTTCCCAAACACAGTCATTAAAGGTGGTATATAACAGTTTCATATATCCCAGGAAAATATTTTCATAACCTCTCCATGAGGGGAAGAGGAGGGTGCAGACACTTCTGTGTGGTGACAGTGACAGGACCTGAGGGAATGGCTGGAGCTGTGTCAGGGGTGGTTTAGGCTGGATATTAGGAAAATATTCTTCATCCAAAGGGTGGTTGGGCACTGGAGCAGACTCCCTAGGGAAGTGATCAGAGCACCAAACCTGAAGAGTTCAAAAAGCATTTGGACAATGCTCTCAGGCACAGGGTGGAATTGCTGAGATGTCCTGTGCAGGGTGAGGAGTTGGACCCCCTGATCCTGGTGGGTTACTTCCAGCTCAGAATATTTTATGATTCGATTTTTACAATATCTGATTTTATTACCACAGAATCACAGAATTAATTAGGTTGGAAAAGACCATTGGGATGATCTCCATAGCACATCAGTGACAGTGTGTTTCCATTCACCCTAAGAGGTCACTGCAGAAGGTTAAAACTTTACAACTTAGAAAAAAAATACATCTTATAATTCTTTTATTGTTTGCTATATAGGGACACTATATGAAGTTTAGCGCTGTTAAATGTGCTAAAAGAAAGAAACAGGAAAATTCTGTTTAATGTCTATGGCACTACATATATAGTCTTGTCAAACTTACAAATACAGTGTGGACATGTCTTTGTGACAGGCCTTTTCTACATATTTCAGAAAGAGAAAATTGTCTGGGGATATGGAAAAACATGGACTCCTATGGGGTTCATTTTGATATTTCTGTACGTTGCTTTGTGAGGCAGATGGAGCTGGTCCAAGGAATTAAGGGAGTCAAGGGGACATCTGCCTGTCATTAGAGCAACATAGGGTCATGGAACTGATTGAATGCTACATTGTCACCAGGAGATAGCTGTAAGAAGTGCTGAGAGCTGCAGCAATGAATCCAACACAAACATTCATTTCAAGAACATAGCTGCAGGTCACACAAGAAAATAAGGATGAGAAATTTGCATAGCCTTGTTTCTAATTAAAGCTTCACTGAGCTAGTAGGTTAAGAATAAGAAATCACAGATTGAAGACACATACTACCTTTGTCCTTTCTGTCTTTCAAATTAGATAATGACCACTGAAAAGAACCTGACCTTAGCAAATCATCTAATGTAGAGGCAGATACAGGTGCCATTTTTCATTACTCCTGTGCATTAAATGACAGACACAAATCAGCCATAGTCACTGCTGAAGGCACAGGTATCTTTAAGTTTAGCCTTGGATTTAGCAATATTCTACCTTGCTCAATGTGAGCTGGAACAGACGCAAGTCAGACTCATTGACATTAATTAAGAGCTCTTTGGGCTAATGCACACAAAATTCTGTCCTGCTTTGTGCATTTCTCAAATGTGTCTTTTTTACCTTTTTTTTTTGCCCTGGGAAAGTGAGAGTCCTAAAACCTATCTAAATGCAGCACAATGACCAACAGAGCTTTTCTTGAGCTTGGAGTTCTTATCAGATCAGTTCTGAGGTTAAGGGGATCCACATGCCATCTGCCTGGCTCTGAAAGGGCAGCAGCTGATATCAGAGAGTGCTGCTGCCATGTCTCCTGTGCCAAAAGGGAGGAAACGTCTTCCAAAGTTTCCTTCCACCTCTGCCATGTGAGGATTGCTCAGGCCAGAGCCAGCAGTGCTCTGAGACAACCGAGTGTGAACTTGGAAGCTATCCTGCAGTGCCACTCCTCCATCCTGGTTCAAACAAAATGTGATGGGACAACTGGTATTAAAGAGAATTTGGACCTTCAGTGATTAATAGAACTCACTGTATGCCTGTATAGCCAAGGACAAAGTTCTGCCTTGGGATTTATTAGGGGTTCCTGTGCCCATTTCTTGTCAAGGTTATGAAGGGCTGTGATGGAGTCCTGTCATTCCCACAGGGAGTAGACACACAGCCACACTTTCAGGCAGAGAAAACCTCAGGACTGATGATAAAAAAGGGAGACAGGATGCAAGCTAGAAGGTAAAGAAAATAATTATGTATCATGCTATTCCATGTGCACAGCCTCTCCCTTCTCATGAATATATTGTACTCAGAAAAGGACACTTCTGCTTTTTATTTAGGCTAAGTCTCCACAGTGGATACAATTTTTTTGCTTCTTGAACTTTGAGTTGTTTTTTGGTTATTTTTGGTTTTGGGTTTTTTTTGTTTTTTTTTTTTAATCCTGAATTGAAACATAGGCATTTTTTTAAATATATATGGTATGTAGACATACTTTCCAGTTGGGAAAAGAGAAAACTTCGGGAAATTGTAAGTGGCACCTGCAGCTTAAACAGACTAGCCTCCCTGGCTTTCTTTTATAGCTTACACAAAGAGATGGACCCACTGGGGAGAATATAAAATCCTGTTCCTATGGTGAAATGCTGCTTGAGGTGCCTATCTCCCCTCAGGGATCCTAGTGAGGGCTGGTTTCTTCAAAGCATATCCCTTTCTGTGATGACCTCAAAGCATTCATTTACAGGTGAAATTCAGTGATGTGTGATGCTGGCAAATTCACCTGCACCATTAGATTTTGCAGCTGTGTCAGGGCAGGAGCAGCAGACAGAAAACCTAGAGCACCTACACATCTCAAACTGTGTGTCTGTCATGGCCTTCTGATGGGATGCACCAGGGTGAAAGTTGACTTACATTGATCTCTCTCTATCCTGTTCCTTCTCACAACATAACGTTTTGGAGTGGGAGGGTAGCTGGTTATTAATATTAAATTATCAGTACGATCATTTAAGAACTCGCAAAAAAATTCATGCCAAAGAAAATGATCTGTTTCATCCTCTTTCTTTTTTTTGTTATGATTTCTTTTGTATCAAATGCCAGTAGAATCTGAAGTAGAATATATCAGCATGAAAGCTCTGAAACTTGCTTTCATGTTCTCCTCACCTTTCTACAGCTACCCGAAAGGGGGCTGGGGGTCAGTCTATTCTCCCAGGCAACCAGCGACAGGACAAGAGGACATGGCCTCAGGCTGCACCAGGGGAGGTTCGGGTTGGACACCAGGAGGAATTTCTTCAGAGAAAATATTATTAGGTTTTGGATGGGCTGCCCAAGGAGGTGGCGTAATCCCCATCCCTGGAGGTGTTCAAGAAACAACTGGATGTGGCACTTAGTGCCTTGGTATAGTTGACAATGGTGATCTAATGTTGGACTTGATGAACTTGTAGGCCTTTTCCAAAATTAATGACTCTATGATTCATGCAAGTTAGTCAATTAATTTGACAAAAATCTGGAAGTTGCACAGGCCATTCTAAAGCTACCTTGATGGTGAGGAAAAAAATTAAATGAAGAAGAACTCTATGTCTAGATAGCAATTTTCAGTCCTTATTTAGAGACATTTGTCGTATCATTAATGTTTGTAAAGCAGCACATCCCTGCATGCCAGGAGAAAGCAATATTGCTGCATTTACCTGTCTAATACAGAGATAAACAAGAAAGGCCACTTGGTTTTTGGAAGATACTACTAAAAGCAATGAAAAATGACAAGCTATAAATTGCCTTAGCTTCTTGTGCTGAGCCAGGATGGGATTTCACTGCTTGGCAGCAAACAAGGCACCAGGCCCACCTGGTCCCCAAGTCCCCAGCTGCCTGGGAGCTGAGGGGCTTCTGGCTCCCCCTCAGAGGGATGCAGCCCCACCTGCCCGCCCCAGACACTGCCAGCCAGCCTGCAGGACCCACAGCTTTCCAGGCAGAGGCTCAGAGGTTGTTTTCAATAAAAAGTGCTTTCATTTCCATTTTATTTCATTGTTGTGGGAATGGGAAAAATTCTTGGGTGTAAAAGACCAGTTCATGTTGTGTTTACTGCTTTCATAATGACAAAAAGACTAAGAAACTGCTATTATTTGTTCTTATCTAACATTCTGCAAACTACAATAAATGGATTTTTTTTCCTACCCAGTGAGGATGACATTTTTAGCTTTAAACATTTATTTTTTTTTATGTCAGAAAGAGACAGAGATCAGACCTTAAGATAATAGTATTATGATTGCTTTCTGATTTCTCTTCCTTTTCTGACATGATTTGGGAATAAGGTAGTTCAAAACCAACAATAGAAACTAACTGTACTTAGAAAACCATCACAGGCTGAAGATGCATTATTTTCTGAAGTGTTAGAACTAGAAAAGTCCATTTTAACTCCACAAGTAAGACTGGAATTTCAGTTTCCAGGTAACATAAAATATTAACCTTTCACTCCAGTGTTTGTGAGATATCATCTGTTAAAATATACATGGGAGAAGCTTGTAAGGGTTTTTGTAGGACAGAACAAATGATTTCAGTATTGGTATGCTTTTGCAAACAATGCTCCTGGACTACTGATAAGAGGGAAAGTGTGTCCCTGTGTAATTAAGCACTCCAGAGCCCCATGAATATGTACACAGACACACAGACACGCAAGCTCTCTCCTGGGACGGACTCCTTCCACCATTCTGTAGCTGACTACAGAACCAGAGAAAGTGGTCACTGGCTGTCTACACAATCCAGCTACATGCTGTGTTTTCCTGATTCCTGCCCTTAATTTACCTTTCAGAGGAGATAACCATGCTAATTTTATGCACATTTTTTCCCCTCAGACACACAGGAGCTCAGCTATCTCATGATGCTTCTTGCTATATCTACAGCAAGAGTAGCAGTAGAGAGTCAAGAAGATGTTTCTCAGTCCCTGAAAATCTCTATGTAATATAAAGGTGATTTTTCATCATAACAGTGAACTATCCTGGGAATTTTTTCTTTCACATATTAATTTTAGGCATCTTTTAGGTTTGTGTTTGTTTGTGGTTTTGTTTGTTTCTTTTTTGTTTGTTTGGTTGGTTTGTTTTGGCTTTTTTTTTTTTGTTGATTTTGGGGGTTTTTTGTTTGTTTGTTTTTTAATAAAGGAGAGTTTGTGTATTTTTGTCAATGAAATAGTTTTGAAACCAAAATCTTTCATTTTGAGCTGTACATTCCATAGGCTTTGAGGTGATCTAATTGTGGCCTTCAGGTACCTTAAGGTAGCCTGCAAGAAAAGTGGAGAGGGGCTATTTACAAGGGCCTGGAGTGACAGGACAAGGGGGAACAGCTTCAAATTGACAGAGGGTAGATTTTAATTAGGTTCTAGGAAAACATTTTTTAGTGTAAGGATGGTGAGGCCCTGGCAGAGGTTGTCCAGAGAAGCTGTGGCTGCCCCACCCCTGGCAGTGTTCAAGGCCAGGTTGGATGGGACTCTGAGCAACCTGGGATAGTGGGAGGTGCTGCCCACAGCAGTGGGATTGGAACAAGATAATCTTGAAGATTCCTTCCAACTCAGGCCATAAAAACCCCCAACCAACCAGACAAAAAAAAATCCAGGAAAAACCTTGTATAGATACACAATTTTGTATTTTCAGGTCTAGGCAGTAAAGAAGTATTCTTTATGATGTCACTTTGTGAAAAATAGTTTGGAATGTTTAATCTGCTTAGTATCTATTCCCTAGGTTATATCCATGGCACCAGCTGAGGTAGACAAGTTCATAATCTAATACAGTTGCCTCCCTGTCCATAAAAATTGAAAAAAGAATTGTTAAAAAAATAAGCAAAACAGTGTAGATACTTCGGAGATCAGTTAACTTTTCCAAAAATTTAATTCCTAAAACACAACCAAAGAAGTTAACCAGAAATTCACAGTGTTCAAAATTCTCCTATCAGAACTGTTTATTGTTTCATCTGTGTTTGGTTTACCTCCTGTCTGGCTGATATAAGTAAAATGAAAAGCAGTTTTTAATCTAATATTCAAAGTAGCATGGATTTCTCTAGTTTGTACCTGCAGAACTTAAGTGATGGTTTTTAATTGTACTTGTGATTAGCACAGCAAATGCAATCTCAGATTTTGAAGTAGCCATGCACTTATTTTTGACCTTACCTGAAATAATAGCAAGGCAGACCTTGGAATATTTCAGAAGTAAAATAAAAGTGAAGTAAAGGGGGAAAATAATTGAATTAATTTTGTGTTTAGCTATAAAACTATCAGAAATAAACTGATGGTTTAGCTTTGGACACCACTGACTAAATCAGGCTGATTTGGTGGGAAATTTATTTAAAATCTCTTTAATTATCAAGCAATTCATTGCAAGATGCAAGCTTTGTCTGGAACTTTTGTTTCTCTAATAATATTGCAAACTTCCTGCAAAAGGTAGGAAGGTTCTATGATGAACCCTGTTTGAAATGTAGGAGAATATCAGAAGCCTGTGGAGAACAGCCTAATAATGCTAAAGAGGGAAAAAGTCAGCTGGTTCTAAAGAGGGAAAAAGTCACCTGTGCTGTTTCATGTTATGGCTGAATCAAACTACAACTTAGAAAAAGTTAGGAATCTGCTACTGTGGGAAAGAGGAAAAGCTCATTTCATTGCTCCTCTTTCTCTGTTTCTCGAGCCATGCAATGCCTTCCATGTTCACATGTTCCATGTTGGCGACTATTTGTGTAGGGAGACATAAACAAGGCTGAGGGAGAAGAATGTATGCACAAGGAAAGCCAAACCCAGCAGCGTGCTGAAAACCAGTGTCTGGGATTGGGGGGAGGCCACAGCCCCCAGACTCAGTGTCCCCTTCAACTGGGAAAAACAGAAAAAAAGATCTCTATATTTCAGGGATTCACCTGAGCAAGAGAAGGCTGGAGTACAACTCTTCAATGTCAGTAAATACAGGCAAATATCCTCCAGACAAGAGACTGGAAGAGATCCGTCTCAGAACCACAGGCTGGGAGGTCATCAGCCATGAGCATTAGTGAGGCATCAAGTATTGAGCTGAAACAGGGAGAGAAATGGGCTTTTGCACCAGTGTTCTGCTTTTCAGGTGTCTGCCTCGACCACAGCGTCACTTGCAAGACCTTTGCAAGGGTCCACCTTTCTTACACGTCTTCATCTTTCAAAAACTAGAGGGCATGAGTACAATTTCCAGCTCAGCTGTACTCAAAATCACCAAGCACTTGAGTTTTTGCTGAGATTCTGCAATGCCTCGTTTACTGTCATTTAAATATATGCAGGAATTGGTTTCTTTGTAACATTCTAAACACATAAAAATTTCTTTATCTTCACCTTAGAAACAGAATTATGGAGATTTATATAAAAAACATAATAAAACATAACAAAGCTATCTGTCTGAAGGGGTAATTTAAACTCCACTTAGTCTTCGATAAAAACAAAATAGCACACCATAACCATTTATTGCATGTACTTTAACATAATTAACAGTCTGAGTGTTCTGAAGAGCATCTAAAATTTCATTTTAAAGAGGAACAGTGATCTTTCCAATATTTTGTGGGCCACTGCAAGAGATTAAATGTTACTTTTATGAGCATTTATAAAAGTAGTTTTAGTTATTAAAAGCAAAGCCTCAAGCTGTTGCTTCTTTTTTTTCTGCTAAATATGCTGATCTAAGTACAGAAACCTTTAAACTAAGCTATATATGAGCTATATATATATTTAAGTAGATATAAAAATATATATCCAATTAAATGTGTTTGTGTTGATTATGGAGACCAAAATTTGAACTATGTAAAAATCTAATAATGGCAGTGGGTTTACAATAAAACAGAATATATTCAGAGTTTATAAACTTGCTTACTGTTTTGGTTGTTCAGTCTAGATGTTTTTAATACCTCTTCCCTTAACAGAAAATATTAAATGGATCAGCAATAGAACAGGTTAGCAAACTGGAAAGGGATTAATTCTTATTTTCTGAGACTAGATCATTAAACCCCTTGCTCAATTACATACGAGTAATATCAGAGAAAAAGACGAATATGAAACTACAGTAACAAGGCAGACAAACAACAGGTAAATACTTTCTTACATCTTGCCTCAGTACCCAAGAAAATACAATCTCCTTTATAAAAATACACCATTTCAAAGAAAATAGAAAGACAAACATCTTTTTTAACATCAGCTATAACATTGGTTCTGTTTCTTTACTTTCAAAGGAGAAACTTAGTTGCCTCCTCCTAAGGATTAAAAATGCAAAACTAAAAGCAGTTAAATTAATTAAAACCAGCTTTCCTGGTTTTTCTTTCATTTTGGCATTTTTGAACTTTTTTTTAATTTATATTCTAAGAGGCATTAGGATAGCTATGTACAGATCTCTGTTGTTATGGTTTCTTTTAAATAATAAAACCATTTCTTTTCTGAACCTAGTGGTACTACAGACAGCTATATTTATACTGAAAGAGGAATTCAATCCATGATGGCCAGAAGACAGATGTTGTGCCAGATGAGAAGGAGAACTCCTGTTTACATGAGGCTGGGAAAAACAACCTGTTGGATTCCAGGAATCACAGGAAAGTCCTGAAAGCTTTGGAAAATGTTGTGTGGTGAGTGGAATTGAGAGACCATCACTCAGGCATTCTTCTGAAAGAACTGTGTAGCAGAAAAGCTCTCCCTTCCCCAAGCCCAGAAGCTGAACAACCTCTGTTTCTTATACAGTTCAGGCCTCATTAATTCATTCTGGAGTAAACAGCCATTTCAATCANCTGACATCAGTAAAATCACTGTATTATCTTCTGAGTAGTCTTTGTATCAATTAATAGTTTACTAGTTTAAATTCTCCTCATTTCCTAATTTTTAGGCAGGGTGGAGGTAAAAACAAATATAAAGAAAAAAGTGATGTAATTGAAATATTTGTTCTCTAATGCCATGTAGACTGTGCATATCCAAGTATATTTTGTTTTTCCAATTTTTTAATGTTTTTTTTAATATTGCCGTTATAGGAATGTGTGACTATTCCTCTAACCGAAAGGTATTTGCTGCAACTCTGTGGTGATAGATGTTAGATTCCTCCTGATATTCTCTGTCAGTAAAGGTAGTGATCAAGTCAAGCTCTGAGCATGATGTCCTCCTTCCCTGTGGTACTCCCTTTGCACAATTTCCTCCTCACTCAGCACAGCAGCCAGGACAACACCTTCAAGAAGGAAAACTATAAAAAAAAAACAAAACAAAAACAAAAAACACCCACATCAAAGCACTGCCATCACATTAATATTTCTTGCATAACACTGTCTCCTGAGGAACTTGGAAAGAAATCTTCATTAATTTAATGGAGAGGGGTAATGAATTTTAATAATTTTGGAGCAATGGCAGACAAACCTTCTCCTCTAAATACTCCAAGGTAGAGTGAAAGTGCTGTACTTTAGGCACCGCTTTGTACTGCAGGAAACAAAACCATGTCTGTATGAAGGTGAGGCTGGGATGAAGTTAATTTTCCCACCACAACCCCCACAGTGCTGAGATGAGAAGAAGGTGTTGAGAAGCCACCGGGCACTGCTGGGCAGTGGTCCCACAGCACCAAGGCTGTCTGTCCAAACCAATGTCCACCAGCCCCCAAAGGCCATTGGGCTGCTCTGGGCAGGAGCCTGGGAGGGCACACAGCCAGGACAGCTGACCCAGGCAGCCCAAAGGGAAATCCCATTCCATACGGCATCTGCTCAGCAATAAAAGCTGAGGCAGAGGTTGGGAGGCACTCGGTTTTTATGGCATTTGTCTCCTGGGGCAACCTCTGTGTGTACTGAAGCCCTATTTCCTGGGAAGTGTCAGACACTGCCTGTTGATGGGAAGTGAAGAAATAAAATCTTTTTTTCATTTTGCTTCTGCCCCCACAATCTTTGCTTTTGCTTTATTAAACTGCCTGTATCTTGACCCATGGGATTTTTTTCTATTTACTTTCTCCCCAGGCCCTGTTCTGCAGAGAAAAGGGAGATTATATAGATCATATAGATCCCCCTGGAGCAGGAGATCTAGGGATAGATCATTTTGCACACACCCACGGTCAACCCACCACAATGTGAAAAAAGGGTTTTGAACAAACCCTGAGCCCTGAGAAGGTAAGGCTACAAAGCAACTGTTAAAGAAATAATTGTCAGAAGCTCTTTTCACTGACATGTGTTTTCTTCTTATGGCTCTCCAATTCTTTGCAAGAGCAGGAAGAAATTCTGCTTCTGGGAAACTCTGAGTTTTATAAGGCTTGAGAGCTTTTAGCATAGACACAGTGTGTATTTGAGGACTTCATCCTTCTTGCAGATAAGTTGAAACATTACCTAATATTGCCATAGGCTTCTCAGAAATGTTTTTGATAAGAAAAAAAAAAAGAACAGAGAATCATGGAAAATCTGCTTTTCTTGAAAACAGATCAAAGAAATATCAGTATAGGAAAATTCAGAGAAAACAAGGAGAAGCAGTTGAGACAGATTTTAAATTGGAAAATGACAAGCAATGATGAATTGAAAGGAATCATTTGAATAAATAAAGTCTTAATCACACAACTAGTGACTGAAAACTAAGGCAAAAAAGGAGAATCAGTGCCAAGCTTGCTGTGATGATGATCAGACTGATCACAAGGCACACAGGAAAGGAGCTGTGAAAACAGTGGAAAGATGATAGTTTCCATTCCTTAATAAAACAGCAGCTACTCCTATTGCCCTTATCTCACTTCTTACAAAATATGGAGTGGACATAATTCTCATTATCAAAAATCAAAATTTGTTTCAAAGGTGAAGAAATGCATGAGAGAAATATGATGAAATACATAACCAGGCAAGCATATGCCACTATTTCTCGCCTCAAAAGGTAAATAAGTACACAGATGATTTGTACTTAACCCTGTCTTGTCAAATTGATCTATTGGGAGACTTGGCTGCACATGCATTTCCTTTGTGATTGTTGTAGCATATATACTTTTATATAATCACAATTTTTATAATTGCTATTGCAGTAAGACTCAGTATTTTCCTGGTAAAAGCCACTTAAGGTAGAGTTCTGATTACTTTTCTATAAGGGACCTGTACTTGAGAGAGAAGCAGCCAGGAGTTTCCATTGTTATGCTTGTCACATTTAATAGATGTGTGACAAAACACAGCTCTGATGTCCCAGTAACTGTGATCTTGTGTTAAATAAGCTATTTGGCTACTGGCTTTAAGTGCTATACCTGCTCTAGCTGTCTTGGAAAATAGATGCTGGATACAGTACTGAGGTCTTAAAGCTCCTATAAGATCAACTACACTGGATCTCCTCCCACACTTTGGAGAACAAGCAGCACTTGGAAGGCACAGTCTGTTTACTCCATTAGCTTTTACAACTCTGCCAGATAGATGCTGCTTAAGCTGCCTAAAAAATGGCATTGTGTCCCTTTCCATGGTGCAGCATCTTCCTGTGTCNGCGGACCAAAGAAATTTGATATAAGAGCTTTTGAAAGATCATTTTTTAGCTCTTGGAAGCAATTGTGCTTCCACCAATTAGCATCTTTGAGATTCTTAGACATTTAAAACTACTACATTTGTAGGTTTTTTGTTTGATTTTTTTTTTTTCAATTTGAATGATTTCATCTTCTGGTTTGGGGTTGTGTAGGATTGTGATATTATGGGGAAGAGAAAAAAAACATGTCTATATAATCTGATTATAAAACACAGATGATTAAAATGTAGTCATTTCCCCACTTAAGGATGAGTAAATTTAGGATTTTTTTTCTCGTGATGATTTAGATTGTCAGTTTCTTACCTTCATTTGTCAGCAAATAAGTGGACGGCCATGAACAGATGAGTTACCACTGTGTTTACAATCAACCTCACAGTTCTCTCAGAAGGAAATTCAAGGCTTTGTATTTTTCTTTCACTGACTGACATATTTCAGCATCATATCTTTTTCAACATTGCATCTGAGAACAAATCAAAATTACAGACTTCTTGGATGTACAAATCATCAGGAACTTTCCACATAAATATCAAATTCTACACATCAAAAACTGAGTAATGACTTTCCCCTGTATAGCTGAGAGTTTGTTTTATAAACATCTGAACTATTTTCTCCTCATTTTGTACTATTAAGCAAAAACTATTCTTTTATATTAAATGTTTACCTCTTTTTGAAGTTTCATTACTCTTGATACTGTTCATAACTACTGGATATCTGAGAAATTAAACTCATCTGTAACATAAATGTAACAACTAATAAGTTATGTATTCTAGCAAATAAATAATTTGGAATATTTACTGAGAGTTTAAAGTAGCTAAATTAAATGCATCCAGAAGAATACATCTAAAGGCTGAAAAGAACGAAAAAAATAACATTAGAACTGTAGGGATAGAAAAATATAGATATAGAAAGCTCTAGCACAACAGCAAAGTGCAATGCAAATCAAATACTCTCAGCAAGTGGATTGTGCATGAAAATGAAACCCCACCAGAATTCAAATATGTTCATCTCCATCCTCAGGCCACTGATTTCTATTATCATTCCTTTCATTTTCTTTCCTTTTGCACCCTTATCTTTCAATTTCAAGTGCTCATTTTTCTTTCACAACATTTTTTGTCTTCTTCTTTTATAAGTAGGCTTATGAACATTATCAATAATATATTGTGTAGCTTTATCCTACCATGGAAAATGTAACAAGACTAACTCATTATTTCACAAATAAAGACTTGCCCAGCTGAAAAGATACACATCAGTAGAGCAGAAGATCAAAACATTTTGTCAGAACAGAAGTGCCTTTGAGAAAGAAAGTGTTAAAAATATATGCACAAAGTATAAAGGTCATAAATTTGCAGAAATATAAGATGGTGGAGATTCAACAGCGGTACATGAACAAAACCAAACAGAGACTTGAAGTCTTTACAACCAGACACTGGAAAAAATCAGCAAGTAACACAAATTCATTTAGTAATCATCTTGCTTCTAATACAAATTTAATTTTAGTCTAATTAAATAACAAAACCACATGGCATTAGGAAGGACTGACTGACATCAAATACACAATGCGATCCCAGCCAGGCCAACTGACCACCTCCTCAAATCTAGCATCTAATCCATCAATCTTTCTAACCTTCATTTGGGAAAATGTATTTCAATGAAGAATGAAATACATTTGAAAATATATTGAAGTGGGATTTTTAGATGTCATTACAAATTTAATTGATTATTTAAAGAAATCTGTCTTGGTTTTGAAAGACAGATGCCTGCCAAGGAAGGCAGGAGCTTCTCTTGGAATAGGAAAAAAAATGCAAACCCCCTCCCTCCAAATTATTTAAAGGGGCTCTCAGGCAAAGATATGAGGATAAGAATAACAGTTCTTTAATATGTATAAACAAAATAAAATAAAACAAAAACCAACAAACTACAACCTAATAGGAAAATTAGAACAAGTATTAACAAACAATATTAAACAAAAACCCAAAACCTGACAGAATACAACCTG
>VXBU01003664.1:31776-56846 GCA_013400315.1 Bombycilla garrulus
ATTTTTACATTGTAACATAGGACAGTAGTTCATGTTCTCATTTCCAGTTTATTTTGTTGTGCTATCTAACTTTCTTGGTTTAGAATGGATTACACGTAGATTCAATTTCTCATCACTTTTAACCATTCGTAAAACTATTTTATACACTTGTATTTCCTTATAGGGTATTAGGTCAGAAAGGATGTCCTTATGTCTTATGGCTAAATGAGGTAATTGACCGATAATTGACCCATCAGAGACCACACGTAAACAAAAGTTCTAGAATATTATTTTTCTGTAAAAATTCTATTTCCTCTGGGAAAAAAAAATAAAGAAAAAAAAAGTTTTATTTTTTAGCAAATTCTTGTACTACCCACTGTTACCAAATAAAACAACATCACTAGGTAATTTCTTGATTCATATGCTTGTAACAATGTTGATATAACTTGTCATTAAATTAGTTTGGATTCATTAAAATGAAGGGTGTAAATAATCATCAATCTTGTGATTACTGATCTTTTGAGATAATATTGATCAACATATTCCAGCTGCTTCTATAGTCTGGTGAAAAATGAGATTTATTTTTTTTTTTTTCCCTAGGGGAACACTTTAAGCAAAACAATAAAAAAAGTTCTTCCTGTAATAAAGCAACTTAAGATAAGTTTAGCATTAAATTTTAGATGTTATTTAATGTTTGTAAAACAGTTCTAAACTGTACTTTGACCAGTGATGCACAGAGAAGGTAGGCATAGTTATTTCTACGTAGGGGACAGGGGCCACGCGGACACTAATTCAGCTGCTCATTAACTGTCAGGAAAGACCCATCCCAAAGAAACATCATGTCTGCCAGATACTGTAAATGTATGTTCTAGTGAAACATCCCTAGATTCCTCTGTTTTTGCTGTTAGGCTTTCCTAGCTCATTAGAAGGAGTCTTAGGCAGAAGGTTAAGAGTTGTGGAAGAAGGAGAGTCAAACACTAACCTCTAGAAGTAATTGCCTGCAGCTGCATTCCCACTGAGATTTCAAGGGAAAGGAGGTGCTGTCAGTAGGTGGCTGTGAATGCTGCAAATTAAAACTCGGTTTTAAGACTTATTAGTGAAAGAACACTTTCCATAATTTGTTGAGTGTTTGTGGGGTTTTTGTTTGTTTGCTTTTTTGGTTTTGTTTTGTTTTTTGTTAAGTTACGAAATGTCTTCTAGAACTCCAAACAATGTGAAACTGATGGGCATTTCTCTAGCATGAATTGAGCTCCTGACAAGCAAATAAGTGCTCAGAGTGGTCTTCTGAATAACTTTCAATCTGCTTTAGGAAATCATGTTACACATGAATATTAGTCATACAACTAATTGTGTTATGTGCTCAGAAACTACATGAAGAAGTGGATGCAAGAATTTTAGGAAACAGAATGGAGAAAAGGTCTTATAAGCAGCAAGAACAAGTGATTGAGAACTATGAAAATTATCACTAGAGGATCACTAGACAAGCACTTTTTAAGTTTATTATCAAATTGATTATGTTAATACATTTTGTATTTAACAATTCTTGCAGATGAAGATGAAGTTCAGTTCTGCAGGAACATAAGGGATCAATAAGGATTTTGTCTGTACTCCCCAAAAGGCTGAGGGCATATATTTTTTAATGGATAGAGACCTCTTATCATCAGATGACCTCATATCACAAGTTTTACTGTCTCTTAATATTTCTTCCTGTATCTTGTCCTTAACTATCTTTTTGATTGAATTACAGCAAGCCTTCTGAAAATGTATGTAGGAAAAAAATGTTGTGACTGCTCTCAGTAAACTCCTATCCAGCTGAAAAATTCATGTCTTGCAGAAAGTTCTGTGATGCTAAAAAAAGAAACAATCTCATAGTGCTGTCTTATATTCGGTCATGAAATATAGAAGGGTTTGCTCTCTTCAGCAGCCTATTTCCATGAAATTTGTGAGAATGGTGTTCTCCATCAGATCTGGGTGACACAGAGTAGTGATAACTTCAGAAATTTAAAAGGAATGAAAGACAAAGGGATGTGTGTATATATATAAAATTCATTACATCTACCACACCTCCTTAGAGAAACACATTAAGATGACGTTCAAGTAAAAAAATAAAAGGGAATGAAGGCACACGTTTTTCCCTGCAGAGGTTGGATTGTATTTACACTACACTGAGATCTGAATTCCCTGAATTCCTTAAATTTGCTTTTGTTTAAAGCATGAAGGAAAATGGGAGTATTTACTTTCTTATGTTAATAGTTACCTAAATCCTTTTGTTTCAGAATTGGTTAAACAATTTGCCTTAAAACTTTTAACCCAAATAATGTGAATGTGAAATGGCGATTTCAGGCTTTTCACAGCAGTTTGATCTGCTGTGGCTCAAATCACCTGTAAATAGCATTTCCCTGCGGTGACATATTGGTCCATGTGGTACTTGAGTCAGCTGATGGCCTTAATTACAGGATCTGTAATTCACTACATGGTTAGATAGAAAAGGCGATTATATGGATTTTTTTTTGGTATGTGTGTCAGTCACACATTTATAATATATGGCATTTTAACTGCTGTAAAAAATCCTAATTCTTCATTGAGATGAGAAAAAACAACATTAAACTTTATATTATCTCAGCTGAAGCTATTATACACGGCTGCTTTGTGTATTTTTATTAGTTTTGTTGACCAGGGAACAATAGCAAAGAATAGTTTTAATTTAGCCAGTGCAGTTTTATCAAGGCAGAAAAAACCCCAGATTCCATTTAAGGAACAGTGGTACTACTTACAAAGAAACGGAACAGGCAAGCAATTTACATAAAGAATATATTCCCTTCCTCTAAGTACGCATTTTAATACACTGAAACAGAAAGTCCATGTAATTTTATTTTATGAACAGAAAACTCATGCTTTATCAGTTAATTCCCACAGTCCAATATCTTCCTGAAATGTTCGGGCAGAAACAAGGTAATAAAAAGGACACTTAAAAATGTTTGCAAGATAATTTAGGGGAAGTCATACCATAATTGCTGTCCATTGATGACTAAGTTCAATATCCTTTATTTTAGTGGAACTCCTCTTCTCTTGGTTTCAGGAATTCTCTTGCCACAAGACAATCATGTACACTGAATTCCACAGCCTGATATCCAAATAGATGTATTTTATGGTATTAGATTTACAACTATCAATTTTGTTTCCTGTAATATTTCATTTAAAAAATGAAGTATTTTAAAGAACAGAAAGATTTTATAGAACCTAATCTTTTAGGGAGAAATTATTAGTAAACAATAAGAAAGTATGTTTTCTTTTAGTATGGAAATTATATTTTTAATGTTACATCTGAAAAAATAATTAGAATATGCAAATACATATGTTAAAAGCAGTACCTAGCTGTGAAAAGTGAGATGGAGATTATTTTTCAAAAACAGAATGAAGGTATATGTAGTATAATGCATATAATTTCGGTAATTCAACTACAATGGTGTTGACACTGTATTTTGTTTTTTTTCCCCCACCTAAATTGACATATATGACATTTTATTTTAATAAATAATAGGTAATTTGAAGATGAGAATTCATTGAAATAGTCTTTTTTCTGCAAGGGAATTTAGTCAAGGAAACATTTTTATGATAGTAGCATGAATTTGTAGCTGTTTTTCCTGAAGTTCCTGTTGTAGCACAAGGTGTTCTTGATTTCCTGTTAAATCATTGCTAATCTATTCCCAGCTGGACTAGTATTGGCGCTTTCCCAGATCTGGGTGATGCTTGTTTGAAAACAGTATGCATCTAATAAGGAGTAGGTCAGAAGGCAATCCACCCTGGATTCAGGTCTCCATTCTCTTAAAATCTTGTCATAATTAGTTTTCCTGATGAAACAAATGGAAGTTTTTTGCTACTCCTCCATGAAACCATTTTTTTTCATAACATAGTACGATGTGGGATGATGCTGTGGGCAGCCTCACCCAGGATGGGCTGCACTGTGTCTAATCACAGCAGAGTAGATACAGCCTCGGCCTTGCTGAATCACAGCTGTGTCCAACAAGGAGATGTGTTACAAAAAAGAGGGATGGACAGCTATCATGGGTTTGATGGAGAGAAGTGGAGGAGTGAGAGTTGGCTGATGCTGCTGCCTGTGGGCTCTGATAGAGCAGGTATGGGGGCTTTGTGATAAAACAATAAACTGCTGGGACATAGAGTTGCCTTCTCTGAAGGTCTCTTGAGCCTACCATTAACCAGGGGAGGTTTTATAAAGAGTCTGTGAGGGGATGAGTGACTGAGGAAGGGGCTGCCTCAGTTGCACCACCACTGTTGACTGATGCCTACTTTGGGGGCTGTGCTGTGGCTCCCCATAGTATGATTCCTACAACTTTAAACTTGTTCAAAACTGCAACTTCTTTAGAAAATGAGCTCTGTTCCATTCTGAAAAACACTTTTGAAAATGCTGTAGGTAACATCTCAAAACAATTAATTAAAAAACTTGGTTTTTCATAGCACATTTTGATATAACTTCATGCCTTACACCCCACTGAGGCCAGATGGTGAGTGGATTTGCTTGGGTGTGTCAGGTTGAAAGATATTATCAACCATTTGTTATTAAGCTCTTTATTATCTTATACTGTCTGCCTTTCCTATGAATGTTGTTCAGTTGCTCATTTGGTTTGTAGTCTTAGTAATAGCTTGTTAGTACTTTTATTACTGTTTCAATAATTGTTTGATGTTCTTTCTTATTGTGAATTAGCTGGGCTTAATTCATGCGATAATTTATGTCGGGTCTGTGCCACGTATTTTTTCTTAAGGGCTCCCAATGATGTGTTTTGATTTCATTTTTTTTTTTTTTTTTGCTAGTTCAGGTAAAACAAAACCTATTTCCACTAATGAAGACATACTTGAGTTTGTAATCTGTCTTGGATGATGGGTCATGCTATTCTTGACAGGGGAGCCTGAGCTGTGCAATAGGGGGTCAATTTCACAGGCAAAAGACTGGCATATACAGTAGCTACCACTCCATACACGTAGAATCATAGATGGTTTAGCTTAGAAAGGACCTTAAAGATTATCATGTTCCACTCCCCCTGCCATGTGCAGGGATGTTTTCCACTAGACCAGGTTGCTCAAAGCTCCATCCAAACTGCCCTGGAACACTTTCAAGGCTGGGTCAGAAACAGCTACTCTGCATGTATTCCAGTGCCTCACTGCCCTCACAGTAAAGAAAGATTCATAATATCCAGTCTAACCCTCCACCCTTTCAGTGTGAAGCCACCATTCCCCCTTGTCCTGGCACTCCAGGCTTTTGCAAATAGTTCCTCTCCATCTTTCCTGTGGGCTTTCTTCAGGTACTGGAAGCCCACAGCAAGGTCACCCTGGAGCCTTTCTTCCTCTAGTCTGAACAATCCCAATTCTCTCAGCCTTTCCTCACACCAGGGCTGCTCCATCCCTCTGTTCAACTTGGTGGCCTCCTCTGGACTGGTTCCAACACGTCCATGTCCTTCCTGTGATCATTTTGAGTTGCAGCTGCCGCACACCTGCAGCAAGCCCAAAGGGCTGAGACCCGTGTAGAGCCACGTGTCATCCAGAACTATGCTGTATCTACGAGCAGATCCTACTGGTTTTACTTGCCTGGCTCTTGTGAGCTCCATGCTGTGCCTGACAGCACAGTGGAGTGACTCACCCACCTCCCTCCCCTTCCCAGGTGCCACCAGGACTGGAGTGAGGGAGGGGCTGTGGTGCTCAAAGGAAGAACAAAGAGAGCAGGGCCGCTCTGGTGACCAAGGACAGAGTTGTTCTGTGCAGCCTCAGGAGCTGACTTGGGAAAGTGTCTCTTGTCTCAGTGATTTGCTGTTCCTTGTTCGGTCATTGCTGCTCTCTCCCCTACCAGGGGAGTTATTGTGTGCATGGAGCTTGTGTTTGAGGCCATACATTTATTCCCTTTGGTAGAGTATGACAGCTTCTATAGATATTTCTCTTTTTAAGACTTTCAGGCAATCCAGACAGTTAACATTTCCCTGGGAAGTTCACTGTATTGTACTCTTATGCTGAAGATGGTGCGTGGATACTACTTTTAATTGAAGAAATCTTTAGTTCTACAGTTCCCAGCTATCTGGAAATGTTTCTTTATAAGATAAGATTGTAGTTGCCTGGTTAACTCACAATTTAGTGTTCCAAAACTCTCTGTGTTCCAAAACTCTGGAGTGTATATTTTCTTCTAATCTGCATATTAACAAATGTACATTTGTAAATAGAACATATGGATATAGAATATTATTGGCTCTAGATTTTTGACAGATATGTCAATGTTCATTATTTGTGTTATTATCTAGATTGTCTCAATATAGCTCAACAAAACATTACAAATACTCCTGTGATTCTTATATAGCTGGAGTTTCTCTGTTCCCTGAAGGCTATGTGAAGAGTAGGTTGATTTCAATACTGTCTTATGTTAAAAATTTTCCTTTTTAAAAAGTTGTGCAATAATCAAGTGTCTGAAATGATGCATCTTTGTGAGAAACAATTTTTAATATATGCACATATTTAATTTCTACACATTTTGTGAAAAATGTTTATTTTTTTAATTCTTAGGTTTTGAGTTTTCATCCTTTTTGTTTAGTTCTTGTCACTTGAGTAAAAATGTTTTATTTACCTTTTTCAAGTTTATAAATATTTTAGATTTGGAATTTTCTATTTTTTGCCTTTACCAGTGATGCATTTTAAAAACTGCTCATTGCACAGGAAGTGTCAGCTGGATGAAATTGAAAGGGGAAAGTTGATACAGTTCTGGTAAAATATTTAAATTAAAAATTCAACAGGAAATATTATAACCGAAGGAATGTGTTTTTATTGCTGTATTTATAAAGTATGAACAGCTTTTTCAAGTGTTTCAACTAGTTTGGTGAATAGCTCTTTTTTTCTCTAGACAGCTGAATCTGAACTTTGGCCCAGATTTGCCAAAAATCTGAACTTGTCATAATGGTTTTTTCATTAAAAGATTAGATTTTTTTTAGGTTGTTGTACCAATGTTTGACAATAAATTTTATGTATCTGTTGCCTAAATTCTCACTGCTTATGGCTTTGTAAAACTGACTTTGAGTCACTTTTTAAAATTTTATTAAAGAAAAACAAGGTGAACAGACTTAAAAATATTTTATAACAAAGAGTGTCTCTACTACTACTTGCTACATATACTGCTTAAAATCAGTGGAGGGGGGGTCTTGGCAGGTTTTTTTAGCCTTTTCTTGATGCTAATTCTCTTCTTACTCCATTTGATATAAGAATATAAGTGACAGGAGTAATTAACAGGATTTTTATGTGGTAGTCCTCCATGGGAAACTGTGCCAAGTACCAACTCTTGTGTAATATTTACAGACAAGAATTCTGGCTGCATTGGAATGTCAGCATGTAACTTTATCTGCAGATTGGGTTTTTTTCCTCCTCCTCTTTGAACCACAGCAATCACTGCAGGTTGCTGGTCACCTTTGTTTTCACATCTCTCCGTTCTTGTTTATTTGTGGCAACTCCAACCCTTCTGTTTAGCTCTTTATAAATTAGTCTTCAAATTTGATGCTGTTTTTCAGCAGAAGCACTGGGATCTGTCATAACCAATGTAAGGATTTTTAGAATGGATTAATACAAAGCCTTTTAAATTCTTCTTTGTTTCTTATGTCACAACTCAAATTTTCCCAATTGCTCACATTTATATTTGCATTTTCTCCTCAGCCAGTAATGCTGAGCTTCAAGTCACCATGTTTATGAGCTACTGAGGTTGCACATCCACTATGATTCTGTCAAGCCTCCTACATAATTTTCCCTGTTAGTCACAGCTTCCAATTTCTCCTTGTTTGTCCTTCAAGCTTCTTGTGTTAGCATGCAGGTATTTTATTATACTTCATATATGCCTGAAAGCTCTCTGGGATTGATGTATCTGCATCCTTTTGAAATATTTGAAAGTTCTTCATACTCATCTTGTGCTAAAGAGCTTTTCTCCTCCTTATGTTGAAGAATTATTATTTATTTAATATGTGTAATTGATCTAGCCACTAAATCAGTAGCCCAAAACAATAAATTCATCTGCATTTTTTTCAGTTTCACCGTTAATTCTCATCACTGCTTAAAGGGTGCAAAACACAAATGTGTATTATGCTTAAAGAAGGATGGAGAGAAGAGCAAGAGATTGAGAGGGATTTAGGAAGATTTAGGTGGCTTCCCTCATGATGTACAAAACACGCTTGTCTTATTCCCTGAAAAATTATAACTTGCATATTACATGAAAAAGAGAAGAGGGATTGGGACTTACCTCAATTATATTCATGTGAAAAAACCCCTCACAAAATAACAACAGAGAGTGCCTGAATTCTGGTGTCCTAGAGCATGTAAAGCTAAAAACAACTCTTACTAAAGGCAGGACCAGGGTTCCCATTGCCCATTCCAGCCAGGCTGAGGCTGCATACTCTGGGAGTGGGCTGGCCCTTGCCTGTCTCATTTTCAAGCCACAGAGACACAGATTGACATTAATTAAGTGGGTATTGCACAGCAGCAGTAAAAATTTTGCAGAGCGTGAAAAGAATTATTCTATTATCAAAAAGCAGAAGTTTCCTTCAGTTTGGATTGCAATATGAAGGAGAAAAAGCTAGGGTCTGGCCTAATTAGTTTTTCAATAAAAATTATTTGTCAATTAAATAAGCAAAAATAACCAATGGGCCACATAAAAGTTGTTATATAAAGAAATGTGGAGAAAATCCTGGTGACAATTATAACCTGAAACCTGTGGTCAGAATTTCAAAAGTGGAAGTTTCCTTCTGTCAGCTAATTGTGCAGGGACTTTGCAATTACAGGTGCGAAGTCTTCACTGTAGAAATGACACCTATCATTGACTAAGGCTGTAACCTTGCAAATGCAGCCTTGTGACTAACCTGCACTGAAGTCGGGCATCTGCTTATCCCATGTTAGTAGGAGAGTAGATCAGGAACTCCAGATTCCTCTGTTTTGCCTTAGAGGGAAAAAGGAAAAATAACTAAAATCATTGTTCAAAAGAATACAAATGAGGCTGGCTCATAAAATGAGCACAACAGCATTTGTTAAAATCACCAGGCAAACAATTTCAAATTAATAAATTGAAATGTTTTTAATGTAATGAATAATTAGACTGTAAAATTTACTGGTAAATTATATTATTGATGCAAATAGCTGAGCAGGAATAAGAGATTTATAAACTGCATATGAATAAGAACTGCATAGGCAATAAAAACAGAATAGACAGAAAAATATTAGGTGTTATTGGCTGCTAAAATGCATGAGAGAATACAGTGCTCATCAGCTGTGGTCATGAAAAAAAGGGAAATGAACTTCCCTGTATCTCTATTTTCTTTTGTCATTGAACATCAGGCAGGATTTATGTGCTATTGAGCATCTATTTTCTCTACCTTGGTGCTTACTTTTAGCTAATAAATTTAGGTTTATAATACTCTTGAAAGTCCCATGCTGTCACTCAGCAAAATTTCAAACTCTCATTTGAAATTTTGAAATGCTAAAATGCTACTTTGAAAACTCTGAACATCCATATTAAAACATTTCCCTAGTAACTGTGACCAGCTGGACAGAATAGCCAGAAATAACAGAAAAGTAGGGATCTACAGGTACTGCAATACCCAGATTGCCAGATGCTTTAATAAGGGAACAAGAAATGCCATCAAGCCATATGATCCATAGAAGCCTTGCAAAACAATTTTGCTGAGGTTCAAGAAGAGAGGTTTGCAGTCCAGCCTATAAATCATTTTGAAGTTTTCTAAAAGATCAACAAAGTGATAAGGTTAAAATAAAGTATTTTTATTTCTCCTAGTAAACTTTATCAGAGTGAAACATGAAATCTCTTTGATTTTGTAAACAGAGTATTTTATGAATTTTTCTGCTTTTGCATACTAATTATCTGATAAGCCCTACGGTTATCAAATAACTTTTTTCTATCTGGCTCTGTGGCACTTAGATTACCGAAGAATACAGCCATGCATTTTCACAGAGAAGGAATTGAAGAAGGAATGTTAGTGTTCCTGAAAACTTGCAAAGTAAGGTTAGTGTTGTATCAGCTGGGATATATCTCTTCTTTGCCTAAGGGACTTACTGTTTTTTTGCGAGCCTTTCTTAGTTTAACACAGATTTTTAAAGAGAGGAATAGAAAACATCTGTGAGTGACTAGCTTGAGGATGATGAAGTGACAAAACAAAAAAAAACATTCTGTTGGAAAAAAAATTACCACATCCTAGTGCTATACAAAATTTTAGGAAACCATTCATGCATTTAATCTGTACTTGTGGATGTATAATTTGTTCAACTTCTGTCTGGAAAATGAATGATATAATGAAAAGGATTCCATGAAACTAATTCATTACCCAAACTTTTCCATGAATACGTGGATGGTTCTCATCCTTGGGTGGGATGAATTTAAGAGTAGCATTAACCCTTACTAAAAGTGTACAAAATTATTTCCCCTCATAGTACCAATTGCACTGATAAGCAAACAGGAAGAATCAGCTTTCATCTCTGATTTAGGGGAACTTCACATGCATGAGCCCACCCTGGTCAAGACATGCAAATTTGTTCCTTTGGTCCAGTCTAATTCTTCCTCCCATTCCCCCTGTGCTGGTTCATGGAGCTGGTGAAGAACAGGAGATGGAGGCAGCTGAGAAGTGTGCTGTGATTAATGCTGCTGCCGTATAAGGGCAGATGGCACAATGCTCACTGTGCCATTAATTGATAAATTGAAAGATTTATCAATTCTGCCTCTGAAAGAGGTGGCTTGCCATATTCCTTTTGCATCCTTGAGGTTGAAAGGAAGCCTTCCTGGCTGGGGCCTGAGGCACTGTGCCCACAGAATGTGAAAACTAAAGAGCCAGCTTTATCAGATTTTTTTTTTTGGACAAAAGGAAGAAGTACTGGTGTTACTCCACAGACCTTAATTTTTTAAAAATAAAAAGAGGAAGTTAGTCCATCTCATTCCATCTATGAGACTAATTGAGTATGAACATTGTTTACAACAGAGAAGGTAAATATTCATCCTTCTCTGGAAGTTGTTGAGATAACTGTTTCCATATTAACTTTTCTATTTGGGTGTTTAGTGCTGAACTTGAAAAAAACCTGTTTGGGAACAAACTGATTCAATATTTGAACTGTTTCAGGAAAATAGAATTAAATAGAGAAGTATTCTGTTCTTCTTTATAATGATATTATATTTTTGTTATAAACATGTATCTTTGTACTTCCCTTTCACAGGAAAAGCCAAGTGTAGGTTCACTTCCTCAAGCAGGGATCAAAGGTAGACAATATGTTGTAATATTTGGTTGGCTGATAAAAGAGAGCTATGACAGCCTTTTCTCTCTGTTATCTCCCCATTTCTTCTCTTTATCAGCTCAAGTATTTGACCTTTTTATGAAATTCCTAATAGATTTGGAATGAGCCAAACTTCATTTTTCATCAAATTTACTATTTGTAACACAATAGAATACCTATGTCTGGCTTTAGTGCCAGTGATGAGGAAAACAGTGATGCCAGAGCTAACAGAAATACCAACCAGATCCACGGTCAAGGGCTCTATAGCAGCACAAGTCAAAGTGATTTCTCAATTCTCCTGGTGCCACCTGAAACCGGATTCTCAAAGCTGACGTAACTTCTCTTCTGCCTGATGTAATTACAGGAGTAAAAGTATGATAATTACACTTGAAGGGTTTCTCTGTCACAAGTGTGCTCATTCTTGTTAGGGATGATCTTCATTGAGGCAAAGAAAAAACCCATTCAAAACATGCAATTTTTGTTAATATCACCTACTGCTTTGAGATTTGTCTCACCTGATCTTCCCATTTTAACTATTGTGTCATAGACCCATGACACAATAACTCCTTGGTCTCTGAGTAACCACCAACAAAGTTAACAGAGGTTTAAGCAGTCACAGTTTTTTGCAGCTGGTGAGACTGAGAAAAATTCTAGGGAATTGAGAAGCTCCTGTGATTATTATCTCCAGTGAGTTGTAAAGACAGGATGAGAATTTACAAATTTTCCACTGCAAATTATCTTCATCAGTAGTGCTAGTGTTGGAAAAATCTGATCTTTTGGCTGCAGTTGAAGAAAAGATGGACTTCCCAAAACAGCAGGAGTTGTACATAACCTCCACATGGACCTCAGGTATTCCACGGGTAAATTAATGAGAACTGATTCGTTGGATTTCCCTTGCTGGTGTTTGAATTGCTGACTCAATTTCTAATTTTATTGGTTTTCACTGTCAGTACTGCTCTGAGAGGAGCAGAATTACCCAGCTTGTAAAGAGCCAGCTCTGCTTTCAAGCTGTAGAAAAGCAGGTCACTACAATACTCATGCAATTTTTTAATTAAAGTTTAATACAATATTTCTAGGCATATACAGATCTCTTATTATGTTTTTAAGGGTAGGAGAGCAAAAACAGAGCCTGACTTGCATAAAAAGGGGAAGAGGGATACTCAGCTGAGTACCTGCAACATGGTTTTGCCTCTGTTGAAGCACCTGTTGTTGCAGATTGAAGCAAATATTTGTGTCACTTCATTCTTCTTCCCTTTAAAGGAATGCAATGTTTACTCTTAAACTTTCATACCAATAAATTTTTAAGACTATTGAGGTGGTTGTCTAGAAATAACTGTGTCAGGTACATTTTACTGAACATATTGCTGCCATTTATCAAGTATTCTTGTCTAATATTTGCTTCGTTTGAATCCTTTCTGCCTTCATGCAAATAATAGATCATCTAGCAAGACTGGCTGGAAATCCATAACATGGTGTAGAAGCAAGAGAAGTGTTTTGCTCTGCCTATGCCCACATTGTGTAATTTATTCAATGCCGTCTCAGTTGGCATTATTAAGAGGGAAAGGATTACATGTGGAAAAATCCAGACTTCATTATTTGTGTTTCCACCAACAAAGCCACAGCTGAAAGCACAGTATACTTAGAAGCATCAAATAGTTATTTCATAATTTATTTCATATTTTTAGTTTTTCATCCTGTAAATTATATTTACTTATATATTAACTTCTAACTTCTTTTAAGTGTTAGTTTCAGCAGATTAACTCCTGCCCCTAAGATTTTAAAACAGTGTATATTTTTATCTAATGCATAACCTATCATCTATTTCTGCTAAATCTCTAGCTGCCAGAAATCAGATGGGGAAATCTGCCCCACTGATTTAATTAAGTCAAATTCATATGTGAAATTCTCTGATGTGAAGATAATGTCAACGTTCAAATAGTCAATAGTAACATTAAAAAACATTTTCCCTCTCTTGCCAACACTACACCTTCAAAACTCATACCCTTTAGAGGCATCACACTTGTTTGAATTTAAGTGGGCCTGGAATTTGGACACCAGGAACACAAGCTTTCAGCAGAAGTTCTGAAGTCAGGCGATATCATACTTCGCTATGGCTTTCCTCTCTCTTTTCTTAAATGGCTTATTTTCTTTTATATACTGTGGAGTTTTGTTGATCAAGATGGCTGTTCAGTTTAATTATCCAGAATTCCTGCTCAGAAGAACTTTTAAGTCTTAATTATGTTGTTAATTAAATATTACTGCCTTCTCCCTGAAGATATGGTTGATGTGCCTGGCCTGGTTCAGAGAGGGAGGTATTGCCCTGTGTTAGCACTGGCCCGGTGGGAAACTCTTCACACCTCATAGCCCATGGTACAGGAATGGCCTACTAAACAAATCAACAGGAAACAATGAAAATGCTCCACAATCCTTTTATTTTCAGAAGGATGTAGAATCAGAGAATGGTTTGGATTAGAAGGGACATTAAAGATCATTATGTTCAAACCCCCTGCCATGGGCAGGGACACCTTCCACTAGACCAGGTTGCTCAGAGCTCCATCCAAATGCCTTGAACGCTTCCAGGGATGGGACATCCATAGCATCTCAAGGAAACCTGTTCCAATGCCTCACCACCCTCACAGTGAAAAATGTTTTTCCTAATCTCTGATCCAAACCTCCTCTCTGTCAGTTTGAAGCCATTCCCCCTTGTCCTGTCACTCCATCTTTCCTGTAGGCTCTACAACCTTGATGGTGTTTTTTTTCTGTGATTTCCTGTTATATTTTGTTTGCAATGTATCTCTGCATCTCCAAGGATCTCTTCTATCAGATTTTAGTTCTGTCTGCTGCCAGCCTTGCTAAGCTCCAGCCACTGATCTTGAAAACTACTGTGTGTAATCAGATCTTAGGGGAATGCTTAATCTGTGAAGAGGATTTCCCAGTTCAGTACATCCTAATTAACCAGCACAACCTAATCATACAGAAGTCGACCTTGTTAAAATTAGTTTTATTTGCCAAATTCCATTAAGCCAACCTTTTTGTCTTTTAACTTAGAAGCACGGAGAGAATTGATTATATTTTATTTTTGTGGTGAAATAAGGTTTTTCCTCCTGAGGTATTTGATCATGAAGTTGGAATCTTTAGACTAGCACTGGGTACCTGATATATCAATTGGATTGTCTGCCACAGCATTTTATTTTTTGACAGATTCTTTTAGAAATAACAGTGGCCATTAAATTATTTGATTTTTCTTCCCTTGCAGGACTGTCCTTTTAACCTTTATTTTATTTCTCACATGTACAGCTAAAAATGCTGAACTTTCAAATACAGATGGCAATAAGAAGACTTGTATGTCATATGTTCTTCTTATTTCAATAGATTCCTGTCATCTTGTAAACTTCAATTTTTTCAACTACTTCCTATCTAATATGTCTAACCATGTTTTTAGTGGCTTATTTTAAACAGACAAGTGGAAGTATTTAATTTCATCTTGATTCATTTGTCTAGTGGAACAAAACTGTACTAAGTAAAATATTAATCTTCATTGCCAAGATCTGTTCTATAGCAACCATATTTGTCTTCAATATCATTAAAAGGATCAAAGCATTTATTCTTAAATAGTATCTTCACACTATAACAAGAATAGTTTCTTCTCTGCAGTTCTTATTCAATACAGCTGTTATAAACAATAGGTTTGGCTTTAAATTTTCTAGGCTGCACAAAAATGTTGTGTTCTGTAAAATAAAAATTTTATAGATTAGTAAATACTTGGTAGAAGAGATACATTGTTATTCCAGAAAACCCTAATAACAGATGATATAGAGCTATAGATATTTTATTCAATTGTTCTTTAGTAATTGGGTTGAGCTGCTTTTTCTCATTAATTCACCATATGAGCATCCTTCTTTCCCAAGGAAACCTAATAACTCTTGAATGCTGTAATCAATGAATGCTTGATCAATGCATTCTCCCTCTAATGCACAGAGTTAATAGAGCCTATCATCACAATGTTCCATTGACGCGTCTAAGGAAATATTAGGTCAAGATTATATCTTCCGACAATTAAAAAGTGCTTTTTTTGTATGAATGAGACTTTTAAAAGAGCCAGATGTATGTGCAGTTCGCAACACAAGACATATATTTCACTAAGATTTCAGTGTATTTCAGCTGAATTGTATTCTACTGGATATGGGGTGCTTAAGTGGAAGAGACTGGCAACTAGTACAAAATAATCCTTTAATGGGATGGTAAGTGTACACCTTTTTACTTGACTTGGTGTGTTGCAGGGTGGTGAACTCTTAGTTATACAGTGAATTAAGTAAAAAACTTTTATAAAAGCCTTTAATTTACAAGATTTATTTTAAAATGTTTTAGAAACAATAATAATGATCTACTTAAATTTGTTCTGTGTTTATCCAATAGGTGAGGGGTAAACAAAACAACAAAAACATAGGATATTTTAGTCAAAAAAACTTTTCCGTTAGAAATTGTGACCAGTTCCACATCTCCCAAACACTTCCCTGCAGAACTGGAACTAGAAGTTCTGTGGCAAAATTCAGCAACTTGGTCTCTTCATCTGTAGACTGTACTGAAAGCAGATTCTCTAGATATCCAAATAATTCACAAGGGAGGAATGGATACTCAAGTTATCCAAATTTCCTGTGTAACCTTTATGAAGTTTTGCTCCTAAATCAACCAGAAAATAGAAATATACTCACTTGCAGAGGTAGGAATTATATAGTAATTGAATCTATGTTATGCAGAACAAGCCCAATTGAAAAACATTATTATGTACAGCAGAGCATGCAATTACCCAGCACACAGAGCATGACCAATCTTGCCTTTGAAGTGGAGCACCAGATGTATCAGCTGTAATTTGCCAACATCAGAGCACAACACCAGCCCTCGCAACATTGCACACTTTGCTATGTTTGGGTTTTATTTGATCTTGGGCTTAGCGTAAGGAAGATCTAAAGATGAATTGTTTCATGGAAAAAAAAGTGAGACCTTTTTTCCAAAGATGTCCTTGAAAGAAGAAAAGGAAGAAACAATGTTATAGAGAATATGGGATTGATTTCCTTTTAATTAGTAAATAAGGTTTATGATGCATTGTAAACTACTGAATTCTGACTCTTTCAAAATAATTGCAGCCTTTGGCCAAACCTCTGTTACTGTAAGATAAGTTTAGAGTCCTGGGTTTGGTTTTTTTTTTGAGGTTTTTTTTCTGAAAAATTGAAACTTTAAAAGAATAATCAAACTCAAACTGGCAAGACCAACATTAAGGTCCTTCTACCTTCTTTATTTTCTGTCCAAATCATGCACATGAGAAATTCTACAAATGTTAAAAATGTAGCATATGCAGGAAAAAAATAAAATATGAAAATAAATATAGAGCTGAGAAGCTTTACTGACTTGAAGAAATGTTTACATTTTGTACATTAGTTCTCACATAACCAAGCATTTCCCAAAACAACCACTTTCACAGCTCAAGAAAACTGCATATTTTTATCAAATTCCTTGCTGCCTGTTTTGCTGCCGTTATGAATATTTTAAGTATGTTTCTAATAGCTCAGTTGAAGAAATATTCCTTCCATACAATAAGTAGGATGCACAATAAAACCATGTTTATTTCAGTCCAAGGAAGCAGCCAGACATCTCCACTTTGTGGAGATGGACGCTGCAATATAACATGGTGTTAAGCTAATGATAGGGAAGATAAGAATCCTCATGGTGGAGTTTGAAAATACTGCCAAGTCCTTAATGTTCAGAAAATGCCTGAAAACTTGCATCTGCTCTCATGGGAAGCTGCTGCAGCAGTGAGTTCTATCCCCAGAATATTTAACATTTTTCATTGCTCTTTGATGGCATCTGTTCCCTGAGGTAGCTTACATAAGGTATCATATTTCTACCTGGAAGCCAAATTAAGATCAGACATACAGTAATTGCTCTTTGCTGATGTTCTCAGTAATTCATTATGGATGGCACAATAATTTACTCTGCTTATATCTCTGAAAACTTAAATGAGGAACACTCCTTTTCTGAGAGTCAGGAGTTTATGTCAAGCCTAAGGGATTTTTTTTTTATTCCAAATATTGCAGTTTTCTGACGTGAAAATTTGCATTTTGTATAAAAATACCAAAAAAAAGGGGAGAAGGATGCCACATACCAGCTGAAGGAACAGATGGGTAGGAGGAAATTTTTAGAGTCGTCATCTGGCTTTGTACAAAGAGAAGGGAAAGTTTGTCATTTCTCAAAAAACAGTTGACACTAGGTCTGAAGTCTCACAGATGAAAAACTTCAAGCTTTGGATGGATTCTTGCTACTTTGGCTCTTCATTGCTTTTGTAGAGTTATATTTAATAGAGGAAAAGCCTGGCATTTTCTATTTATGTATTTATTGCTTTGCTCAGTAAGACCAGCTCTAAATGTTGTCTGTATCTACATCTAACCTTCTTAGGCTAATGGAGGAGAGTAATAAGGGGATTTTTCCTCACATTGCTGCACTCTGCATTATGACACATATATGAAGAAATACAGGAGTTCCGTGCTCATAAAAATGCAAACCAAAGGAAACAAATATGACAATGATGGAAAAGAGTGAGTCAGTGGTTTTAAAGTACTTTAGTGCCATGTTAATTGTGGAATACAGGGGAAAGGTTTGTTTGCTGATTTTTGTGGGATTTTCTTTATCTGCTGTGAACCTATATAAGAATGTGGCATTGTAGTCATAACCAGTAAAATAAGTTTGATTTAACAATTTGAGGTCTTCTATCAAGCTTATACCACCTGGATGAGTTTAGGACTTTTTCTAAATAATTCCATCCAATTGGCTCTTTTTTTTTTTTGCTTTATAAATCTACATTTTTTTCTGAAGAATGTTTGTGAGATGCTACCAGCAAGATTGTTGGTCCTTTTTAGTCAAAGGCAAGACAGATCACACTTTCCCTGAGAGGATCTGCACCATGTTACGCATAGCTCATAGCAATGCATCTCAAAAATGTCTTGATGTGTGTTTGAACTACTGCTAGAGTTCAAAATATTCCAGTTTCCACTGAAGCACAGTAATGATGTATGCTACCCATAAGAGTTAAGGTGGTATTTTGGCAGATGCCGCACTGGCTCTCTTTCACTCTTTGCTCTCTATCTTTATATTTTGCCACTGCTGTCCTGGACAACTCAAAACATAAACTGTATTTGCCGAATTTTATGCGTTTTCATTTATGTTGTTCATAAATTTGATAAATTCAGCCTTTGGCACACGAAAACTTTGAAACTAAAGCAACATCCACTGTTGGAACTGCTTTCTGGTGCCTTGGTTTATTTTGATCTTAGATTTTGTTGTCTTTATTTAAATAATTCAAATATGGCTGTAGGTAGCAATGATTACACCTAGTTTGGTTTGGACACAAGTCTAGACACAAGTCTTCTTCCATACAACGACATGGTCTACTGATTCAGATAAACACGGTCACTAACACTGCACACCAGATGGCATCAGCTTCTGTCTCTCACATACAAGCACTGCCATCAGGCTTTTCAGTATTCAGGGTGGGAACCATAGAATGGTTTGAGCTGAAGGGGGCCTTAAAAATCATCTCCTTCTGACTCCCTTGCCATGGGCAGGGAACCTTCCACTAGATGGGTTGCTCAGAGCTCCATCTAAATGTGGCCTTGAATGCTTCCAGTCCTGGGCAACCACAGCTTCTCTGGGTAACCTGTGCCTCATCACCCCACAGTAAAGAATTTCTTCTTTATCCCTGACATAAATGTTCCTCTCTGTCCGAAGCCGTTCCTCCTTGTCCTATCACCACAGTTCCTGACAAGATGTCCCTCTCCAGGTTACCTGGAGCCCCTTCAGATACGGTGCTCTGAGGTCTCCATGCAACCTTGTCTTCTCCAGGCTGAACCACATCCACTTTCTCAGTGTGTCTTTGTAGCAGTGGTGAAATATTCTCCAGCATCTTGCCTGTTCAGAAATAACCACCCACTGACCATTCCCTGAGGAATTAGTTTATTTTTCATTAAGGAATTCCAGAAACAAGTCACTTTGCTAGTCTCATTAACAGAAACATAGGAATCCTTCGTTTCCAATTCCTGAAAATGAAATTCTAACAAGTAAACCCAGTCTAAACCAAGGAAAAAAGGAAACAACATACATGGAAAAATTATTTTGATCAAACCTCAAAAAAGTAGAATTCTATGAACAATTTCCTAATTTGCAAGGTGCCTAAGCTTGTGAAAAATAAAGCATGGTTAAGTTATTATTTAAAACTTGGCCTGCTAATTTGACTCAGGCTAGATGGAGAAGCTAGGTTGGCAGAGAAGTGTAGTGTTTTCTTTGATTCTGTTTCTGTTTTAGTTTCCCAAAATCTGATTATACAGAAAGATCTGTTTTCCCAATAAAAAAGAACTGAACAGTGTTTTTGTAAATATATGAAAAGTTCCTTTGCATAACTCCTAGAAAAGTGTCCTTGACCAGATCAAATGGGCTGATATAGAGCCATGCCTTTACTTTCTGAGAAGCTTATGAAGACATGGAAAAGTGTTCATCTTAGAGATATTTTCTTGCTCCTTAGTTTGGAAAATACACTACCACAGTAAAATATTTATGATAATACATGCATGAGGTGCATTTATATATATATACCACATTTAAGCTTATATAGGACAGCTTGGTTATTCATCTACAGTGTAATAGTAGATGTCTTCAGAAAAGAAAGCAATTCTTACAAATAAATACATATTTCTCCATAGGAGGCAACATAAGCCCATTTTTTTTTCACTTTTGCTACCTTAATTACCTTTTCAGAAAATATCTGTTGACACATAAAGATAATGTAAAATATGTAATAACTCACAAAATGGGCTTTAATTATTCTGGATAAATATTTATCAGTTCATTTTTACATTAATGTTTTGATAAAATCTTATGAGACCTTTCAATAATTTTTCTATGGATATTGGTGTCATATTTTCATATTTTTCATTTTTTCTTCCTAATTTTTGGTTGTTGTTGGTTTTATTTGTTTTTTTTTTTTTGTTTTTTTTTCTTTGCTAAATTTCCCAGTCCTGGAATAACCTTGTATGATACAGAACTTGTTTATATTTTGCGCTTCCTAAATATGTATAATTTGAAGAAATACGCAGTGTTATTGAATTTTAGTATTAAATAAGCCTATAAATGGGGTTTAAAAGGTTGCAGAAGAGTTAATGTTGTGGGTTTTTTAATCTACACATTGTATCTGCCTCATTGAGTTCTCAGTGTGTTTGCTAATGAACTACATGGTGTTGTGGCAGATCCTGAGGCAGAAGCTGGGAGGAGTAACAATCTTATGAATAAATGTTATTAAAATCATTACATGACATGCTATCCTGCCATGATGTTAATCTGTTTGGGGATACAGTTAACATGTGGTGGCAAGGGAACTAAGTTTCTCAGCAAATGGTGTAAGAATTGAAATTTGAACTAAACTGCTCTTGGAAAGAAATTGATTTGTCACCATTCATGCGAAAAATTTGATCTCCTATTTATATTAAAAAGAGGGGGGAAGGGAAATGAAAAAAGACAATCTGGATGCTTGCATGTTTTATTCTTGTTTCAGTACCTGAATATTCTATGAAATATAAAATACATTCTAAAACACTGGAAGCATTAAGATGCTAAAAAGCCATTTTACTATCTCTGTTATTATCAATTTGTGTCTGAAGTCAAAAAGTTCTCTTTGATGCACATGGTATTAGCTGAAGATGTCTGTGATTCAGTCAGAACAACCTAACACAAACTGGTCTCTCAGCATGTTGCAAACAGACTCTCCCACTCTCCTCTAAGGGTATCTCTATTTAAGCAAGTGTTTCTAGCTTATTAGAAATGAATGGCAAAGTGGGGAGAGAGCTGGAGTGTTTGAATCTGTTTGCTCAGCTGTTGGTTAGCTGAGTGAAGTCTGGGTAAACATCTTGCATTTTTTTCCTCTAAAACCTTATGCTCTCTGAAGGCCACTGATGATAGAGGGGATCACAGTAATAAGAAAAGCACTTGGCTGTCTATTCGAGGTGAAAATTCTATTATTACCTAGGATAGGATTTAGTTCTGCAAAGAATTTTTTTTCATAGCTTTACAATCCCTGCAGAATAAACAGGTATTTCTGAAGTATAGTGTTATTTTCACATTTGCTCTTGGGTAAGATAAATAGTTGTATTTATTTGTTTCAATTGTTTCAGTCTAGGAGATGACGACTTGGGAACCATTCAATTGTATTTAAATACAAGTGTTTAGTTCACCTGGAGATGCTATTCCTTCTGTAAAAAGCAGGGAGATACAACATCTGTTTTAAAAAAGTGCATTTCCTTAGGAAAATAGATACAGCCTTACAGAACAAAATGGGGGATGAATGCCAAAGGAATTTCCCCACCATGTCCTAGATGTTACATCCATGTGCTGGAGCAAATTCAGAGGAGCACACCAAGATAACGAGAGGGAGCACCTCTCCTGTGAGGAAAGGGCGAGACAATCGGGGTTGTTCAGCCGGGAGAAGAAAAAGCTTTGGGGTGACCTGACTGTAGCTTTCCACTACAAGAGAGCCCTCAGTAAGTATAGAGAGAGGCAATTTACAGAGACTTGGAGTGATAGCACATGGGTGAATACCTTCAAACTGGGCAAGAGTCGGTTTAGATTGGATTGTAGGAAGAAGTTCTTCCCTGTGAGGGTGATGCTGGTCTGTTGCACACAAAGTTAATCATCCTTTCACACACAGCCCATATCTACAGTTAAGTTTCACTCCATGCTTTGAAACCTTCTGGGAAAACTCTGTGACCTGTGTTTCCATGTGTTTACAGTGCTGTTTTAAGAAGAGGTAAACAGCATAGTCTTAATTTATGTTTTGACTGCAGTTCTGATAACAGTAAAATTGTTGCAATTCAGAAATTTTATGTGCGGTATTGCATGCATGCATTTCTTTTTTAGGGTCTGTAGAATCTGGCCACTGCATTAGGTTGTTAGAACAACTTACATTTGAATCTAGTTTTATTTTCTGTGCACTTCTCCCTGGAGGAAAATCAGAGCTTGACTCTAAATGTATATCACAGGTTCTAGGCAGGCTTTGTTGCTCTGTCAATAGATGAGTTTCTTATTTAGTTCAATTTAATTCATTATAGTATTTTATATATACCATGTCAGATAATTAAGAAAGTTTTAGTCTCCAAAAGAGAATAAATATCTATACACTTAATATTTTTTGTTCGGTAGACTCGTAGTTTTATTTCAACTTAATTGAGTCTTAATTTACAATGTTTAAGCATCAAGTAATGCATGCCCTTCAAGTTCAGGTACTTGACATGTTGTAGCAGATTACCCGTGCTTCTAATATCTGGAGAAAATCTCAGGCAAAGTTTACTGAAAATTGCTGAGCAAAACTTTGTTAAGAAAAGGATAAACTCATTTGTTGTCTCTATGGGTTTTGCAAATCCAAATATATTTTGTGCTGCTGATAGCTTACTTGGATCCATACTGAAAAACTACTGTCGTATTGAGGCAGCTCAGTTTGGTGGCAATTAAGAAAAGAAATTATACTACCATAAGTCAAAAGTAAAATACAGAATATGGTCTTGCTGTTACCAAAGTGCTGTTACTGACACTGCTGCAGAGAAAAAGAATGAAATAAAACTTGTGTCTTGTCAGTGCAGTTGAAAGATATCATTATCAAATTACCTCTCAGCCTGTCTTATGAAAAATTCCTGTAACCTTTTCTGGAACAAAATAATTGTTTTGGTGACATCTTCATTATTTTCAGCCTCAGCTGACACTCCTGGGCTGCCTTGTTCCTGTCCCACTGTGCTCAGTTGCTGTGACACACACTCCCCTAAATGCTGGTGCCCCTCTTACATGCTTTCCTCCTCTGGGGAAACTGTGGCATCCTGCCTAAACCGTGGCTGAGATGCAAGGAGCGGACTGCCACCACGAGGGAAAATGTGGCTCTGCTGAGTGCCAGGGGAAGACCAGCAGAGTTTTTACCTCTTTGTAGCAATGCATAGCGACACAGGATAGGAGTTGAAGGGTGGAAGAGGAAGTCACTTTTTCCAAATTATCACTTGCTATGTCCAATTGCATTTTTGGACTTTCTTGCCCCTTTTGCCAGGGCCCTGAGGGTACAGCCAGCCCTGTCTGCCTCTGCTTATCTGTACCAATCAAATTACCGAGCTCCAAGTGACAGATCAGTATTTAAATCACAAAGCTGTTATGCACAGTTTTTAAAACTGCATTTCCTGTGTAACCATTAGCATGTGCACTTTAATTACAGAGAGAGGGAAAAATCGTAGTCTTAGTGAGACTTAGAGAGAGACAAATTTATGTGTCTTAGTGAATGTGTCTGCACAACAGAGGCAACTGGAGTTTGTGCAGAGGTTCCAGAGCAACATCAGAGGATGAGGAGCCAGCTCTTCACAGAGCTCTCCTGTCTGAGGATGGTTTCACCACCTCTGAGTAGGAGGGACTGGACATGGAAACAGCCTCACATCAGGAACCACACTCAAAAAACCACGTCTCCTGCTTCCTAAGGAATGTGGAAAAATATTTATAGGAGGGATTACAGAATGTGGCATGTGGTGGTGCAGTGTATATTGTAATAAAAAAACATCTAGTAGGGATGAGTTTTAAGAATGGTAAATACTTCTCATAGACAACAAGGCAAAAAGACCATAGAAAAATAATGAAAATATTACCAAGCCTATGAAGTAATTTTTCTATCACATATATTTTAGCTTTTGCTGAGTGTACCTGAGACTTCATCTACATGAATTTCAGAAAATTGTCATGTTTGCCTTTAACACACTTTCTATTTTATGGATTCTTTAGGGGTTTTATACCCCTTTTTGTCCCCCTTTCACTTTACCACTGTACAATACAAGAGTGATGGGTTGGAAACCTTCTGAGTGTGAGTCTGGATGCAGACATTCACATTCAACATGCTAACCTAAAGCTAAATATAACATATTTTTTATCTACTGGTGATAATCTGTCCTCTCCACCTCTACAATTAGGATTCTTGAACTACATGGTGTGAAAATGATTTCTGTGAGTAATGCAGAAATGCAAAAAAAGTGAAAGTCTCAGAGAAAGCGTGCTTTAGTTGCTGGTTGCAATAGGCTTTATTTGCATAAATTATGATGTCTCCTGTCATATTTTCATTAGGTTTATGATGACTTTTAAACAATAATTTAATCTTAATGCAATGCACCCAAGTTTTAATTTAAAGAAGCCATCTCCTGGTCTTTCCACATTTAAAGCTGATGATGAGATAACTGTCTTTATAAATGAATTACCATTGGAGTGTGACCAGCAGGATCTGAGCTGAATCCATTAATTCGTAGTTCATCTTCAAAACCAAGTCTGTCATTAACCTTTTTGTCCTCCATCCTGTCGCCTAAATAATTTGCTGCATTCTTTATCAAACATGAAGTGCAACAACTTGTACATTTGCTCAAGATGCTGAGAAATTTTTCACTAAGATCTTTTATTGCAGAAAGCTTGAAATATCTTGACACTTTCACTGAGAGCTTCAATTAAATTTTGATCAGTAATGTTACCCTAAATGTGGAAATTTCTTGTTTAAATGAGAGACACAGATTTCAGAACAACACATGACAGAGGAGAGGGCAGAATGTTTCTTTTAAAAGCCCTGGTCATAGAGTCCTTCTGAGCACTTCCAGATACATAAATTTATATCATTTGCTATCCCTCTTTTTGTCTGCCTGTTCTTCACTTGCCCTGTTCCCTGCTGCTTCCAACCCATTTCTGTGGTTGTTTAT